>JANBXA010000311.1:7277500-7737500 GCA_030556225.1 Cricetiscus sungorus | reverse complement strand
TCAGGACTACATAAGGAGACCTCTTTCCCCCTCAAAGAAGAAAAGGGCAGGGCACTGGAAATAGGAAGTCCATAGTATGTAACTATAAACCCAGATCTTGGGCAATGGACGCAAGAGTGGATTTAAGGGCATCGTTGGCTACATAAAACCTTTGCTGTCAACCTTGACTCCAAAGCCAAAATAAAAAGAAAGACAACGTGAGTGGGCTTTTCTTCATCACCTCCCTGGTTGTGGCAAACCCTTCAGCTGTCCATCCTTTGGGTCACATAGATGTCGACCAAGGTCACAAACTATGAGAGGGGCAGAAAGGGAAACACAGGACCAAGAGGAGACGCATCTTGAGCCCAGCTTTGTTTACTAACTGGGCCACTGGGCAAGGCTTCCTGTCCTGGAGGGTAGGCTGGACTGAAAGAGATGTCTGGTATGAGCACATGCAGCCTGGTGTCTGGGGTTCAGATAGATGTACTTTGTCCTCCTTAAAGCCAGCAAATGTGGTGGCTCCAAATGTGTGTGAGTATCATTATTAGGTTATCATGCCCTCAATTGCTTCTCAACAAGTAGGCACTCCTGAGTTCCTGAGTTTAAGCAGGGTTTTACTGGCTTTGGTTTTTTGGTTTTGGTCATTGTCTGTTTTCATTGTAGATCAGCAACCGCTGGAAGCTGGCCAGCCAGGTCCAGAAAGGACCTAAAGAAGCAACCACAAAGAAGGTAGCTGAGCAAACAGGTAGTGTTGGAGTCCTTGTAAGTTCGGGGTCCTTTGTCATGGTGTTGTTCTGTGTTGCGTGAGTTTCGAAGAAAGAGGTCCCTCCAAGACGACATTTCAAGGCCTGGGTGGCAGCAGGAAGGTCCAGCCTCTCTGATGAACTGAACATGATCAAACAGCCATACAGAGGCATGTTTATTGATTGTTACACAAAGTTTTTTTTTTTTTTTCAGATAATACCAAGGTATTAATCCATATGCCTCTGTAAAGCAAAGTGTCACATGCCCTCATGACTTTAGTCCTCTATTTGTGTCGTTTGCATTACGTGATAATCCAAAAGCCTCAGGTGTGCCAGAGTTGTCTTGTGACCAAAGTCACGCAAAGACTGCAGTGCCCCTTCAGAAAAACAGTTCTACAAAACACAGAAAACAATCACTGTTCTCCACAAAGATTCAAAGTAGAAAACAAGTTTTCATTCTCATGTCCAGCCCAGACACAGTGACTGCTATGTTCCTACAACAGTCTTTGAAGAGACAGCGCTAGCACATCAGTGTGCTTGAGGAAGTTGAGTGACAGCTGTCTAGTAGGGATCCAGGCCCTCACTGAGAGACAGGGCAGTGGGCAGAACAGCCTCAGCCTCATGGAGGTCACTTCCCCTGGGGACAGTGCATGGTCACTTCTGTGTCGTCTGCCCTTATAAAGCAGGGGTGTATGGAGGGAAGAGCCAAAGAATGCGCTGTGTGGGTGCTGGTGAGAAAAGACAGCCTAGGTGGGTCACCGGAAGGGACAGGCTGGTATGTGTCCAGGGGGAGAGTGAACTGAGGCAGAGTCCAAGGTCCCATGTGGCCGCTGGCTGGCACGCCCAGACAATGGCGTGGCAGGACAGCCCAGAGTGCCCAGGGAAGAGGCAGGCAAACAGGCAGGGCCTCGGGACTGCCTAGCCCTTAGAGTGACTCTGCCAGGCTCTGAGCCGATGAGTCCAACTGATGCAAAGTAGAAGACAGAAAGCCCAGCCTAATTAAGAATCATAATAGATGACAGATTTGGTGCCAGAATCTGGACTCATCCTTTCTTAGAACCTGTAAGCTACTAGGTGTTTGGTCTGGCTTCCTGAGAGGCACAGGCAGGGTGAGCCTGTTGGTTAGAGCCTGTAGTTAAGGCCCGAGAGCACTGAGCTGAGCCCAAGGTGGAGGGAGGGGCAGCATTGCTGGCCCTTGTGCCCAGGTTGGGCTGACAGATGACAGGACAATGGTTTTCTCTCACAGCTGCTCGGAAACAGGCAAAGGAGGAATGTGCAGCTGCTGCGTCGGAACAGGCCATCCCAGTGCGGCAGCAGGCTGTGGTACGTGTCCCCTTTTCAGAAACATGCCCCTGGTCATGTTCATCCGGGACCATTGTCCGGGGCTCCCTCTACACCTCAGTCAGTGCCCACCTCCCTCATCAAATCAGGTGGTAATAGAATTCTCTTAAGATTCCTTCCTGTCTTTGGTAAACCCTCATGGCACTGGGCCATGGCCTGGCGGAGGACGGAGCACAGGGACATTGCTGTGCCCACTACCCTAGAGAAGCCTCTTTGTTCTGTAGGTGGAGGCAGTTTGACTGTATGTCATCAACATCCCTTGTCCCCCATTCTGCCCCTCCCTGAGACAGGGTTTCCCTGTGTGGCCCTGGCTGTCTTGGAACTCACTCTGTAGACCAGGCTGCCCTTGAAGTCAGATCCACCTGGCTCTGCCTCCCGAGTGCTGAGATTAAAATGTGTGCCACCCCTGCCCAGCCGAGACTTCTTTGTTACCGAACCCAGACCATCCTAGAATTCCATCCTTAACCTCTGTCTTAGGTGACCTGGTAACATTGTCACTTAGGAACTTGGCTCCAGGTAGTACTATCTAAGCACGATCGCCCCTAAATTCCAGCCTCAGCTCCCGTCCCTATCTCATGCCTGAAATCTGAAGTGCCCACACGTGGAAAGTTCCAGGTGTGGAATTGCCTCAGGCCGTGGGTCTGTACGCTGCTGAGTGACCTGGGGCTGGCCTGCAGTGTGAGGCTGCACGCCTCACAGTGCAGATGGCGTGGGAGCGCGGGGTCTCTGCTCGCACGGGGTGCTTCCCTCCCTGCCCGTTCTCGCCTCGCAGCTAGAGAACGCCGCTAAGAAGAGGGAGAGAGCCACAGGTGACCTGAGGACCACAGAACAGAAGCAGGAGAAGAAAAGACTGAAGAGTGCCAAGAAACCCAAGCACCCAGACCCCACAGGGGCAGATTTCAGCCCTTTCGACTACAGCCAGTCAGACTTCAGGGCCTTTGCTGGTAAGGACGGGAGGGAGGACACACCAGGGAGACCTTGACTGTGCTGTGGGAGGAGGTCAGAGTGCAGCGTGCCCAGGGAGCCCAATCAGGATCAGGATCTGGATCAGGACAGGCAGTGGCACTGAGAACTGCTCCTTAGAGCCGACCTGAGTGGCGTCATCCGCGGCTCAGCAGGAGGCCTCCCACAGCCGCAGCATCAGGACTAGTGGAAGACACTTCACAGAGCCACACAGAGAGTCCCTCTTGTGACCCCTTAGCCTAGTGGTCCCTGGCAGTGGAGGGTGTGCATGTGACACTAATGACTGCAGCAGCCTCTAGAGCTGGAGAAGTGGGAAAGCGGGACTGGACAGTCCACGCACCCAGCGCTGTCAGGAGTGTTGCCTCAGCCCACGTTGTCCGGAGGCCTGCTGATGCCCTACTAGCCTGGGGACAGACCTGTGCATAGGAGAGGACAGCGCAAGTAGCCCGGGGCCCTGGCCTTTGTGTCGGCTCACTGCGTGACCACTCTTACTTCCAGGGGACAGCAAATCCAAGCCCTCCTCCCAGTTTGACCCAAACAAGCCAGCACCTTCTGGCAAGGTAAGGCTGTGGCCTGCAGGGCTCTTATTCTCCCCCTTGGCTGGGGTGGCCATCCAGGAACCCCTTGTACCCTTTTCCTCGCCGCATTCCTTCCCAAGTAGAGACAGTGTTGCCAGTTGTTCCCCACAGGTTTTTAAAACTTTATTATTAACATGTAAAAGTGCAAAAGAGTCAGAGGACCACGACTGGAGGTCTGGCCTTCCGCTGTGGACGCCAGCGCTCTGACTCGGTCACCAGCTTGTGTGGCAAGTGCTCCATCTGCACAGCTGTCCTGCTGGCTCCCGTGTCAGCAATTTACAGTTTTCTTTGTTGGAGAGGGTGGGGGTAATACGTTCTGTTTGTTGAGATGGAGTCTTGTATATAGCACAGGCTGGCCAAGAGCTCACTGTGTACCCCAGGCTGGCCTAGCACTCACTGTGTACCCCAGGCTGGCCTAGCACTCACTGTGTACCCCAGGCTGGCCTAGAGCTCACTCTGTACCCCAGGCTGGCCTAGCGCTCACTCTGTACCCTAGGCTGGCCTAGAGCTCACTGTGTACCCCAGGCTGGCCTAGAGCTCACTCTGTACCCCAGGCTGGCCTAGAGCTCACCATGTACCCCAGGCTGGCCTAGCGCTCACTCTGTACCCCAGGCTGGCCTAGCGCTCACTCTGTACCCCAGGCTGGCCTAGCGCTCACAGTCTCTCTGCCCCCTCGTTTCAGTGCTGTGATGACAGGTGTGTGCCAGTGCCTGGCGCGGCATGCTATTACACAGGGTGTACTTCAGTCTGCCGCCTGGGCCTTAGGTGCTGCCCCACACCGAGATGGGGCTGCATGTGTAACCCTGCCTACATCAGGGCCGTGCTAGCCAGGCTGAATTTGAAGGGTAGTGAGCAGTGGGCAGGACTGTCCCTGTCACAGCAGGCCACATGCTGGGGTGAGAACTGACTACCCAAGCTCAGGCATCTTGCCCGGGGCTGGTGATCAAAGTTGGTGTGAAAGTTACTACTGTTCTCTTTCAGAAATGTGTTGCAGCCAAAAAATTTAAACAGACGGTGGGAAACAAAAGCATGTCCTTTCCAGCTGGGAAGTCAGACAGGTAGGTGGCATGGCCAGTCCCGGCAGGAAAGCCAACCTGGGAACAGCAGGAGAGTGCAGATCAGGGTTTCAGCTGCACAGAAGCCAGATCTCTGTCACCGGGAAAGCAGGGACAGACGTGACAGCTTTATGTCAAGCTCACATCCACATGGCAGTAATGATGTCCTATATCCCAGGCCTCAGACCCCAGCCCTCTCCTGTTGCCCTTTTTTCTTTTTCCTGGTTCTTCGAGACAGGGTCTCTCTGTGTAACCTTGGCTGTACCTGAACTTACTCTGTAGACCAGCCTGGCTTTGAACCCACAGAGATCCAAGTGCTGGGATTAAAGGCATGGGCCCCACTGCCCAGTCCGTTTCCCTTTCTTATACTGTAGTTTCTCAGAGCACGGGGATGGGAATTTTTGCAATACCGGCTTGTTTCTTGGGGGTGAGAGAAATTAGCAAGTGGGTCCTCACCAGTGAGTGTTTTCATAGCATGAACTTGAAGTCAGGTTCCCACATATGAAGCAAACCAGGCCTGCTACCACAGACACCACACAACTCAGCAGCCAAGCATAGGCTTCGTGCTGCTCTGCTGCTCCCTTGCTGTGTGTTACTGAGATTTGCAGTTCCTAAACCCAAAGAAGTAAACCTGGTTTTCTTCTGTTTCCACAGAGGCTTCAGGCACAACTGGCCAAAGAGATAGTGTTGGAGAGAATCCTGGGGCTGTGGGCAGGGATACTTTGTACAAACCCATTTTAAAACCATTAAAATCCATTCCTTCTGGAAGAAAGCTGGTTCTGACTTCATCTTTTGCTTTCACCCTAACCCTGGCAGAAAGGACAGTCTCACTCTCTTGAGAGGCTGAAAGAGGAATGTGTCTGAAGAGGGCACCCAGAATCCAAGGCCACACACACAGAGTGCCTGCCACTCAGGAGCAGCAAGGGCACAGAGTGCCTGTCACTCAGGAGCAGCAAGGGGGCCAGTCGGCCCTCAGCATCTGAGAGGCTCTGTGGCTGCTGGTGGCCAGTGTGGCCATGGGGCAGCTCTGCCTCGGCTACTGAGGAAGCTCTTGGGGAGCCACCTGTGCCTCTCGCTCTGAGAGCGGCCTCACCAGTGTCTGCCGCTACATCTGGCAGTACTGTCTCCTTTGAGACGAGGTCTCACTGTGTAGCTGGGGCCAGCTTCAGACTCACAGGCTGCCCTTCTGCCTCGGCCTCCAGAGCTCTGTGATGGCCGGTGTGGCCAGCTCTCTTCAGGCTGGGGCTGACCTTAGGGTGTCACACTGCTAGGCAAGTGGTCCTCACTAAGGAATCCTAGCCCTTTTTCTTATTTCTTTCTTTCTTTTTTTACATTATATGTTTGCACAGTCGGAGGGGGGGGTGGAGGTCAAGGAGGTCAAAGAACAATTTATGTGAGTCCATTCTCTCCACTCCCTGATTGCTGGGACATTTTTTTTGTCCTGTTGGTAATGTCATACTGAAAGTCTTTTCTGGGGGCTGGAGAGATGCCTCAGTGATTACAGAGCACCTGCTGATCTTCCAGAAGTCCCAGGTTCAATTTCCAGCACCCACATGACAGTTCACAACTGTCTGGTGTGGCACACTTGCTCAGACATAAAAAATAAATACATTTAAAAACAGAAGGCTTTTCTGGTGTACACACACACACACAATACATATATGTATGTATATATGTATATGTAATGTATTATATATATATACATACATATGTGTAATGTATATATATATATAATTTGTTTCTGTTTGGTTGGTTGGTTTTGTTTTTTTGAGACAGGGTTTCTCTGTGGTTTTGGAGGCTGTCCTGATACTAGCTCTTGTAGACCAGGCTAACCTTGAACTCACAGAGATCCACCTGCCTCTGCCTCTGGAGTGTTGGGATTAAAGGCATGCGCCACCACCACCCAGCTGCTTTTAGGTTTTATTGTTGTTGGTTTGTTTGGTTTGTTGGTTGATTTTTGGTTTTTTGGTGTTTTTTAATGATGCTCTCTGTATGTATACCTGCAGGCCAGAAGAGGGCATCAAATCCTATTATAGATGATTGTAAGCCATCATGGGGTTGGTTGCTGGGAAGTGAACTCAGGATCAGGATCTCTGGAAGAGCAGCCAGTGCTCTTTACCCCTGAGCCAGCTCTCCAGCCCAAGGCTTTTTCTTTCTCTCTCTCTTTTTTTTTTTTTCCCCAGATAGGGTTTCTCTGTGTATCCCTGGCTATCCTGAAACAAACTCTGTAGACCAGGCTGGCCTTGAACTCACAGTTCTTCCTGCCTCTGCCTCCAAGGGCTCGAATTAAAGGTGTATGCCACCACTGTCCAGTTTAAGTATTCTCTTTTTTAAAATGTCTAATTTTGCTGGGTGGTGTTGACACACACCTTTAATCCCAGCACTCCAGAGGCAGAGGCAGGCAGATCTCTGAGTTGGGGTTCTAAGACAGCCAAGGTTACACTGTCTGGAAAAACAATTGATTTTTACACTTACTGTGCATGAGGCATTTGTGCCACAGTACACATGTGGCACAGGACAATTTGTGGGAGTCTTACTCTCTGCTTTGTGAATCCCAGGAATCAAACTGAAGTCATCAGCGTTGGTGATAAGTGCCCTTACCCACTAAGCCCTCTGGCTGGCCCAGCTGTTTATATAGTCTGTGAGCAGACACTTGATTCCAAGGGACTTTTCATTCTGACCTAGAGATGAGCTGTTCAGTGGGGCTAGTCTACCTTCTGTTCCTGCCATGCTTGACTTGTGCTTGCTGGGTCACCATTCTGCCAGTTGCGTTTTCACAAATGCTCAAACTACAGCCCTCCTCTGGAGACCTTTCCTCTGAAAACTTTTTTTTTTTTTTTTCCCCCTTTTTCATTTTTGGATTTTTGAACAGGGTTTCTCTGTAGCTTTGTAGACCAGGCTGGCCTCGAACTCTCAGAGATCCACCTGCTTCTGCCTCCCAAGGGCTTGGATTAAAGGTGCACCACCACCACCTGGCTTAAAAATCTTTTTTTAACATATTTAGTGGGTGTGTGCACACACATAAAGGTCTAAGGAAAACTGCAAGGCGTGGGGTCCAAGCACTGAACCCAGGTCTCCAGGCTTGGTGGCAAATGTTTACTCACTGAGCCATCCCTCAGGCCCTCCTCTGAGGTTATCCCACAAGTCATTACACCTGACCGTGGGGCTCCCGTGAGAGCTCCATTCCGTAAGAAGAGCGGAGAGCGGTGTTGTGGAATATTAGTTGAAGATGTGATACATTTGTTTATGCTGTGGAATGTTTAATGACACAAAGATGTGTTGCATTCTTTTATGTTGTATTTGTTTAACTGGGAAGCTGGGTTACGTTGCCTGTATAAAAACACCTGATGGTCTAATAAAGAGATGAGTGGCCAATAGCTAGGCAGGAGAAAGGCTAGGCGATGCTGGCTGGCAGAAAGAATAAATGGGAGAAATCTTCGAAGAGAAGATTGATGAGCAAGAAGAGGAAAGGATTCCAGGAGCCACTCTCCCAGCTACATACACAGCAAGACCAGCAGTAAGAAGTAAAGAACGGTGTACAAGGTAAAACCCGCCTGGCACACACTCCTTTGATCCCAGCACTCGGGAGGCAGAGGCAGGCAGATCTCTGTGAGTTTAAGGACAGCCAGAGCTACGCAGAGAAACCCTGTCTTGAGGGGAAAAATGAATGAAACGAAGTAGTTTGTCCAGGCTAACTGACGTGGTTCTTGCCATTACGCCCTCGTGTCACTCAGATAAAAGCGAGAGTAGAGACACCTGTGCCTGTGCCTGTGCTTGTTCCTGGGCTCACAGCCACGCAGGTGCCATACGTGGAGGACAGTGTTCTTACCCACCTTTTTTACCTGGTTAAAGACAGTCTCTCCATTGCTACATTAGCCAAGCTATCTCCTGTTCCTGACCCCATTTCTGGAGGCTCGCCTGTCGCTGCCTCCAATTTCCCATAGGGCATCCTGGAGTTACAGGTGTTTGCGCTGCCCTCTCCAACTCTTACATGGCAGTCTGAGCTCATGTCAGCAGAGTTGAATAGCAAGCACTCTTACCCATTATCCTGGCTAGCTTTATGTCAGTTTGACACAAGCTAGAGTCATCTGAAAGGAGGGAGCCTCAATTGAGAAAACGCCTGCATGAGATCCAGCTGTAGTCTAAAAAAATTATAGCTATAGAATAGGGTAGGAAAGAAATGAGTTGTAGCAGTACTTTTCATCAGTATTTACAGCCCACAAATAACATGGAGACTTACCAATTATGAAAGCTTGGCCTGTTGCTTAGGCTTGTTCCTAACTAGCTTTTTGTGTGCACGTGTGCGTGTGTGCATGTGTGTGCGCGTGTTGTGGTGGTGGTGGCATGTGCCACCACTGCCCAGCTCTAACTAGCTCTTATAACTTAACTCATTTATCGTGTACTGATACCTCTCTTCCATCGCGGACCTCCTGTTTCCTCTCTGTATCTCCTCCCTCCTTCCCTGGAAGGCCTGCAGAACCTCTTCCCAGCTATTGGCCATTCAGATTTTTATTGCACCAATCACAGCAATACATTTTCACAGTGTACAAATATCCCACATTCCTCCCCCTTTTTTTGTTTTGTTTTGTTTTGTTTTTTTCAAGACAGGGCTTCTCTGAGGCTTTGGAGGTTACCCTGGAACTAGCTCTTGTAGACCAGGCTGGTAGAGAACTCACAGAGATCCACCTGCCTCTGCCTCTGCCTCCCGAGTGCTGGGATTAAAAGTGTGTGCCACCACCACCTCCCAGCTAACATTTCCCCCTTTTGTCTGAATAAATAAGAGAGGTTTTTAACTCTAATATAGTAAAATTATGTACATTAGGAATAATTGTCAAGTAAGAATTACATTCACAGAGCTGGAGAGATGGCTCAGAGGTTGAGAGCATTAGCTGCTCTTTCAGAGGTCCCAGATTCAATTCCCAGCACACAACTGTCTATAATTGAAGTTCCAGTGGTTCTGAATCCCTCACACAGACTTGCAGGCCAAACACCAATGCATATAAAAATAAAAATTTTAAAAATTAAAATCACAATACACACACACACACACAAATAACAACAAAAAAATAAAGTATCTCATCTTCAACTCCATCAGAGACCTAAGAAGGTTATAATGTTACCTGAATAAACAGGAAGTGTAGACCAAATACCTTCCAGAACTACAGAAATGACAGGAACAAACGGCTGCCTGGACAGTCACACAAGGTTCCTTTGCAACATTGGAGCATCCATCTTCAGCCTACAGGCCTAGAATATCTGCCTCTTCTATGAAGCAGGAGTTTCAAAGGACTGCCTACCTTGTTTTGGCAATGCTCAGCAGTCTCTTTTGTGTCCTGCATGTTTAATTTGGACAGCATACTGTGAGCAGTCAAAGCAAGGGCAGTTTCTTGTTCAGTGTCTAACTTTGCCACAATAAAAGAAAACTCCGTATGGAAGCTGTTCAATGTGCATTTTCCTCTTGTGAATTAAGTTGCCAGGAGCAGATGTGTCCCAGTGTCAAGAAAAGCTTTATGTTACCAAAACATCCTAAAGGCTGTATTCTGTAGGTCTCTGCAGAGTTTGAAGACTATCTATTTAAAATATTTGACCTAGAAAACATACATGACTCTAAGTTTGATTGTTATAGATGACTATTAACCTGTATTCTTAATTATCCTAAATAGTTTGTAACAACAACTTTCAAGGACTATAAATTTACATTACATTAAATGATGTGCATAGGTACAAGAGTAAACATATATACATAACATATATACTTTAACAAGAGTAGAAACATATACACAATATAACAAAAATAATCTTAAATTTGTATCAACATACAAAAATCCATACCAATAATATTTTCAAAAGTACATTCAACAATCCCCCTTTATCCCATCATTTCCATGGTATATCCCGCCTTCTTCCCTTCAGAAAGAGATTCCTGAATCTAATCTCTTTTATTCAGCTTTTTTTCCTGACCATGACCAATAGCAACTTGTAACCAACCCTCCTAAATGGTGACAAATATCCATAACCCACTGATTGACCAAAAACCATTCACCCCACCTTTCAGGAATGTGGGCATCATGTTCTCTAAACTGCTTCCTGTTGTCTAGGGGCAATGACATCTTTAAAGGAACCCTGAGAAAATCGGGATAATGGTCAAGTCCTGTGAGAACTAGCTGTTGCTCAGTCTCTGTAATGGGAAAGTACAGGGCTTTTGTGAAGTCCTGCCAATAGTAGTCCCTGAGGCTGGACCATCTCAGCTAACAGCTTTGAGGGGTCTTGAACAGCTTGCAGTCCAAAGCTGATCTTCAGGTGCTATTGTTAACTTAGTGGCATTACCACAATCCAGGTGGGATCATCATCATTGTAAGGCTCCATCATCCTTTTGGAGGTTTTGAAGGTCACTGTTAGGAATGGTCACAGCTCACTACAGAAACTTAAATATGTTAAATGTCATATGCAGCAGATCTCTTAAGTACATCTCAGGTACACGAACTTAATTCCTAGTTACCTGGTTCAGACTCAAGGCCGAGATCATGCACAGGAAGCTAGATGAAGCCTTTTTCTAGAATTAGTTAGTACCCTATATGACCATTACTAACATGACAAAAAGTTTAAACATATACACATGTATATATCAATCTTATAAATGTTGAGATAATATTTATCCCTCAATAAAGGTTTTAAAGAGTCAAAATAAAATCAAAGGATTATGAGATTAGTGGCAATAGAATAGTCCCTTATGTTTGCTTTTTCTTCTGTCCCATATCAGGTGGACCCTCTGATATGAGACAGAGATTTTGGATTTTCCTTTAACAAGCATGTTTGAGTTTAGAGGAGAGAGCCGTGCTCCAACTCCAAAGCCAGCCTTGATGTTTAATTAATCTAGGACTAAGTCAGACCATTTATTTGCTTTATATTTATGTAGAGAACATTTTGGGAAGATTTATGGAATTTTATGCTGTTGGAAATGTGATATATCCCTAGGCCAATTTACTCTTTTTCTTGGGATATTTTCTCTGGATAATTTGTCCTTTTTCTTCATATGTCTCATTTGTCCAGTGGTCTTCACATTCCTTAGTTCGATGCTTTTATTCTTGTGCAAAAACAAAAACAAAACCCAGCCCCAACTCTAACTTTAGGGAGCTTCCCCTAAAAGACATTTGTTAGTGTTATAAGTTAGCTTAGATTGAATGGCCACGTTATTTGATAACTATTGCCTCTTGTCATCAAGAGGTCTTCCTGTTCAAGTTAACTCTTTTATCAATGTTGATAGTATCTATAGCTTTTCTTCTCCTGTAGAAACAAAAGCAAAACATCTTCCCCAGTGTAACACATATCCTTGTTTCCATTCTGAAGCCAATACATTCTTAAAGTGTACAGGCTGATTTAATTCAGCAGTTATTTCTACTATCCAATGTCTCTCTGCAGCTGTTGTTCCTTTCTCATTAGTAGTCTAAAAATTTAAACATTGTGCACTCTATCTCTGAGGTCTTTATTACCCCTTTCTGTTTATTAAGCGTATCTTTTAGATTTTGATTAGATCTTTCTGTAACTGCCTGTCCTGTAAGCTTGTGTGGTATACCTGTAATATGCTTTATGTTGTAATATGCAAAAAAGGTTTCATTTTACTAGAGACATATGCTGGAGCATTGTCATTCTTCATTTGTAAAGGTAGTCCCATGATGGCCATAACTTCTAATAAATGTGTAATTACAGAATCAGCCTTTTCAGAACTCAAAGCAGTTGCCCATTGAAATCCTATGGTATGGTGTACATGTTTTAATTTTCCAAACTCTGCAAAATGAAACATATCCATTTGCCAATTCTTCTTTCTTTGAGTGCCTTTGGGTTATTTCCTGCAGACAGTGGAGTTTGGTTATACAAAAAACAAGTAGGACATTTCCTTATAATTTCTTTGGCTTGTTGCCAAGTGATAGAAAAATCTTCCTTCAAACCTTTGCTATTAACATGACGATTCTTATAAAATTCTGAGGCTTCTATCACATTTCCTATCAATAGCTAATCAATTTCATCATTACCTTGTCCTAGAGGGCCTGGTAGACCTGTATTGCCTGGTTAGTTCAGCCGGTAGAGCACGAGCCTCTTAATCTCAGGGTCGTGAGTTCATAGTCACCCTTGGACACCAAATGTAGCAGTACAGAGGCGTTAATTATGAAAGCTCAGCTGACTGCTTAGGCTTGTCCATAACTAGCTCTTATAACTTAAATTAACCCACTTATATTAATCTACATCCTATCACATGGTGTTACCTCTTTTCCATCTTGTACCTCATTCCTCTCTGTCTCAAGGCATCTCCTCACTTCTTTCAAGCGTCCTCTCTGTCCCTATAAGTTCTATCTAACCTCTTCCTAGCCATTGTGTCGGGAGCCGCATTCGCCATTACAAGATGGCGCTGGCTTCCTGTTTCCTGGTTCTTGTTTACAGCATTAGCTATGCTGACTGCACATGTGCCACTGTATGGTAATTTCTATATGGTAGCTCTCCCTATCAGAGAAGCTATATCATTCGGGCGTTTTGCGGAGCACCAATTACAGACGAATACGTCGCCCTGCAGGCTATTTAAGCCGTGCGTATTCGGGGCTTGGGGTCCTTCTCCATCAGCATGTAAAGAGCGCTACAATAAAGATTCTGCTGGACACATCTTCGGTTGCCGCGTCTTCCTTATCGGCAAAGGTTGCGCGCGACACCATTGGCCATTCAGCTTTTTGTTTGTTTGGTTTTATGAGGCAGGGTCTCTCTGTGTAACTGCCCTAGCTGTCCTGGAACTAGCTCTGTAGACAAGGCTGGCTTGAAACTCACAAAGATCCTCCTGCCTCTGCCTTCCAAGTGCTGGGCTTAAAGGTGTGCGCCAATAGGCAGTTCAGCTTTTTATTACACTGATCTCAGCAATACATTTTCACGCAGTGTGCAAATACCCCACGACAATGAGCATTGCAATACAAAGAGCACATGATCTCTGCTAACCCATGGCCGCCTCTACTGTAAAGATTATGTGGGGTTACAGTGGCTGGGGAAGGGGAGCCTCAAGAAGAGGGCACTGGAGAGGAAGGGGAAAAGTCAGGCCTGATGGCAGTAATCTTAGCCCTCAGGAAGATCATGAGTTCTAGGACAGCCTGGTCTTCTTAGGGAAACCCTGATGAAAGGTTTCTCAGAGACCTTAAATGACTCCTCAATATTTATCCCACCAGTTTCCTACTGGTCCCAGGTACCTGTGGAAGTGTGAAACACAGACAGTGAGGAGGTCGGACAATGTTTTGGGTTGCTTTCTGTTACTGTGATAAACACTTGCCAAAAGCAACTTGGGGAGGGAAGGGTTTATTTGGTGTACACATCCCAGTCCAACCCATCACTGAGGGGTCCTGGAGGCAGGAACTGAAGCAGAGGCCATAGCTTGCTCAGATGGCTTTCTTTCTTAGACACCCAGGGCCACCTGCCAGGGCTGGGATCACCCACATTGGGCTGGGCCCTTCCTCAATTGTGCAATCATCAATCTGGAGAAGGTGTGCCCTCAACTGAACTTCCTTCTTACAGACGACTCCAGCGGCGTCAACTAGATAACTAGCCAGCACCGACAGTAAAGTTTTAAATTTTTCCTTTCTCACAAAATGTGGGCATGGGGACGGAGCCCTGGGCAGCTTGCAGAACAGCTGTAGCCCAAGCCACCGAGGCTGAGGCCCAGGGTGGTCACTTGAACAGACCTAGCACAACCAAGCTGGAGGAAAGTTGGACTTGCTGTTGAAGAGTAACCAAGTGGCCTGCAGGGGGCTGTGGCCCCTCTCTCAGAGTCACCGCGACAGCTTGTCATAAGTGTTTTCAGCTGTCATACCACACACCTGCCAAATATGTTCCCATTCAGCGGCAGCAGCTGCCTCCCACTTAAACACAACACTCTGAAAGGGACTCTCTGAAGCAGTGTGGGATGGCAATTAGGACAAGGAGTAGCAAATCTCTTAAGTTCTAAAACTTTGCTCCCCAGTGTTAGCCACGCCTTGGCCTTTCTTCTCCCCAGTGCTGTAAGCATCTACACCTGGCATCCAAGCATGGCTGAGGCTCATGTTCTGACTAGGGAGACAATCTGTTTTCTGATGGCTTCTGATTTTCAGTATCACTGGTTTTACCTGGGCTGGGCGGTGACAATAAAAGCAAAACCATAGCCTTCCCTTCCGTCCCCAGCGGCTGCTGCTTCTGGGTATCAGGGAGGTTTTTGTTTTGGGGAGGGGCGTTGGTTGACTTTGGTTTCTTCTTCCAGACATGGTTTCTGTATGTATCACTGGCTGTCCTGGAACTCACTCTGTAGACCAGGCTGGACTCAAACTCTGAGATCTCACTGCCTCTATCTCCTGAGTGTTGGTATTAAAGGCCCACACCATCCACCTGCCAGGCTCTGCTTCTGCCTCTTTAAGAGCAGGTATTAAAAATGTATGCCACCGTGCCTGACTTTGCTTGCATCTTTTTCAGTACCCCCATCTTCCTACACTTGAAAGGTATGTGCCTGGAGGGTACATGCTGGAACATCTCTGTTCCCCTCCCTTGTTCCCAGGGGAGGGGTGGAATGGACTCAACTCATTCTGTCATCACGGGCTGCTATCTACAGAAACCATCCCTGGCCTTGTGGCACTCTCCATTCTGGCTTAGGCTCCTGGCAAGTAAACAGCCAGTTATAACCTGGAGGCTGAAGGGCCATGCCGACGACACTCTCACCGAGTACACGTTGTCCCAGTCAAGCCTGTCAAACTGGACGCGGTATCTCCATCTGAGCCAATAGGATTCTTTACTTGGATGCCATGCCACCTTTCTAGAACCACCTTCCTCACTCCTCCTTTGAGGAGATGAAAGTCAGCCAGAGCACAGACAAGTCTGAGGGTGCAGCTCCGAGCTTTGCGCCTGCCCTTCAACCTGCGCATCATGACAAGGGAGCACGCTCCCGCTCCTGGTGGAGGCTGCTGAATGTCAGTCAAAAGCCGTGTCAGGAATAGCTTATTCCAGGTTCATCTTCTTCCTTGGCATTCAAATTGTGTATGGAGCAATTAGCATTTAATATTTGGTAATTAGCATGCTTAATGTGATTCTGATAAGTTCCTTGACATTTTCATAAAAACAGCACGTTCCCTCCCACCCTTCAAGGAGCAAGACCCAGTTTGTCAAAAAAAAAAAAAAAAAAAAGCGCGCCAGTCATTTTTGGTTCTGAATATTCATGTACGGGGCCTCTTCCTGGGCTCTGCTGGTAAATTTAGAAACTCTTTCGGAAAGAGCTCCATTCTTATTCCGCAGCCACTAGCTCCTGGTTCACAATTCAAAGCAAAGTAGCCAAATGGCGCGACAATCCTCGCCAGTAATAAAAGTCCCCTAGGCGCGGGGACTGGAGTCATGACCTGCACAAACCCAGAGAGCAGCGGAGGCTGAGGCCCCGGCCCTCGCACCCCTCCCTGCGCCGGCGCGGCACGCCCCGGAACCCTCCCGCCGCCGGGGCCCCTCGGCCCCACGTGGCCCGGCAGCTGGCCGCACTACCCTGCTGCCGCGGACGGACAGCACGCCCTAACCAATCACCGGTGACTGTGGCCCGGCGCCCAATGAGCACCTGTGAAGCCGCGGGTCTGCCCACGCCGCCATTGGATGGCCGGGGCTCCGCCCCTCGCTGTAGGCCCCGCCCCCGGCGGGTTAGGTTGTGGCGCGGGCGGCGGGCAGAGCTGGTCCCGTTGTGCTGCGGCTCCGCGCGGCCTGCAGTCCCGGGCCCGCGACGCGCCGCCCGCCGCCCGCCGCCCGCCATGGACCCCGGCCCCGACGGCACAGCCGCGCCCGGACCCGCCGCCATCCGCGAGGGCTGGTTCCGAGAGACCTGCAGCCTGTGGCCTGGCCAAGCCTTGTCCCTGCAGGTGGAGCAGCTGCTGCACCACCGGCGCTCGCGGTACCAAGACATCCTCGTCTTCCGCAGGTACCGCCCGCCGCGCGCCGGGACGGCTGTCACAAGTCCCGAGCGAGGCCCGGCCCCCGCGCACTTAGCCCGCGGCCCGGCCCCGCGTCCACGTGTCACTCCCAGGACACGTCAGCCGAGGGGACCCCGAGGCCCACCCAGCCCCCACTCGTAGCCGGCCTGCCACGTGTCACCCTGACGACCCGCACCGGGACCCCGAGGCGGCCACGGTGCGCGCCCAGGGCGGGCTGGGACCCGTTCTCCCCGAGCCCCTAGACCCACATTCCCGACTGTCACTCTGCCCGCAGTAAAACCTACGGCAACGTGCTGGTTCTTGATGGCGTCATCCAGTGTACTGAGAGGGACGAGTTCTCCTACCAGGAGATGATCGCCAACCTGCCTCTCTGCAGCCACCCCAACCCGCGGAAGGTACCGCAGTCCCCCGGGTTCGGCCCGGAGCTCAGGGTCCCAAACAGCAGGTCTGGCATGGCTCTAGGTGAGGTGTGGGGCCAGCTGCCGCCCAGATGGTTGTCAGCATGAGGGGAACCCTGGCTGCCAGGACCCCAAGACACAGGGTTCCCAAGAGTAGAAAATGACTCAGAGACCCGCAGCTGGGAGGAGCATTGACAGCTCCAGGGTGTGTGGGAGCAGACCTGCTCAGTCCTGCCTTGTCCTGCCCCCACCCAGGTGCTGATCATCGGGGGTGGAGATGGGGGCGTCCTACGGGAAGTGGTGAAGCACCCCTCTGTGGAGTCTGTGGTCCAGTGTGAGATCGATGAGGTGGGTGCTCCACGGGACGCCTGGGTTTGAGTCACCAGGGTCATCCATCCCATCCAACTCTGCACCCTGAGGCTCAATGTTCCTACCATCCCCACCTGTTCCCCGTTCTGAAAAGATGATTCAGTAGGAGAACCAGGTAGTTAAAGCCTGGCACACACAGCACCATGCATGCTAACACAGCTGGTTTGTGCCTTAGGCCCAGGCAGGGCCAGGGACATCTCCAACAACTAAAGCATCCACTCTGTATACCCAGTGTGATTTTAGTGAGCGCTGTATGCTGAGCGTAGCCCAAGGTTCTGGGATGATACAGTGGTGGACAGGTGAGTCCCTGAGCAGGTGATGCTCTGGATTGGAGGGCAGTGGCTGAGTGGCCTGATAAGGCTAGACAGGGGTAGAGGGTACAGAAGACACGGGAAAGGTGCAGGCTGTAGGAAGTCTGGCCACATAGACCAATGACCCCAGCTCATAGGACATAGAAGCAGAAGACCTGGAGCTTCGCAAGACCCTGTCTGGACAATGTAAAAGGGTCAAGGAGGCCCCACTCAAAGGGGCCACTTGGTCTGCAGGAAGCAGGGCCTGCCTGAGCACCAGGTGAGGGCCAGCCAGCTCCCTGAAGAGCCAAAGTCCCTCTCATCTGTGGAAACGGGTCCCAAAGGGGAAGAGCTTGTCCTGGGAGACCCTACCAGAGCCTCTCTGGCTCAGCCCAGTGCCTCCCGTCCCCCTTCCCAGGATGTCATTGAAGTCTCTAAGAAGTTCCTGCCTGGCATGGCCATCGGCTACTCCAGTCCAAAGTTGACCCTCCATGTGGGCGATGGCTTTGAGTTCATGAAACAGAACCAAGATGCCTTCGATGTCATCATCACGGACTCCTCAGACCCTATGGGTAAGCCAGGGCAAGCCGCACACCACGCAGCAGCCCCCAGGCCAGAGCTGCTCTCCCTTGACACTGCAGGTGGTGCAGACTGAGCAGACCGGGGCCCTGCTTTGGGCCATAGCAGCCTCGGTTTCTTCTTCAGCCTCTCCACTCTTGGTGGTTGGCCGGTTTCTGGGTGTGGTGGGGGTGAGCTTAAATGCGGGGCCCCCTAGGTGTCAGGGCAGTGGGCTCCAATTCCACAAACTTGGGATACACACCAGCTCTGTTACTGAACAACCATGTGGCTGTGTCTTGAGAGACTGTGCCTGGGGGAGGGGTCTCAGCCAGGATGGCCGTGGTCTTTCCTTCTAGGCCCTGCTGAGAGCCTCTTCAAGGAATCCTATTACCAGCTCATGAAGACGGCACTCAAAGAAGACGGCATTCTTTGCTGCCAGGGTGAGCATGGGCACTGTGGGATGCCGGGTGGGCCAGCTGCCCTCTCTGTGGCAAGGCTGACTCACAGCCTCCCCCACAGGTGAGTGCCAGTGGCTGCACCTGGACCTCATCAAGGAGATGAGGCACTTCTGCAGGTCTCTCTTCCCTGTGGTGGCCTACGCCTACTGCACCATCCCCACCTACCCGAGCGGCCAGATCGGCTTCATGCTGTGTAGCAAAAACCCGGTGAGCTGGGGCTACCTACAAAGTAGGGCACGGGCAGGCACTAAGAGCCCCGTCTTGATACCCCTTGGTCCCTGGCCCCCAGAACACCAACTTCCGGGAGCCCGTGCAGCAGCTGACGCAGGCCCAGGTGGAGCAGATGCAGCTGAAATACTATAACTCGGACATGCACCGTGCAGCCTTTGTGCTGCCCGAGTTCACCCGGAAGGTGAGTGAGTGGCCTGCAAGCTCCCAGCTGTGCCTCCTCACCCTACACAGCTTACACATTTTCCTGACACCCTTCATGTCCCACCAGGCCCTGAACGACATAAGCTGAGCCTAGGTGCCACTGCAACACCGCCCGAGACCTCAATCGGACTGGACCAAGGAGCTTCCAAGGTGTCTGGGGCCCTGCCAGCCCTGGACCAGACTCCCAGATGACTCTTGCCCACCAATCAAGTGTTACAGGCCCCAGAATGCTGCCTGGCCTGCCCTTCTGGGTGGACTCAGTCTCTGTGTCTGTCTGTCTATCTCTATGGCATTTGGCCCCAAGCCTATACCAGCTCTGTACAGCACCGTCTATGCCCTCTGTTACCCAACAAAACACGTGTATTTATAACAAGCTCAGTCATGACCCCTGACCCTTTCTGGTCCCACCATTGATTCTGATGAATGTGTGGGTGTTCTGTGGTCTCTGGCATAGAGGGAACCCAGCAGTCCTAAGACCAGCCTCCAAATCCTCCTGAGAACTGGGTGCTCTAGGGCCCAGTGCTGGGGAGTAAAGGATCCTGGTGGGGTAACCTGAAGGCTATGGCTTTGAACTGCCCCATAGTGTTCAGGAGGTGTGTCTTACAGGATTGAGGCAGGGTACACCATGACACTAGAGGCAATCCCAGGAGGGGCTGGAGGGGCTGGCAGGAACCTGGGACCTGATTGATTACAGCTGCTTCTGTGCATGTAAACTTGAGTTCAAGTCCTCCAGGCTCCAAGCATAGGGCTGTTCCCTCTCCAAGGTGCTGAACCTGACCTCACAGCCTCTTGTTCACCAGCTTTCTGGAGAGAGGAGCCAGATACAGGAGTTTTATGTCCACTCCCTGCTCAGGAATGACCCAGAAAGTTTGCTAGAACAGGTGTTAACCTACCCATTGCCAACCCTAGCCAAGAGACAGGGAGGAGAGAGATGATGGAAGAATACTGGGCTGTCGGGCACAAGTTGATTACTCCCTACTAGAGGGACACTATATTACCCGCCCTCACTTGAGCAGCCACCAAGGACCATGTGTGGACAGGAGCGATTCATTGGCCTCGCTGTCGTGACCTCAGGCAAATTTATTAGGTGCCCAAGCCCATAGCTGTCCTATGTTCATGTTGGGTTACTCCTGGCTACTCTTTGCCCGGCCGAGTGGAGGGCAGAATTACGCTACTGAGGGCCTGATGCCAGGAACCAGGAAGTCAGTCTGAGTGCCAGACACTGCAGCTGACTTCTCCAGCAAGACCAAGCTCTTGGGCTCCCGAAGAGACATCCATGAACCCCCACTTTCCAGCCTGAGGCAGGTCTACCTTGAGACCAGGCAAGGCTGCTAAAAGGAGCAGGAGGGTCACCCCACCCCCTCCCGATTCCTAAGTTGGGTGTCTGGAACCAGGCTGAGATCCAGTCTCCACCTGCCTTCCACTTTCACTATCGACCTGAGTGCTCTCGGTTTTACCTGGCATCCTGATCTCTAGGCTGTGACAAGAGCTACATCCATCAGCTCCCGGAATCCAGTGTTCCACATTGGGTCAGAGGTAGCCGGGGCCAAGAGAACCAGCTGCAAAGACAAGGACTCCAGTGCAGCTTCTTCCCTGCTCTGAGCCTTCACCTTCAGCAGTAAAGGGAGGCCTGGAGTCTGCGCTGTCCATGCAGTCACAGAATGCTTGGGTAGAGCAGCTCATGCTGGGGAGCAGCTGTCTAAAAAGTCAAGCAAGTAGAGATGACAAAGTGAAGTTAGCCTCACAGTGACCTCTCACCCACAGCTGCTGCCACCACCGCGAGCTATGCAGGCTGATGTGGGAATGGCCCGCACGCACCCCAGTTCACAGAGCTGTCTGCTGGGTAGACCATCGGTTTCTGTTTTCTCCTCTTCAAGTCTAAATCGCAAACCCACGTGGCTACTTGTGGACTTAGTCTGCCACCATTGAGAGGTTGGTTTTCTGTGAGGATTGGGGCCTGGAGATCCTGTTCAAGGTAGAACTTGCCTGGCATGAGCAAGGCCCTGACTGCCATGCCAGCACTGCAGAAGAAAGGATTTGATGTCCTCATCTCCTTTACATATTCCTCCTCCCCTTCTGCCTGCCTGCCTGCCCACCGTGGTAAGCAGGCTCTCCTGTATCACTTGCTCTCACCGTGGGACAGGAAGTAGCTCACACACCAGCTGGGACAGGAAGACCATTGTAATTTTAACTCCTACAAAGGCAAAGGAGTTTTTATTTTTTTTTTCTTCAGGGTTTGTCTGTGTAGCTCTGTTTTGGAACTAGCTTTGCAGACCAGGCTAGCCTTCATATTACAGAAATGTGCCTGCCTCTACCTCCTCACCTCCTCAATGTTGGGATTAAAGGCGTGCACCACCACACACCCAGCATAAGGACTTATTAGTATGTCTACACATGTGTGTAGGTGCCCATAGAGGTCAAAAGAGGGGCTGAGTTCAGTGCTGGAACTCCAACTCAGGTCTTCTGGAAGAACTGTCCTTTTAACCACTAATCTCCCCATTTTCTTTATACATCTGTCTTACTCTTTGTTTCTTGTCTTTTGGTTTTGATTTTTTGAGACAGTTTTTCTGTGAAACAGTCCTGGAACTCACTCTGTAGACCATGCTGGCCTCGAACTCACAGAGATCCGCTTGCCTCTGCCTGAGTGCTGGGATTAAAGGCATGGGCCACCACCACCTGGCTTTGTGAGAGAAATGTTGTGTGAAAAAACTTGGGGAGACAAAACACACATTTCTATTTGTTCCAGACAGGAAATCCATGACAGACCAAAATAGAGATACCACCAAAATCCAAATTAGCAAACCATAGAGTTTTATTGGAATTATGTAGAGCAGTGGAAATGACTTCAGCAGCTGTATAACCAAAAGCCACCCCAGCATGAGTGGCAGCTCACACTGCACAGCCTGCAGGCAGCTCAGCAGGGTGGAGAGGTCTTTCCAGGTTCCTCAGTGGGTCTAACCTCTTCCCCGAAGCCAGGCTGGGTTCTGTTTCTTCCAGGAAGCCGTCTCCTCTAAGGTGGTCTTTGCAGCTTGGTTCCCTTCCATCCAAAGGCAACTCTCAGCTTTTATTGTTTACTCTGGCAGGCAGGGACCTAGTGAACCAGTCTGGTCAGTTTCAGGAACTTCCTGAAGCTGTCTGTGTTGTTTACCTTCCTGCCTAAGGAGCTTACAAAACATGTGACACTCAAATTCAAAATAGAGTTGCTTGGGACAAGAAAAGAAGAGGGAAAAAAAGAACAGGTTCATGGCACACTCTAACAACCCCAGCACTTGGGAGGCTAAGGCAGGAGAATTGAGTTCAAAGACAGCCAGGCCTCAGCAAAAAGAGAGCTGGAGAGGTGGTTCAATGGTTAGGAGTAATGGGTGCTCTTGCAAAGCACTTAGGTTCAGTTCAGAGCGACATGGTGGCTCAGAACCACCTGTGTCAGATCCGGGGATCTGATACCCTGTCTGACCTCCACAGGCACCAGGCATATGCACACTGCACACAGACATTCCAACAAAGAGAAGAAAAAGGTTCAGCAAGATGGTGGAATGGATAACAGTGCTTACCACTAGGCATTACCAACTGACTTCAATACCGGGACCCATATGGCAGAGGGACAGAAGCAATTCTGGCAAGCTGTCTGACTTTCATGCTTGTGCGAGCACACACACACAGCAAATAATAAAAACAAAGGTAGTTTAAATGTCTCTGTGGAGCTGGGACCTTTAGTCCCAGCACTCGGGAGGCAGGGAGAGGGCTATGAGTTCCAGGACAGCCTGGTGTACACAGTGAGTTCCAGGACAGCCAGAGCTACATGGAGAAAACAACAAATGAGCTTGGGAGGTTATATAGGAAACATTCTTACATGTGGTCTCCTGAAACTTTCTCAAAATCTCCCAGACACGCTTGCAGAGGGCCATGAGAACCAGACCCAGACCTCCACACGTCTACAGCAGCTGCCTGCTTACATCCACGCCATTCTCTTTACTCGGCATTGTGGCCAAGGATTATTGTTTTAAAATACCTGATGCCAGCGTCTTTATCATTAAAAACTTCTTGCTCAAGCTCTGTGACTACACCCATGAGTTATGATGGCCTGTGTGTTGTCATGGCAATGCTCTGCTGTTCCCAAGTAAACATTAAATGGCAGAAATCCTCAGATGATCTCTCTCCAATTTTGTTTTTTTTTAACTTGGTGCTGAGGAACACAGACAGAGCCAAGTACAGGCTGTGCTGCTGGACTGCCACCAGTGAGGCAGATAGAGTTCAGGCTGGGCCTTGAACTCAAGATCCTCCTGCCTCAGTCTCCTGGTGCTAAAGAGTGTGACTGTGTGCCCTATTATATGAGCTGATTACTCAAGGATTGTGTAGGGAAGCCTCAAATACAAGAAACACACACATATACATACACAGAGTTATGATTTAAATATAAAATGTCAAGCTGGAGCCGGGCATTGCTGGTACATGCCTTTAATCTCATGGAGACAGAGGCAGGCAAATCTCTGTGAGTTCTAGGCCAGCCTGGTCTACAGAGCTAGTTCCAGGACAGGCTACAAAACTGTACAGAGAAACCCTGTCTCAAAAAAAAAAAAACAATAAATATGTGAATGAATAAATAAATACATAAAATGTTGCCACAGTGGGGTTGGAGACACGGCTCATCAGTTAAGAGCGCTTTCTACTTTTGCAGAGGACCAAGGTTTGATCCCCTACACCCACATGATGGCTCACAACCATCTGTAACTCCAGTTCCAGAGATCCGGTGCCCTCTTCTGGCCTCTGAGGGTCCCAGGGTACACACACAGTTCACTTACATGCATGCAAGCAAAACACTAATACAGTTTAAACAATTAAAAAGAAATTGAAAAGAAAAAGAACCAGGTGGTGGTGGCACACCCAGCACTCGGGAGGCAAAGGCAGTGGAATCGTCGTGAGTTTGAGGCCAGCCTGGTCTACAGAGTGAGTTCCAGGACAGCTGGGGCTGTTACACAGAGAATCCTTGTTTTGAAAACCAAAAGGAAGGGAGGGAGGGAAGAAGAGAGAGAGGAGAAGGGGGAGTGAGGGAGAGAGAGAGAGAGACAGAAGAAAGAGAGAGAGAGAGAGAGAGAGAGAAGAAAGAGAGAGAGAGAGAAGAAAGAGAGAAAAGAGAGAGAGAGAGAGAGAGAGAGAGAGAGAGAGAGAGAGAGAGAGAGAGAGAGAGAGAGAGAGGAACGGAGGGAGGGAGGGAATGTGTAAGCCATTCTGTCATTACCTCCTGGAAAAATAAAAAACCCATTTTCTGGTTGGTGGGTGTGGCGCTGAGGTTAGGTATATCCTTAGCAGGAGGGGGTTCCAGAGCTCATTCCCCAGCACAGAAAACAGAAACTTGCGTGGCCACCAGATTGACAGTGATGTGTCCTTACCTGGCCTGTGACCCTCCTTTTTACTGCTCACACACACACACACACACACACACACACACACACACACACACACACACACACACGCCACAACAAAGTTTCTGCTGCGGTCAGGGACATGGAAGTGGCCAGGCCCTGCCCACCTCATCCCCTTTTGCCAAATTTACTTCTTCAATTTCTAAAGAACTTTTATTTATGTGCATGAATGTGTCCCCCCACCCCCACCCCGCACACATGTAGCGCCTGAAGAGACCAGAGGAGCACGGCAGGTCCTCTGGAGCTGGAATTACTTTGTTAGTGGCCCTGTGAGGGCCGGGAATGGAACCCGGGTCCTCTGGAAGAGCAGCCAGTGCTCTTAGCTGCTGAGCCGTCTCTCCAGCCCCTGTACCTCTTTAATATTTTTCTTTCACAACTTTATTCACGTATATAATGAGCTTCACCAAATCCAGCTCCTGTCCCTATCACAGAACCCCTGCTTCCTAACAAGGTCCCTTATGCTTTCAAGTCACGTGTGTGTGTGTGTGTGTGTGTGTGTGTGTGTGTGTGTGTGTTCCCAGTCCCACTGTATTTAATTAATGCTGCTTGCACAAGCACGTGTTAGGAGTTATTTACTTGAGCAAGAGCAACTATTGTGCAACTGTCCTCCAAGCCAAGCACGTGCCATGCCGTTCCGGGCCAGTCAGCTGTGCCTCCTGTGAAAGTTATCCCGCTGGGCCTGCTGACTTTTTGTCACCAGCACTCCCTCCATGGAGGACTGGGAAGGGTCACAGAACCCTCACCTGACTATTCACCTCCCAAGGCCTGCTATGTGCAACTCTGCCTTAATTGCAGAAGGCCTCCAGACGGGCTGTAGGAAACAGGCGGAGAGGCAGAATTGGATCTCAACAGGCTGAGATTGCTCTATTGGAACCGTGAGTGGCCCCAACCTTTCCTCGGGATGAAGGTTGAGTGTGCTTACAAGGGACTGGGGGATAGGGATATATACATGCACACATATGTGCGTAGCTGCCAGGTTATAACTATTTTTCGATTTGACAGGAAACAGGGTGGGTTGTTCTCAGTACCCTGGCATATTGCTTTTGCAGGTGGGGCACCATGGTCAGACTGAGGCCAAGCAATTCCTTATGGCTGGGGGCTATTGCCTTGGACAGCCTGACTCAGTTCCCAAATATTGTATATGACTCTCCTCCAAGCCAGGCAGCTGCCATTTGGGGGCATTCAGCTGTGCTTCCTTGTTAAAGGTACCCCAGCTGGGCTTAACTGTCCACCACTGATACCTCTGATACCCTGGAGGGCTGAGGAGGGTCACACGACCCTCGCCTTGGGGAGTTGCACTTGGCCTTGGGAAGGGGCTAGAGTACGTGTGCTCGGGAAGACAGGGAGGGGACATTCATTCCTGCTGGTGAAGGCTTTCCACTCACAGCCTGTCGTGGAGGAGCACCCGTGCCCCTGTAAGTGCCTCACCTATGAACTCTGGAGGAACCTTGTCCGAGGGCCTTAGGAGCAGGAGGAGGGCAGGAGGCGTGGGTTCTGCTTGCTCTCATCACTGGGTGGGTTTCAGTGAGCACAACTTCCACACCACTAGCACCGAGAACAGAAACAATGGCTTCTTAAGCCCTTTCCTCCATGACCCCTGAGCATCCCCTTCCTCTCATGGCATGAAGTATCTGTTAGCAATGCAGGGAGGGTGCGGGTGCCCTATCTCCTCATCTCCTTATCACTAGAGGGAAACCCAACCAAGGGCTATGTAATGCCAGCATGTCCCTGAGTGAGGACAAACCAGCCGAGGAGCTGTAGCTCACATGGGAGGACATCCCGAAGCCATCTTGGGAGCAGGAATGCTTCCCTCAAGGGACATTGTGCCCTTCTTTTGACTCAAATATTGAAATTACAGGTGCCATGATAGTAGACTGTCCCAGGCATCTTGTGCTGGGGGAAGACAGGTGAGGCCTAGTATCTGCCCAAGGAGGAACTTGTCTCCCAGAAATACATCTCATACAGTTCTGACAATTTCAAGACACTGGACAGCGGAGACAGTGACGGCAGAAGCACATTTGAACAGCGCCGCTTAGCTATGCGTATCTCTGGCTCTCCACTCAAACCTCAGGTCAGCCCTGCGGACAGGACGGGCTGCGGGTCTCAGCAGACCTCCTCCCTTGCTCTTCCCAGTGTGGACACATTGGATAAAGGTCCTTTCTGTGCTTCTGTTTAATCGGCCTATGGTGGGCAGGTGGCTGAGACTCCCTGCTCAAGTGTGACCCTAGAGATTTCTTTTTCTCGCCTTTAATTTTATATTACTAGGTTTTTCCTTTTTTAATAATTTATTTCTATTTTATGTGCATTGGTTTTTGCCTGCATGTATGTCTGTGTGAAGGTGTTAGACTTCCTAGAATAGGAGTTAGACAGTTGTGAGCTGCCATGTGGGTGCTGGGAATTGAATCCAGGGCTTTTGGAAGAACAGCCAGTGCTCTAACCACTGAGCAATCTCTCCAGCCCCCTATTATTTGGTTTTTCAAGACAGGGTTTCTCTGTGAGGCCTTGGCTGTCCTGGAACTAGCTCTGTGGACCAGGCTGGCCTCAAACTCACAGAGATCTGCCTGCTTATTCCTCCTGAGTGCTGGGACTATAGGCATGCACCAACCAACCATCATGCCTGGCAAAAAAAAAAAAAAAAAAAAAAAAAAAAGAAATTTCTTTAAAATGCCATTCTGGCCAGGCTGTGGTGGTACACACTTATAATCCCAGCACTTGGGAGGCAGAGTTGGGAGGATCTCTGTGAGTTCAAGGCCAGCCTGGTCCACAGAGCGAGTTCTAGGACAGGCAGGGCTACACAGAGAGACCCTGTCTCAAATACCAAAATAAAAGTCATCCCTGGAGCTGGAGAGGGGTCAGCAGTTAGAGAGTGCTTGTCGCTCTTCCAGCGGCCTCAAGTTCCATTCTCGGCACCCAACTCTCGGCTGCCTGTAACTCTACAGATCCAGTGCTCTCTTCTGGCCTCCAAAAGCACTTGAACATACACGGCTGGGTGCACACACACAATCTATGAAATCACTGTCCTCTCGACCAATGGAAACAAGCAGAGCCAGGCCCCAGTCAAAGGCCCAGTCTTTTTTTTCCTAGGCCAATCCTCCTCTCCCTCCCTGTGTGTCTCAATTTTTTCCTCTGTAATTTCTGGGGTGCAAGTTCCCTCTCCATAGCACTCCAGAGCCGGGGGCAGGAGGATACTGCAGCCTGCCTGGTCCACATGGTTCAAAGCCAGTCAGGACTAAATAGAAAGATTCTGTCTTCAGATGAGTAACGCTCCCTCCAGACCGGTCCCAGGAGCCCCAGCTTCCTAATTTTGCTTGGGCTCAACAGTCAGCAGCAAGACTTTCCTTCCATCTGCCACCCGCCATTCTTGTTCCCAAATGTAGCCGCATCTATCTCGTCTTCTGCCCCACGTTCCCTCTCCTCTTGGGTTCCGGTGTCTTCCCACATCACTTTTTCTGTCTCTCCCTGAGGTGAGGGGGCATCTAGACACTCACTCCATGTTGTCATGGAGACTTGGGCCCACCAGACCTTCCTGGTCCCACCAGGTAGGACACTAGGTAGGAAGGCAAGTGACAGTGGAGGTGAGGATCGCTATCACACTGTCGCCAAGTCAGGCTTCTGGCTCCCAGCGCCACCAAACCTTCCTGCCTGGAAGTGAGGCAGGTGGGAGCCATGGGTGGATTCCCAGAATCCCTGGGTCTGGGATGTTGGGGGCAGGGCTAGGTGCTGGGCAAACAGATCAAAGGTGAGTGAGTCTGGGCCTGCAGAGCTGGGGGACACATCATGAGGTGAGTGAGTGACCATGGCCTCTGGGGGAGCAAGAGGGTTAGGCCTGGACCCTCACGTCCCTCCTCTGCCCACAGGCTGCTGACCTTCCTGGGCCTGCTTTGGAGCTTGGTGACCACACTTTTGGCCTCAAAGTGGCCCGAGCCTGTATTCGGACGCCTGGTGTCCCCTGGCTTCCCAGGGAACTATGGCAACAATCAGGACCGGTCCTGGAAGCTGACTGCACCCCCCGGCTACCGCCTACGCCTATACTTCACCCACTTCAGCCTGGAACTGTCTTACCGCTGCGAGTATGACTTTGTCAAGGTACCTGGCGGGATCCGTGGCTGGGGACCTCTTCTGTGGTACGGCAAAGTCTGACCAGGAGACAGGCCAGGCCTGGGTCTAACCTTCCCTCCCTCTGACCCCACAGCTGAGCTCAGGGACCAAGGTACTAGCCACACTGTGTGGGCAGGAGAGTACAGATACTGAGCGGGCGCCTGGCAATGACACCTTCTACTCACTGGGTCCTAACCTGGAGGTCACCTTCCACTCGGACTACTCCAATGAGAAGCCGTTCACAGGCTTTGAGGCCTTCTATGCAGCGGAGGGTGAGCAGTAGTGGGCCCAGGCTGGCCAGCTGCAGCTGGGGTGACTGTGTTATCTTAGCCTCATCCCCATCTTTGGCTCTCTAGCCTGCCACCTCTCCTGGGGCTCTGGATTCAGGTCAGACCAGCAGGAAAGGTGAGCCCTGCCATGGCCCGGCTCCCTCCATGTGAATGCAGGGACATTCTGGATGTTATAATGCACGAGGTGAACCTTGGCAGATTCCATGTTAGGCAAGTGTGACGGAGGCAGGAACAAACATGTCAGGCAGACAGAGCTTAAGTGAGAAGTTATTAGAAAGGGACAGGGTGGGGTAGAGAGAAAAGAGATAAAGAGACACAGAGACGGAGGACCGAAGAGAAGAGAGAGACAGGAAAAGTCCTGTCTGCCCCAGGGCAACAGCAGGAAAAAGCGGCTGTGTGCAGCTAGTAGTCACGGAACCCTGGGCTGACCAGAGCACTGCCTGAGTGCATTCTGCCAGGCAGTGGGGAAGGCCAGCGTAATGCCTGCGTCCTCACAGGTGTCTGCAAACGATGTCCTAGAGCTCTGATCAGGTTACAAAGAGCTTGCACAGGCCTCCGCATGTGACCTCACACTTGATCGCACACTCTGGTCCCTGAAGGGACTATCTGTGTGACTTCAGGCAGGTGGCACCAGCTCTCAGTGCTCAGAAGGCACGGGACCTCACCTACCCTGATTTCTACCAGTTGATGGTGGCTGTGCCCTCCACTGTTGGGGCAGTTTTGAGCGGGACTCCACCTCTCACTGGTTTAGCAAGGGTGCTGTTTGCATCCCTGCCTAAGGCCTGTGAATTGCCAAGCAGCAGGCCTCCGCCCAAGTGGGCCACCAAGGCCTGAGCTCTATTCCATTCCCTTCCTCCTGCCTGCCTGGCCCCACCCCTCCCCAGATGTGGATGAGTGCCGAGTGTCCCTGGGAGAAGATGTCCCTTGTGACCATTATTGCCACAACTACCTGGGCGGCTACTACTGCTCCTGCAGAGTGGGCTACATTCTTCACCAGAACAAGCACACCTGTTCAGGTGAGAGGGTGGGGCCCCCATCATCACCAGGCTCCTCTAGGTCCCCAGGCGGGAGCTGTTCTGCTCAGAAGGCTGGGCTCTTCTGTTCTCTTCCACTCTATTAGCATACCTCACTCTGCCCCCACCCAGTGGCCTCCTCCTCCTGGGCGGTTCCTGGGAAGGCTTGGCATCTCTAAGCCTGGCACACCTTGAGCTTTCCTTCTATGGAAGACCCTCAGGGTTGGGGGGCAGTGCAGGCAGGCTCACAGCCATGGTTCCCAGCCCCACCCCATGAACCCTTTGGCCTCCTCTACCCTGTTTCTTGGTTCTTTGCCCTGGCCCCGCTCTCCTCAGTCTTTCTGATGCCCCATCTCTCTTCCAGAGCAGAGCCTCTAACCTCCCTCAACTCCAGCCCGCCCACCCCAAAGGGTCAGATATCAGTGCAACCCACACACCGCAGCTCTGGAATGGCTGCCAGCTACAGCAACCATGCACCTTACCATAACGATAATAAATCTGCCTCCATCTCCACTGTGGCTGTGTGTCTCTTGGGAGTGGGGGAGTAGCTGGAGAGCAGGAGAGCAACCTGAGTCCTTTCATCTTAACCCTCCTTGCCTCCCAGCCTGACGGTGGGAGCCCTCTCCAGGGCCACAGGCACTTGCAAAGGGCTTGCTTTAAGCCCCTTATTTTGTGCCTGGGACACTGAATGGGCAGGGATTATTCTCGTTTTGGTTCGAATAGGGAGACCTTCCTCTCTGCTGGTTCCCCTGGGGCTGATCTCAGGACATCTTTAGCCTGGTCTTGTTTATAGGGCAAAGCAGGTCTTAGTTTCCTGACCTGGAAGAGCTTGATTCAAAACAGAGACACCAAGGGGGCATTGCCCGGGCACAACCTGTCTCTCATGGAAGAAGGCTGTATGGGAAATCTCCACTGCCTACAATCGGCCTTACCAGTCTGATTGAGCAGGCCTCCTTTCTAAGAAAGAAGGGGCAGACTGTGTGCATACTGGTGACATAAACTTCCCTCAACTGTCCCCAGGGCCACGTCTAAGGACTGGGAAGGCCAGGCAGGGGAAAGCTTGTTCTCTGGGATCAAGGCCCTTGGGCTGATCCCTGCCAGACATGGCGGGAGCCCCCTTGTGGACTCCCTTAGGAACTGATGAGCTGGACGCTGGAGTGATTTCAGAGCAGGAAAAAGCCCTGAGTTCAAGGGCCCCCTCCTTCCTTTCCCTGAATTCCTGAGGGCGGGGGGAAGTAGCCTGCCTCCTCCTCCCAGGCCTGTTCCCTTCCTTTGCTCGCCACCTCTTTAGTTGTGACTGTGACCCTGGGGTAGGAGTTTGGGCCCTGTGCTATCCTGCTTCAGCGAACGCCTGAGGGCAACAGACCCCCCTCAGCTGTCCTTCGGCATCGTTTAGGGTGGGAGAATAGGTGCTCTCGGTTGGTCAAGTGCAGGTCCCTGACAGACCCAGGACATGGGTGTCGCAGATAGTGTCCCGTTTTCAAGTGCTACCCCCACGAGCAGTCATGCCATCTTGTCCTCTCTCCCCCAGCCCTGTGTTCAGGCCAGGTGTTCACTGGGAGGTCTGGGGAGCTCAGTAGCCCTGAATACCCACAGCCGTACCCCAAACTCTCCAGCTGCACCTACAGCATCCGCCTGGAGGAGGGCTTCAGTGTCACCCTGGACTTCGTGGAGTCCTTCGATGTGGAGGCGCACCCTGAAGCCCAGTGCCCCTATGACTCCCTCAAGGTCTGGTCCCTGCACCCTTCCCTCATGACTGCTCCCTGAGCTTGTCATGGCTCACTTCTTTCTTTCAACACTGCCCGCTGTGGTCTGTCCTCCAGTGAATCCTTCAGTCTTTATGGGGAGGGGGTTCTAAACCAGGCTGTGGCTTCAGCATGGAGGACAGGGTACCCACCTTTTGTCCCTGGCCTGCCCAGCCGGTCTCAGTTGGTGTGCAACCCTCTAACATGGGCCTCAGACCCCTCCAGCACTTCCCGGGGCTTCAGAGTCTCTTTGTTCAGATCCAAACAGACAAGGGGAAATACGGCCCATTTTGTGGAAAGACGCTGCCCCACAGGATTGAGACAAACAGCAACAGCGTGACCATCACATTTGCCACTGATGAGTCGGGGAACCACACAGGCTGGAAGATACGCTACACAAGCACAGGTGGGCAGGTGGTCTCAGGTCCAGGCAACAAAGGGAGCGGCTCTGTCCCTGATGCAGCATCAGCAGTCCTTGATGGGGAAACAGCAGCAGTCTTCCCTTCTTCCTTCCTTCCTTCCTTCCACCCAGGCAGCCACTTACCTGGGCAACCTCCATCTTTCCTCAGTTCTGGTGTCTTGAGATAGGGTCTAACTCCGTGGGCCCAAACTTTCTTTGCAGCACGGGCTGCCCAAGTGCTGGGATTCCAGGTCCATGGGTCCTTTCCCAGCCAGCCACTCACACATCTGTCCAGCCAGCCACCCCCTCACCTGTCCCCTTCCCACCCACCTCACTCCCTATCGATATGTATTGAGGGTAAAGCTGCAGCTCAGCAGTACAGGGCTTAGCCTAGTGCGCACAAGGCCCTGTGCTCCACTCAGCATTATCATCTTTAAAAAGATGCTCACGAAGAATACAAAATGCAGAAGCCAGAGTCCCCAACAGTCTCTGCCCTCGATTCAGAGGGGAAAATGTTAGTCTCTGTGGTACTGTCTTTGAGGCAAGTGCTGAGAGTATTGATTGATTCTCCAAGGGAGGGACATGCCACTGTCACTTGATCTCAGTCTTGTTCTTGGTTTCAAACCAGCTGGCATAGAGAACTCAATCATTTTGCATATCTGCTTTTCCTTTTTTTTTGGGGGGGGGTGAGAAGGTTGTTTCACAACAGGGCTTCTCTGTGTAACAGCCGTGGTTGTCCTGGAACTCACTTTGTAAATCAGGCTTGCTTTGAACTCAGAGATCCATTGGCCTTTGCCTCCCAAGTGCCAAGATTAAAGGTGTATGCTACCATGTGTAGCTCCTGGTTTTCTTTTTTTTAATAATTTGATTTTATTTATGTGCAGATCACCTGGAACTGGAGTTACAGACAGCTGTGAGCTGTCGTGTGGGTGCTGGGAATTGAACTTTGGTCCTTTGGAAGAACAGCCAGTGTTCTTAAGCACTGAGCCATGTCTCCCTCCAGCCCCCTCTTTTGGGAACTTGCTCTATAAACCAGGTTGGCCTCAAATTCAGAGATCCACCTGCCTCTGCCTCCTAAGTGCTGGGTCTAGAGGCATGTGCCACCACACCTGGCAATTTTTTTCACATTTTCTTATTTTAAATTGCCTATTCACTTTTCACAACAACCCAGTTCTCCCTCTTCCTGCTCCCCCTCCCCCAAGAAAATCAAACACAGGCCACTCCTGTGCAGATACCCCTGCAGGACAGAAGGGTCAGATCCCTTGAAGCTGGGGTTACACATGGTTGTGAGCCACCTGATGTGGTACCCAAACTGGAGGCCTCTAGAAAGCAGTGTTAACTGCTGCACCATCTTCCCAACCCTGTAGCTGAGTCATGGACAAAGAAACAAGTGTTAATTTGTGCGAGTGACTAAGCTTAATTTTGCCTCTGGTATTAAGTGTTAAGACCACCACTATACTTGAGGCAGGCTCTCTCCCCTCTTATTTCATTTATAATCAAGAATTGCTAAATTCAGACCTGGCTGTTACAGACTTCAAAAATAAATAAGCCTGTTTCCTCTGCACAGCACAGCCCTGTCCTGATCCAACGGTGCCACCTAATGGTCACATTTCACCGGTGCAAGCCAAGTACGTCCTGAAGGACAGCTTTTCCGTCTTCTGCAAGACTGGCTTTGAGCTTCTCCAAGTGAGTCACTAAAAACTAAGTACCTATGACCATGGTGGCTTTGAAATTCAACATGAAAATGGGAAGTGCCTATGCAGAAAAAAATCATAGTAAGTTTGCAGCAAACAGAGCAATGGCTATGGAGAATCTTTTGGGGGAAGTGTCGTGAGGAAGAATCCTCCTGCCTCACCCTCTCAACTGTTGAGATGATTAGCACGTGCCACCATAAGTAGTTGTCCTTTAAAATTTTTGTTCTCTTGTTCTAAGTTTTTTCAATGCTTATTTTATGTGCATTGGTGTTTTGCCTGTGTAGATGTCTGTGTGAGGGTGTCAGATCCCCTGGAACTGGAGTTACAGGTGTGAGCTGCCATGTGGGTGCTGGAAACGAACCTGGGACCTCTGGAAGAGCAGCCAGTGCTTTTAACTGCTAAACCATCATCACTCCAACCCTTTTTTTGTTCAGACAGGGTATCTCTGTGTACTGTTGCATGTCCTGGAACTCACTCTGTAGACCAGGCTGGCCTCCGACTCAGACATCTGCCTGCCTCTGCCTCCTGAGTGCTGGGATTAAAGGCGTGCACCACCACACCCAGCTGTTAGGTTTTGAGCCATGAGCTCTTTGATTTCCTGTTTCAGGCTCTTCAGTGCTGGATTATAGATGTGCTGGTCACAGTCACCTGAAGCTCTGCTTTTGGTGCTGGGTGCTGACTCACACACACTAAGTACGCCTATCCCCCTACCCCAGTCTGTTGTGCGCTTTTAGAGAGCTAGTCATCAAAAGCACTGTTCATCTGCACACTGCAGCAGCTCTCTGGAAAAGTGGCTGAAACAACAGAAAGGCGTCTGTTCACCTGGCACCCCATGAGCTCTGCGGAGCGAGCTCCTGTTAAATTAAGTCTTCTCTGCTCAGTTGATGACCTTCCTGGGGAACCGCTCCGGGGCCCACAAAGATTGGGCAGCCCTGGAAAGAGTACATTCTGCAAAGTTATAAATAGTGCTCACTGATAAGGGGGAGGGAACATAATTTTAAAAACTGCTTAGCGTGTGGCTTCGGGGCACAGGTAAGAGATTAACTCATCCTCTTGTGTTCTTCAAAATGGTCACTGGATCCCAGTGGTAAAAAGCAATAGCCCTGGAATGACAGCAGGGACGGAGTCCGGTCTGTGGAGGGGTAAACTGGGGTAGTCCCACTTCAAAACCTCTTGCTCAGACTCTTCCGCTGTTTCTTGGCTGCAAGACCGCAAAGTTGTTCAATTGTTTTGAAACAGTTTTATGTAGCCCAAGCTGGCCCTGGACTTGCTGAAAGCTGAGGATGACCTTGTCCTGATCCTCTTGTTTCTACTTCCCCAGTGCTGGGGCTGACATGTCCCATCATGCTCAGTGTATGTGGTGCTTTGGATCAAACCCAGCACTTTGCAGATGCTAATAAATGATAAACACTGGATGTACAGATTGTTTTAACTGAAAAAAAAATACAGCCTTTGAAACATTACAGCTTTTACAAATGGCACCCTCTTCCTCTCTCTGGACTATGCAGACCATAGACCAGGCTGGTCTCAAACTCAGAGATCTGCATGCCTTAGTAAGTGTACACCGCCACCCTTGGCTCAATGGTGGACATTACTTCAGGAACATGTATTTGTCTTGGGTTAAAGGTGTGTACTGAAACAGCTTAAGGTTTGACTTAAGCAACTCATCTCTGCAGCTTTTTGCAAACACTGGCACTTCATGGGTTGTGACAAGAGGAACCCTGCCTGGAACTTGATTTGTAGACCAAGCTGGCCTTGAACTCAGATCTGTCTGTGCCTCCTTGAGCACTCAGATCACTGGCACTGCCACTGTGCCAGGCATTTTTAAAAATGCAATTTGTATGTGTGGTTGTACATGTACCAGTGTGTACAGGTCAGAGGACAAACTTTTAGGTGTCAGTTGCTTTTTTTTTTTTTTTTTTTTTTTTTTTTAACCATGTAGGTTCCAGATCTCAAATTCAGGTTGTCAGGTTTTGACAGTTAGCTATTTAACCTTATCTGCAGAGCCATCTCACTGGCCCCATCTGGCCCTTTGTATAAAGAAACAGAGTTGGAGAGATGACTAAGCAGTTAAACACACTTGCTGTTCTTGCAGAGGACTGGAGTTCAATTCCCAGTGCCTGCATGGTAGCTCACAACCTTCCTAAAGTCTTTTCAGGGGGCCCAAGGCTGCCTTCTGACCTCTTCAGACACTAGGCACACAGGTATGTACATACATTTATGCAAGCAAAATGCTCAAACCCATAAAACAAATCTTAAAAAAAATCTTAAGTGGTGTGTGTGATTATGGAATCTTTAATCTCAGCATTCAGGAGGCAGAAGCAGATAGACCTCTTTGAGTTCAAAAGCCAGCCTGATCTTCAAAGTTCCAGGACAGTGGAACTTTAAAAAAAAAAAAAAAATTAATAGTGGAAGGGGGCAGGGGCTAGTGCCCCCCCCCCAAGAAAACAAGAGTACACTGGCAACAACATGGAGTCAGGACTCTAGGATGCATGGGAGAACAGTATGTGGTGAGAACAGTCAAGTTACTAATGTATACGATGCCACCACAGCATCTGTGACATAAAGCAGCAAATGTGCCCACAAAACAAGGTCCGATGCAGGCCTTACACAGTTGCTGCCGCCCTCACGTGGGAGCACTGGTCTGGGGAGTGACCCTGATGTTCACAGGGAACTCATTTTCATTTTCTAAATTTCCTTTCAGGGTTCTCTGCCCCTGAAATCATTCACCGCTGTCTGTCAGAAAGATGGATCCTGGGACCGGCCAATACCAGAGTGCAGCAGTACGGTCATGGTGACATCCTCTTTTGGTTCTCAATCTTCCCAATGGTGTGGCCCTTTAATACAGTCATGTGTGTGACCCCCACCACCACATTTTCATTGTAACATCATAACTGCAAGTTTGCTGTTATGAATCATACATATCCATTTTCCATTAGCAACTCCTGTAAAAGTGGAGAAGCTGGGTTAGAGGAGGCCTAGCATCCACCCCCAATCTTAGTTAGAAAGCACGTGGCCACGTCTGGGCTTACTGGGTGCTGGGGACCTCAACTTGTCTTAAGAGCAACCTCCCCAGCCCCCACCATCACTTCTGTGGCTTCTCCTCACCACCAAGCCAATCATTTATTAGAGCTGGGATCCCAGATTGACTTAGCTCTGGGCTAAGTACTGGGGAAAGAAAGGCAGCATGTTTAAGTGTAAAACGACGCTGCTCTCATCCCGTCCTCTCCACCATGAGCACGCACACATATAGGATAGGGCCAGTTCTGTAGTGCATACCTATACAATCACACACGTAGTAGCCTTCCAACTACTACACATATTTGGAAAACAAACTTCTAACACCAAACAATGGAAAGGGGCTCGGTGGCAGAGCCTCACTTGCCTGAGCTATTACAGTCCTGTCAGTGTGAAATGTTGGCGGGTTTGACTGGGCGGCCTGGCTCTGACCCTGCCACTGCTTGCTGCACAGCTGTACACCTGCAGCGCAGCAGAGCAGCCACAATAACAGTGGCTGGGGCGGGGCTGCTCTCCCTGAACACCCTGGCTCAAATCCCAGCACCCACGTGGCAGCCCACATTTGTCACTCCAGGTCTTCTGACACCTTCACACACATGTACATGTAGGCAAAATACCAATGAACATAAAACAGCGTTAAGAGTCACAGTGTTGGCATACTTTAAAGGCAGAGGACAGCAGTTCTAGGACAGGCAGTCTCTTTAAAAAAAAAAAAAAACAAAAAACAAAAAAACAAAAAACCCCAGAAAATAAGTCATCTCTCAGGGTCCCTACAAAGCTCATGCTTTGAACAGGACCACAGAAACCAGTCCCTTAGTTCACTGGTTTAAGTCACACAGGAACACTGGCCTGCCTTCTACCTTCTGCAGACCATTTCTTTTGTGAGCTATGCAACTCCAAGTGTTTGAGTTCCCTGCAAGGGGAAGTCCTGGCAGGGAACAGCTACTGAGCTAAAGCTATTCTTGCTGCTTTTGCAAGTGGCATCAGTGCCATGCACCATGTGGAGGCAGATAGCAAAAGGCCCACCTGGCTCCCCACGTCCCAGAGAGCATCTGTGGGCATCTGTGCCATTCAAGTACCCAAGAGTACAGATCCAGGGCGCAAAGGGATTCTCCCTGTTTCACTAGTTGTTGACTGTGGCCCTCCTGATGGCCTACCCAATGGCCACATGAACTACATCACAGGCCCGGAAGTGACCACCTACAAAGCCACCATCCAGTACAGCTGTGAAGAGATTTTCTACACAATGAGCGGAGATGGTAAGTACTTTCTTCATGGAGGGGTGGGTGATTTGAAACTTTAGTCCTTGAGGTTGAATAGAAACTTGAGCCAGACTTTTGGCTAAGGGAAACAAAGGATTAAGAGGCCTTTCTCCCTTGTGCTAAGTGAAATATTACAGTTAGAATGACTTTAATGTCAATTTGCAAGAATCTGAAAACAGATCTTATCTAGTAAATGACTACTACAAACACACAATATATTCCAAATGGTTTAATTTAACAAGTCAAAACCTTATCATTAAGCACTTGAGATCTTGATACATATTCAAGTTACACATCTAAAAGGTTTCCACTTTGCAAGCAAACACGGTAATGCAGACACCGATTTATGAAATCATGTAAAACGGTTATTCACACACTTCTCCCCACCACGGATGCTCAAGAAACAACATTTTTCAAGGGGTTATTCAAGCAAATGACAACCACGGTTAAAACACTTTTGCTTTTCCAACGATTTGCAGGTAAATATGTGTGTGAGGCTGATGGATTTTGGACGAGTGCCAAAGGAGAAAAATCCCTCCCAGTTTGTGAGCCTGGTAATGGACGCATTTATGAAAGATTCATAGCAGATAAGAATAGATGGAGGACAACAGGCAGAGTCTAGCTGGGGCAGACAGACAAGGAAGCTCAGCATCTGGCTTACTTTAGGCTAACATAACTCCCAATGAACAGTGTGCTTTCAATAGTACAACTTTGCCAGCTGTTAGCTAGCTGCATCACTCATTTGATTATTTTTGACCTTATGACTAGGCAAACATAAAAAAGTTAAATGATTTCTTAAATTATCTGAAACCATTTATACATTTATAAACACAAATTCTCGTTACTTTTCTACTCTATAAAGTGCTATTAAAACCCAAAGCTAATAACTTCATTATTTCCCTAAGCAATCGTCTTCAACAGCATCTAAGTTTTAAAAACATTAATGTAATTTGCCTTTTAATAGTATTTAATTTTTTTAACCAGAGTTGGCTCTAACAATTGTTGAGAATGCTCTTTTAGAAAAAGGAAAGGTAATAATATACTCATTACACCCGTGTTAGCTGGCTGAAATTAGTTTTCCAACCCTGTATTTGGTGGAGATTAAGTTTTAATCAAAGTGCAAGACCATATTAAGAAACACAGGTTGCATCCTTAGTAATTAGTTTGCAATAGACACTGTAAACTTAATGTTTAGATGACTCAACCACACCAAAACTACAAATTTAGAACCTTGGTTCTGGTTATTGCTGCAACAAAATTTTTAGTAGTTTTACAGTGAAAGGCAACAGTAACTTTGTAAATCATAACCTTACTGCCCAGAATTCCTAGAACTTGGGTTAAAAAAAAAAAAAAAAAAAGCAATGCAAGTGAACACTGACCTCTTCTCATTCTGTGTTCCCATCTTTGTGCACAATTCCTGTCTGTACTGCCTACAGCAAAACCTATCTGTGAAATCTTTGATATTGAGAAGGATCGAGTCAACTATACAAGGACTTACCAAGTCTTCCGAACAGCCACATTTGCCCAGAGAGGGTGTCTGCCTACCCAGTGGAGGGGACAGAACCTGGCTGACACTAAACAGACCTTTTTGCTCTTTCCTCAGTGTGTGGGCTGTCCACGCTCTCTACAAGAGGCCGGATATTTGGAGGGCAGCAGGCGAAGCCTGGTGACTTTCCTTGGCAAGTCTTATTACTGGGTGACACTGTAGCGGCAGGTGCTCTTCTACACGACAACTGGGTCCTAACGGCTGCTCATGTTGTGCATGGGATAACAGAGGCAGCATCCTCCCTGGACATTCGCATGGGCATCCTCAAAAGGCTCTCACCTCAGTACACCCAAGCCTGGGCTGAGGCTGTCTTCATACATGAAGGTTACAATCATGGTGCTGGTTTTGACAATGACATAGCACTGATTAAACTCAAGAAAAAAGTCACAATCAATAGAAGCATCATGCCTATTTGCCTGCCAAGAAAAGAAGCTGCTTCCTTGATGAGAACAGATGGCATAGGAACTGTGGCTGGCTGGGGGTTAACCAAGAATGGGTTTCTTGCTAGAAACCTCATGTTTGTGGACATACCAATTGCTGACCATCAAACATGTACTTCTGCATATGAAAAGAAACTCTTCCCAGGAGGGAGAGTAACTGCTAACATGCTCTGTGCTGGCTTAGAAACTGGTGGCAAGGACAGCTGCAGAGGTGACAGTGGAGGGGCATTAGTATTTCTAGATAATGAAACACAGCGATGGTTTGTGGGGGGAATAGTTTCCTGGGGTTCCATTAATTGTGGGGAGGCAGGCCAGTATGGGGTCTATACAAAAGTCATAAACTATATTCCCTGGATTGAGAACATAATAAGTAATTTTTAACTTGCATGCCTCCAGTCAGTAAATTATTTCTCATTTTTACAAATACCTGGAAAAGCGCTTAGTAACAGAAGCCAATCAGCATCCATGGCCCACCCCACCCCACCCCAAACAGGAGAGAACCAAACCATAGGCACACGATCACTCACCAATGTCAACTGTCCATTCAAGGTATTAATGTGTTTATCTTTGCCACTGACCCCCAACTCAAGTATTGGTCCCAAAACATCCAATCATTTCTCTTTTAAAAGGTAAATTGAAAGCGGGTATGATTTCCCTATTAAAACCAATACAATGTTTTTTAATTTCATCTACCTCCAGAGAGTACCGGGATATTCTACCATTTCTTTTACCAAACTATCAGATAAAAACATGGAATAGTATTTTATCCCTCAAAAGGTTGATTTAGCAATCCATCTCAAAAGCCTTAAAAACTGTAACATAGACAACCAACCTCATTTTTTGCTTCCACCAGCCAAATGCTTAGGGATTACAGGGCTGTGACCCCACACCCCATTTTTTATCTGGTGTTTCCAATCACAGCGCTTTGGGCATGCTAGCTAGGTAAGCCAACTAAGATAAATTCTGATGTCACCCCTTCCTCCCCAAATGCCACCTTCGAGATAGCCTGGTGTAATCTAGGCTGACCTGAAATTTACCATTCTGCCTTAGTTTCCCTAATGCTGAGTATTTCAAGTGTGTGCCAATATACCTGGACCATTTTTAAACTAGCACAAATTACTTGGACCAGAGATGTCACAAAAGCAGAAAACTGTACACAATAGACCCAGTCTCAAGTAACAGGAATTCACCATGAAACAACTGATTTTCTCCTAAGATGCCTCCTTAAATCTTAAAATTGTCACATTTGGTTGCGCTAGGCTCTTCCAAGTTTTGAGACAGGGTCTCACCACAACTGCCTGAAACTCAGATGCACATGCCTCAATTTCTGGGATTAAAGGCTGAAAATGCTGTACTGTCTTCCCACAGAAGTCACTTTAACTTTCTAGCATTTTTGTCATGAAACAAATGTTTTTTTTTCCATTAAGACTCCAGACACTAAACTGTTGGTGGCAAGAAAACTTTTTATTCAACCGTAATTCAAAGATTTCTCTTAAGAATGAATGCATTTTGATGACCAAATAGACTTTCAAAACCAAATCTTTGCCAAGTAGTTTATTTCTAAAACTTCACTTAGGGCAAATAACTATCTACAGCTACGTCATACCATCAACATGTTAAAAGGCTTCTCGACATTGAAAGCCTGCCATGACCAGTAACTTTAACGAGTGCAAACAATGGATCAAAGCCATGCCATCAACAGGTGACTTACCCCAGGGCTCCTGGACGGCTTGCCAGTTTAGTCTTTGCAGATCCCCGAAAACCATTTTAATGTTACCATGTTACTGCTGCTGAGTAATAGTGCAAGTGCTAAAATGCAAAATTCAGATGTACAGGGTTTGGAAATCATGCAGATTTAGATGCAGAAAAAAATTTACAATAACTCAAGATCCTTTTACAGAGGATACTGATAATAATGAAACACCGTGTTCATAACAAGTCTCTAAAGGATATAAATTTTTAAAACATGCAACTTGCAAACGACAAACCTATTTACCATAATCTAATTCAGGTAAGGGCATTAGGAAAACTACCAACACAAAAATGGTCACGTTTCCAGTTAGAAAAGGAGCTTCCCAGTTTTCAGTAGTTACAGGAAAAGTACAACTTATTGCTTTTACATTCTTACAATGCACCGTGAAGTAGACTACTCTGACTTTGTGAACCTCATTTGGCCCCCACCCCACCCAGAGGGTAAGAGCCCACTTCACTTACGTCTGCCACAGGCAGACAACCCTCCCCACTAGTTCTTAAAGCTATCAGGCTTCATAATGAATTCAGGCACACGGTTTCTTGTTTCTTCTACTTCCTATTGCAATTAATTCCACTTTTCAAAGCCCAGACAGAAAGATGCTTATCCCTTATTTCCATTAATATGGTCTGCTACAAAGCATTTGAAAACAACTGTTTTGCGCCCCCTTTCCCAAATAGTACTTTTAGAAGGCATGATTTCCCAATGGACATTTCTACGTCCATGTCACTAGAAAATCACTCAAATGCACAGAGGCACTCAGAACAAGCTGGAGGGTAACTGCTTACCATTTTAGGGTCTGTCACCCAGACTTATGAAAAACTAGATTAAGAACAAAACAACCCATGAAAAAACTTTCACTCTGGACAATGCAAGAACAAATAGCAATTAAGTCTGGGTATCAGGTGTCAATGCATGACAGGTGATGAATCCATTTGACTTGAGACAACTTTTCAAATAAGTTTATTTGAAGCAAAATAAACTACTGCCAAGAAACTTTATGAAAGTTCCATCTCAAAAGGGTCAAAAAGGGGAATTAACTGCTATGAATTCTTTGCATTCAGGGCTGCAAAACAAAGACACATATTATTTAAATCAGTTTTATTTAAGAATTTCCAACAATGACAACTCTTATAAAAAGCATCCAAGCACAGGACACAGAACTGCAGCAAACAGCATTCTTATGGTAGCTAACAGACATGAGAACGTCCACCCTCTTTGAGACACCCGAGCTCACTGGTGAACTCTGCTTCAAGTTCTCCTGCAAAGCACACCACAAGCTCAGTCCATGTTCGCAGCCCATCAGCTTCAGTTCACGTGCCCACACTTCCAGATCAGTAACAGAGGAGAACACACACCATACAGCATTCACAGCAGTTGACAAGAGGGGAGGGAAGTACAAGTATTTCACTTAACACATTCAACTAAAGTGGGTTTTCTAAGAACAAAACTCAAAGTCTTCCAACAGATGTGGATGTCCTTTGATGCAAAAACATTCGTACTTTATTGGCTATCATTGCTCTCTGCACACTCTCACCAAAGCCACAGGATTGGGTGACACATCTCTCCAAGTTAAAAAATATCCATTTTGCACCACCAAGTCTCTGCACGCGCTCTCTCCTTCCCTCGCTCATACTAGCCTTTCATGCCTCGGCACCACCATCAATCCCACACAGGTTTCAAAAGTTCAAACAGCCTTCTGGTTCCATATCACAGCCTTGCGTTCATAGCGTTGATACGACTCCATGAAATAAAGAGTAGCGGATAAAAATGGAACACCCACCGTCAAAGACGCAGCCTGTGCAGCGTGATGACGAATTCTTGGATGAGAAAGCATGTAGACAGAAGTATTCCTATGGCAGAGTATTTACAGCACTACTTTCAATGAAGTGCTTCTTCCATAAACATTTGAAATGAGATGAACTGCAGAGATTAAATGAAGGCTTCATATTGTACTTTCGTATATGAAGGAAGACAAGTGTTAAAAACAAAACCAAAAGAACCAAACACCATGACATCATGATCTCCCAAATGGAGATTTTCCTAAGGAAAAAATTCATAGGGTGGGATCCAAATTAAAATGAGAAAAGAATGTAGTTCTAACCAATGGTTTCTACTCTGAACATGCAAACAAATCCATTTAACAAGTCCAATGACAGATTATTACAGAGAAACCTTGAGATCAACTGTAGTGTTGGTTTACCAATTAGGCAAACAGCAGTTCACTTTCACCCACTCAGTATTTTAACCCTTTATATAACAAAACTTATAAAATTCATTTAGCTTTTCCTCTTTTTCTAAAGAAAAATGTCAAAAATACTGCTGAATATACTCCACACTGAACAAACCAATCTGAAAATTTTTAGTACATATGTATTTTACAATATACTTACCATGAGTTTAGAAAAATTCGAATCCCACCATTCTAGACCTACCTATCAACCCACCAACCTACCACCACCCACTGCCTACATGCCCCAGCCAGAGGATTTAGAATCCATACTTGAACCAAAGCCACCATTAAAACCACTGCCTGACCCTGCATTTGATGCCGACCCCCAACCAAGAGGGGCACCAGAGTTAGAACCACTGTAGGAATTATTTCCAGAACCAAAAGCCTGATTTGGTTCTCTTTGCATGCTACCCTGGCTTTGGTTATTACCAGATGGACCTGACTGGTTCTGCTGGCTGGCTAACATGCCCATCATACCCCAACTGCTCTGCAATGCTGCCTGGGCTGCAGCCATCATCGCTGGATTAATGCTAAAAGCTCCGAAGTTCATTCCTCCACCCATGTTGCCACCCTGGTTATTCCCCAAGCCAGCTCCACCCCCTCTACTGTTGCCAAACCCACCCTGATTCCCAAAGCCACCTGGATTACCACCAAATCTTCCACTTCTTTCTAACTGTCTATTGCTATTATGCTTAGGTTCAGCATTGGATATATGCACGCTGATTCCTTTAATGATCAAATCCTCTCCACAAAGGGACTGGGCAACCTGTAAGAAACAAGGGATATAAATGATAATTAAACCAACAACTCATACATCAACACAGCAATAAAACCAAAATCTTAGTATATATAACCCATCTAAGCAGAAGGAAAAATAAGCAATTAATGCTAAGTAATGTTATCATCAACTTTTTAAATTAAGGCCTGTAATAGCCCCAAAGTCCACATAAGGACAAATATCTGAAGGGCATGATATGACAGAGAGGGTGGCCACATTTTTCGTGGAGACTGAGCTCAGCACTTGGTGTGCATTGTGGGACATATATTGAAGCCCCAAACCAGATAAACTCCCCACCCTGGAACAAATAAACAAGAAAAATACCTTATCATCTGCAAAGGTAACAAAGGCAAAAGCCCTGAATGGCTTGGGAATGAAGACATCTACCACTTCTCCATACTGGCAGAAGAACTGTTGAAGCTCTTCAGCGGTCATGTCTTCTGTACAACGACCAACAAACACTTTTCTGCTTCTCAAAGGCTCATCTGGGCTTTGCTGGTCAAAAGGAATAGTAGAAATAAATACAAAAAGGCATACTTTATTATTATACCCCCGACCCTGTGTTTTGCCTTTGAGACAAGGTCTCACCGTCTACGTCTGGATGGCCTGTGCCTGAGATTAAAGGTGTATGCCTCTTGTGATCTAAAATAAAAAGAATGTGTGCTTTGCTTTCATGCATCTATGTGAACCAAGTACATGTCTGGTGCTCTTTAAGGTCACAAGAAGGGATTGGGTCACTCAGAACTGTAGTTAGTTGTGTGCTGCCACATGGGTGCTGAAACTGAACCAGCCCAGCCTTTTTCCAAAAACAATAAGCAATACTAATTAACTTCTCGGTCTCATTTCCTCTGGATTTTAAAACAGGGTTTCCAGTACACCAGAATGGCCTTAAGCTTGCTATTTGAGGACAATCTGGAACTCCGGATCCTGTTACTTACTACCTCCCATGTGCTAGAATTATAGGAATGCAACACCATGCTGAATTTCAATTTCTTTTAAGAGACCATCATGTACCCATCTGGGATAGAGGTTGACGTTAAGCCATCTTAATCATTCTCCACCTTCCTTTATGAGGCTGGGTTTCACTGAACTCGTATTTTGGCTTAATGGTAGCCAGCAAGCTCCATGAATTAGCCTGTCTCTCCATCTCCAGGGGCGGGATTACAAGCACATCCTAGCACACCCAGCTCCTTTAGAAACAAAAAACCTGGCTGGCAGGAGTAGTAGCACAGAACTTCAGAAGACAGAGGCAGACTGATCTGTGTGAGTTTGAGGCCAGCCAGATGTACAGAGTGAGTTTCAGGACAGCCAGGGCTATGCAAAATAAATAAAGATGTGTGTTCCCACATGAAATTCAAACCCTCATGCCTGAGGGTAAGCACTTTAAGGACTAACGTTATCTTCCCAGTCCAAATAAAGTTTTAAATTATGAAAGTATATGCAATGTTTCAAATAATTAAGCTGGGAGTCGGTGGCACATGCCTTTAGTCCCAGTACATGGGAGGCAGAGGCAGATATATCTCTGTGAGTTGGAGGTCAACCTGGTCTATGAGTGAGTTCCATCCAGGACAGGCTCCAAAGCTACAGAGAAACCTGCCCTGGAAAACAAACTTGCCCTGCTATCAATGTTTCCAAATGCACTTAACATTTTAATTTAAGGTCTTTTAAGAAAAAAAATTACCCAAGCATACAGGAAAACAGAGCAAAATACCTTAGAATTCGGAAGTTTACAGTCACACCATCGCCCATCTATCATATGTCGCTGTGACATTACTTTCACTTGGGTTTCATATTCCGTAAATCGAACAAAGCCAAACCCCTTTGAGTGACCAGTTTTAAGATCTTTCTTGACCTAAGAAAAGACAACTGAAATTTATTCTAATACCACATATACATTAAATCAGAGTTCACATAGAATCTTGAATGGCTTCAACTGAACGAACATTAAAGTTAATAAAGTCAGTTTAAGGCAAAATCAATAGGGAATTGCAACATTAATGGAAGAGAATGAATTGACTCAAGATAGAACTTAACTATGTTTTACAATGAGCACAAATAGAAATAAGATCTAATATTTCCTTTAAACCAGTAATTAAAATACATTCATGTTATAGTGACCCCCAACCATAAAAATTATTTTTGGTGCTACTTCCTAACAAGGTTTGCTACTGTTATACACATAGAAAAAACAAACAGAAAGCTGTTACCCAAAATCAAGTTTACCTGAACCATAAGAACCTCTCCAAAAGTACTGAAATAATCTTTCAGGTCTTGTTCTGTTGTTTTCCACGGGAGACCCAACACTATGAGATCAGATGTTTTCTGGACTGCTCTTTTCACTTTCACTGCCGAGGAAGCGTCTGTCTCATCCATTTTCCTTTTGTTATCTAAACAAAGTAAGCAGAAACCTATAATTAGCAGATCTTTAAAGACAGGCTCTGAGTTCAAGGCCAGCCTGGTCTACTATAGCAGAGTACAAAGAGAAACCCTGCCTAGAACCACCCCTCCCCCAATTCTAGTTTTATATTGAAAACTGACCTGTGTACATATAAAAGTGCCATGCACAGCATTTGTAAGTAGTTTCTGGCCTTCTATCCTGTTAGGCAGGGTGCTTTGTTTGGGGAGACTGCACACACACCTCTGCAACAGGATTTTAAGTGGGTTCTAGGGATGGGCTGCCTGGTTTGCTCTCCAAGTGTCTTTACTGAATCAGTTATCGCTCTAGCCCAGGATTTGAATAATGTATGATTGTAAAGCAATTCTCTATTTTAATTTTGTGGCATTGAATGTATCTGATTGATTCAAGGGATCAGACACCCTCTTGTGATGGACAAGGTGCACAGAAAAATTACCCTTTTATTTATATATAAATTTGGGTGCTTTCTGTCTTACCCAGACTTTCAGCAATACTGCTTGCTTTCAGAGATGGGACTCATTATGCCACCAAAAATGGTCTCAAAGAATCTCCTTTGCCACCCTCCCTGCAGTTATTATGGCTGTGACATTTCAGTCAACTAAATGCCAGACAAGCAATCTTTAAATCATCCCAAATTTCCTTTTCCTCTTGTTTTTTGAGATAGGGTCTCTGTGTAACAGCCCTGACTGTCCTCCAATTCAAGAGATCCACCTGCCTATGTCTCCTGAGTTGCTGGCCCTCCCAAATTTCGTATACATATATTAGTCTTTGCATATTGACCAACTTTGGTTGTTTGAGATGTCTTGCTATATATCAGGTTGGCCAAAACATATGCTGGGATTACAGGTACATGCAGCACTTTGTTGCAATATCACTAAGTAAAAACAACAATATACCAATTCCCATGCAATCTTTTTTTTTTTGGTTTTGCGAGGCAGGGTTTCTCTACTGCTTTGGAGCCTGTCTTGGCACTCACTCTGTAGACCAGGCAGGCCTTGAACTCACAAAGAGATGCCTGTTTCTGCCTCTCAAGAGTGCTGGGATTAAAGGCGTAATCACATTCTTTTCAGGACAGGGTTTCTCTGTGTAGCCCTGGCTGTCCCCAAACTCAAGAGAACCAGTTGCCTTAGCTTCCTTGAGTGCTGGAATCAAAGGAGTGTGCTGTGGCAGTGAAGGCCTTTAATCCCAGCACTTCGGAGGCAGATCCTTTGAGTTCAACCTGGTCTACAGAGCTCCAGGACAGGCTTCTAAACTACACAGAGATACCCTGTCTTGACAAACCAAAAAAGAACATCGGGAATAAGAGGCAGGGAGAATAAGACTGGAACCTTAATACCAAAGTAGTCCTGCACTAACCCAAGATTTGGGTCACCGCAATTGTTTATTTAAGGAGGGAAGAAGAGATGATTTCAAACAAGGGTGCCTGAGGTCAAAAGCACCTATTCCTCTTCTGGAGGGTCAGGGTTTGGCTCTCAGTACTCACATGGCCTTCACAACCATCCAACTCCAGTCTCAGGTCAGATGCCCTTTGCACCAGGCACACATGGTGCAGACATGGGAACGCCTGGCCTAGTGACACACCTGTGAGCCCAGTTCAGACAGTTACAAGCAGTCCTGCGAGTGCTGGGAATTGAACCAGGCCCTATGGAAGAGCAGCTAGTGAGCGCTCTTAACCACTGAGCAGGCTCTCCAGCCCTCAAGATATTTAGCTTTAACAGCTTAAATTTGGGATCAAATTGGCAACAACTGTTCCAATGGCTAAACATTTAAATAGATAATCTCCAAGAGTCCTGCAATTTTCAATTATCACTAAAGACTGGGGACCTGCCAGAGTGGTCTGAGCAAAGTTTAAAAGAACTGGGTTATAGGAGACATTTTTGCCATGAAGACCAAACCCCAGGGATGGAGTTCAATAGACTACTTGCCTGGCAAACACGAACCCCCACACACAAATAATTTACAACTTAGGATAGCATACAAGCCCAACTGTAGTCAGCAACAGGGCAAGAACCAAAATGATTAACAAACCTTTGGGATAGTTGACGACATAGACCAGATTGCCCCAGCCAGCATCCGGGGCATGCAGAATTCCTTCCACCAGCCTGACACCCCTCATACACTGAGACACTGGGTTCCGGTATCGGAGGCCACATGCCCCTGGGAACTGGGCTGTAACCGTGGACAACAATACTGTCCCATCATCTTCTGATGGTATTTCAATAGGTTCATCGTTCTCGTCTTCGGTTACCCGGATATATTCAGACATCTTTGCTTAATTTTCTAAAGGAAAGAGAGAAATGGATGACCAAAAGAGGAGCAATTATCTCTTTATAGTTAACCACATCACCCTATTCCCACTTCTTCAAAGATTCTCACCACCTGAAACCTAGTATTTCATCTGTCATCCCTAAAAACTGAGGAAAAGGAGTTGTTTTCCAAAATAAAACTATAATTTTCATTTTTTTTTTTTTTTTTGCCAATTCACTTATTTCTCAGGGCTTGCTTTGTGCTTCAGGCACTAAAATGCTAACAGTACCACCACGTGGCCTGTTGCTTACAGAGCCAGAAAGACACTAAGTGTTACGGAACTAAGTAACCCTGTCCTGTCTATTTCTCTTGCAAACACCGTTTTCTCAAGGGGCGCCAAGATTACAGACTGCAACACTTTTTCACCATCTTGAACTAGTTCATTCTGAGGTTTGGCACGTGCTTTAAGTGGGCGAAGGATGGAGGCAGCAACAGCTTCCACCCTGTGTCGTGGAGCACGACAACCGACGATGAATGGAAGCCGAGGCCCTGTCCCCCTCCGTCCTTTGCTTTCGGACAGGGATAGCTAAACTCGGGCGTCGAGGGCAGCAACGACAGATGCTCCGTGATGTAGGCCACCACTTCCCACAAGGCCATGCGCCATGGACGACGTTGACTTCTCCCCCCCCCCACCTTCAACACGGCCTGGGGTGGGGCCGCGAGTACGCGCACGGCCTCCGGAGGCAACGACTGTTCTCAGACGCAAAAACCCGAAGGGACAGAAGCTGCTCGAGTGCCGGGGTCGCGACAAGCCTCCGCGCACGGCCTCACGGCCCAGCGGGCTCGGCTCGGCGCCCCGCTCCGGCTGCCGCCCGCGCTAGGCCCTAACGACGCGGCGGCGCAAGGCCAAGTAGGCCCCGCTCCACCGCTCCCTTCCCGCGGCCCAGGCCTCCCACGGTGCAACGGCCGAAGCACGCGGGCCGCCCTCGGCTAGCAACTCACCCACTAGGCCGCTGCTGGGAAGCACGAAGAGGAAGCGGAGACGGCGAGGAACCCGATAGCAGCCGAGCTTACCGCTTCGTGCCCACAAAATGGCGCTAGGGCCGCCTTCCGCCCCCGCCCGCCTTCGGCCTCTCCCACCTGCTTCCGGTCGGGAGGGGGGCTCCCTTGGCGGAGCCACCGTCGCTCTCCGCTCGGGGCCGCTCGGATCCGAGCAGGCGCCTGAGCACACATAGAGGAGGAGGACGACACGGAAGGGGCCGCGGCTGCGTCTGAGAAGGAGATAGCTGGGGAAAGTGTGGCCGCGCAGGCTTTAGCCTCCTCCCCCCACGCCACGTGGAAAGTGGTTTCGTCCGACCAACCGCCGGCCCCAGCTGCGGAGCTCGCGCTCACGGAAAGTGCGCGAGACTAGCGCAGGCCGGGAAGAGCGAGGCGGGCGGGCGCAGGCGGGGCGGGGCTATGAGGAAAGGGGGGCGGGGCCGGGAGGCGGGCGGGGCTCGAGCGGCTCGGGGTCGGGGTCGGGGTCGGGGTGGGGAGGAGGGAGGTCTCCCTGGGAACCCTGGCTTCCCAGTCTTAACGCTACTGTTAAATCTTCTTGCCGTTGCTAGGTAGTTTCCAAACGTGGAAACACTTAATTTTGGCCTACAAAATGGTCGCTGCCCTAAGTACTACTTTGTGTCAGGCCTCCTTTTGCCTCCCTGTCTGGCTCTAGGAAAACAAACAAACAAACAAAAACCCCAACAGAACCTTGTGAATCGCAGACAACAGACAGTGTTCTACCATTGATTGACCTTCGGGCTGTGCTTGTCCGTTGGAGTTTTCAGAGTAAGGGATCGTCTGCCACCAAGTACTACTTTACAGACAGGGACCTCAAAGTCATTGTGTGTAGCCCAGGCTGTCCTTTAACTCAGCACGGCTCCCCCTTCATCCCCAGCCTCCTCAGTGTTGATATTACCCTAGCAGTCTGATGTGATTAATACTATCCTCTTCGTTAAATGAGGAAACTGAGGCACAAAGTAATTAAGTACCTTGCATGAAATCACCAAGAGAGTTAAGTGTTCACCCTAGGATTTGAATCCTACAAGGAAAATGCTTGAAGCTTTAGTCTTTCCCCTTCGCTCTACCAGCAAGTTGCCAGCTGGAGCTCCTTTAGCTACGATTTAAATTTCTTGGTGCATATGTGTATCAGATCCGAAGCTTAGCTGAAAAGATTGACACTGTGACTGGGTTTACACCGTTTTGCAGAACAGGATGGCCATGAACTTGCAGTGGTTCTCTTGTCTCTGCCTCCTGGAGGCTGGATTTAGGGAGATGCCATCACGCCAGGCTGTTTTCCTACTTCATATTTATATACGAACTTATTTCCTCTTTGCAACCCTAAGGAGATGTCATTGTGAGAATGGAGATTAACGCCTGGCCCCAAACTCCTTTTATAATCAGGCTGGCCTGGAACTCCTGGACAATCCTGCCTCAGCCATACAGAGTGCTGGGAATGTAGGCATGAGTCCAGATAAGGTTTCTCTGCAAAGCCCTGGCAGTCCTGGAACACACTCTAAACCAGGCTGGCCTCAAACTCACAGAGATCTGCCTGCCTCTGCCTCCCAAAACCTGGGATTAAAGGTTTAAGTCGCCATTCCTGGCTCAAATTTTATAACTTTTAAATAATTTTTTAGACTTTGTTTATGTTTTGTATATGTGTGTCTCTGTGAGATATGTGTGGCCAGGTACCCCAGCAGACCAGCAGGTATTAGAGCTCCTGAAGTTGGATTTACCAGAGATTATGACTTTTATTTTGAAAATTTTCAAAGCCTGGTTTGGTGATGCATACCTTTGGTCTCAGATTTTGAGATACAGGCAGGTTGATCTTTGAGTTTAAGGCCAGCCTGGCCTATATAGCTAGGTCTAGACCAGACAAGGCTACTAAAAAGGGGCTGGAGAGATGGCTCTGATGTTAGGAAAATTGTCTACCACTCTTGCAATGAGACCCTGGGTTCGGTTCCCAACACCCATATCTGTCATCATCTCACAGCTGCCAGTAACTCCAGTTCCTGAGGATCTGATGCCCTTTCCTGGTCTCTGTGACCTGAACTCAGATACACAAACCCAGACTCAAACATATACATATAACAAAAGTAACATTTTGTTTGTTTGTTTATTTATTTATTTATTTATTTATTTTTTGAGACAGGGTTTCTCTGTAACCACTCTGGCTATCTTGGAAGTAGCTCTGCAGACCAGGCTGGCCTTGAACTCACAGAGATCTGTCTGCCTCTGATTCCTGAGTGCCTGGATTAAAGGCATGTGACACCATTGCCCAGATGGTTTCTTCAAGACCGGATTTCTTTTCGTTCTCAAGACAGCCTTTCTCTGTATAACAGCCCTGGCTGTCCTGGAACTATCTTTGTAGACCAGGCTGCCCTCAAACTCACAGAGATCCACCTGCCTCTGCTTCCGAGGCGTTTGCCACACCACTTGCTGCACTGCCTGGCTTTGTTTAGGTGTTTTTGCTTTGTTTTTGTTTTGTTTTTCTTTTTTTTTGTTATTGTTTTTATTTTAGAGTTATTTTTGTTGCTGGGTGATGGTGGTACACATCTTTGATACCAGTACTTGTGAGAAAGAGGCAGGTGGATTTCTAGATTCATGGCCAGCCTAGTTGACAGAGTGATTTCCAGGACAGCCAGGACTACACAGAGAAACCCTGTCATGAAAAACCAAAACCAAAACCAAACAATTTCAGACATAAAAAACCCTTGCAGTAATAATACAATGCGTACCAGCGTAGCTGCCACTCATGTAACTTGTAGGGCATGGGAATATTTGTGCTCACAGATAAGCACTGGGGAATCTGGGATGTTAATGCCACAGAGTTGTTACTTCAAGGGGAGGAATTCCAGCCCTGTGATCCACCCAGAAGGCTGGGAATAGATATGCTCTGTAGCCTGGTGACCTTTGCACTCTCTGTGAGACCACACCAGACCCTCCCCCAGACCCTCATGAGCTTGTTTTTTCTATGGAACCTATCTTTAACCTGAATTTTTTAAAAAAAATTTATTTGTTATGTATACAGTGTTCTGCATACATGCATGCTTACAGGCCAGAAGAGGGCACAGATCTTATTACAGATGGTTGTGAACCACCATGTGGTTGTTGGGAATTGAACTCAGGGTCTCTGGAAGAACAGCCAGTGCTCTAACCACTGAGCAATCTCTCCATCCCTAAAACCTATCTTTTTGGAAGGTGTCACATGCACTTTACAAAGAGTTTTGATTTAGTCATGTCTGATCTTCAGATTTATGTATGCTTTGTTGTATACATGGGATTGAGTTAATTATCACCAGAAAAGTTTTCACCAAGTTGGACTGTGCTTAACTATGCGTAAAATAAACCGCGTGGTGTACGCACCTACCCCTGCCAGCAAGGAAGACGCGACTCTGGGAAGATCTTCTTCATGCAGTTTTAATCAGGATCCTTGAACATGTTCTTCTGACCCTGAGAGCCTGGGGGACCCTTGCACAGGCTTAAATCCCCTTGTGCTAACCAACCCCAGTGAGCTACGTGGACCCTGCAGATAGGCTACTCTAACTCGGAAGCAGACAGGCTGAACAGACTTAACCAAATAAGGGCTTGTTTACGCCAGAGAGTGCTCACCCTTGGGGAGGTGGAAGGCAGAAGCCAGCACCATCTTTAAGGCGCAGCATTTCCCAGCTCTCTACAACGTGGGATCAGACTCTCACTCTGGAAGTTTGAAACGGCCACCACCTACTGAGCTGCCTCCAACCGAAATGTCTTCTCACCTCCCTAGGATCAGCTCTCTGCTGGCTATGGAGGGCACAGAGACCCCTGCAGTAACTGGCTAATATTTTACAATATCTGCTGATGAATATGCATAGCCACCCTGAGCCCACTCTCACTCCCCCTGCCAGGGCACTTGAAGGTAAGACGTCCATATTGCAACGTTCAGCCCTCTTCTCCCCCAAACAGGGTACTTCTCCTGCATGACGTTGGTGGCCGTAGCTAGCAGGTGGCCTTGGTGGTACAGACTGTGATCACAGCTACTCGCGAGGCTGAGGCAGCCAAGTGGAATGAGGTAGAAAAGACCCATTGTCAGCTACTGTTCTATTTTGTATTGACTTATTTTGCGACTCACTTAAAGCACTGCTTGCATCCCTGTCACCTGGCGTGACTTAACATGCTACCTGGAACAGAATGACCCGGAGAAGCAGCCGAAACAATAGGCCCTTGCCTACTGTCAGTTTGCAATCTGACAGCTGTAACGCATGTCTCTGAAAAGCAAAAGCCTTCAAGTTAACTGTACAGTAGTCGCCGTCCGCTTGCTCGCCCCACCTTGTGGTTCTGAGTGTAAATGAGACCTGTTGGGAGTGAATCCGGCTTCAGTCCACTGATGACGCCTCCCCTCTTGCTTTTCTTCCTCCCCCTCCTCTTCTTGGTTTTTGACAGGGTTTTTCTGTGTAGCCCTGGCTGTCCTGGAGCTCATTCTGTAGACCAGGCTGGCCTCAAACTCAGATATTCGCCTGCCTCTGCCTCCTGAATGCTAGGATTAAGTGTGTGCACCATCGCCTGGCTTGCTTGCTTGCTCCCTCCCTCCCTCCTCCCACCCACCTCTTTCTTTTTTGGAGATAAGGCCTCACCATATAATTCTTGCTGGCCTGGAACCACCAAGCATTTTTGAAAGGCAAAAATAGTTTCCAGATTTAAAAAAAAAAAAAGTCTCTTTTCAAGCCAGGCAATGGTGGAGCACACCTTTAATCCTGGCACTCCAGAGACAGAGGCAGGTGGATATCCGTGAGTTCAATGCCAGCCTGGTCTACAGAGTGAGTTCCAGGACAGGCTCCAAAGCTACACAGAGAAACCCTGTCCTGAAAAACAAAACAAAACAAGTCTAGTTTCATCATGTTATGCTTCCTTTTTGATTTCCTGCCTAGGACCTGCCACAATAAAGGCATACTTCCCTTATTTGGTGTAAGTCTTAGGTTTTTAAAGTCATTTTTGTAAGGGGCAGAAAGATGGCTCAGTGGAAAAAGCTCTTCCAGAGGATTGAAGTTTGGCTCCCAGACTGGGCGGCTCATAGCCACCTGTATCTCCAGCTCCAGGGGAGTCTGATGCCCTCTGCTGGCCTCCATGGGTATTGCACCCATATGGTGTATGTACATAGACCTACACAATACACATAAAGATAAAATATCTTAAAAAAAAAAAAAAAAGGATCGAGTCATGGTGGTGCTGATACACACCTTAATTCCAGCACTTAGGAGGCAGAGGTAGAGGCAAGCAGATATCTGAGTTCAAGGCCAGTTTGGTCTACATAGAGAGTTCCAGGACAGCCAGTACTACACAGAGAAACCCTTTGTCAAAAACAAAAATAAATAAATAACTTATATATATCTCACAAGAAAAGCAATCCATGCAAACACCAATAACAAAACCCTGAATCGAATCAAACCAGGCTGGCCTTTGGGGGGGTGGGGACTGGAGGGAGCAGAGATGCAGGCCTTTAGTCCAAGCATTCAGGAGGCAGAGGGAGGCAGACCTTTGTATGTTTGAGGTCAGCCTGGTCTACAAAGCTACACAGAGAAACCCTGACTGGAAAAATCCCAAACAAACAAACAAAAGACCCAGTGTGACCTCAACCTGCAGTGATGTCCTGCCTCAGCTTTCCAGGTGCTAGCGGTATTGGCATATGGACCATGCCCCTCTTTGGAAAATTCCGTTTATAAAATGACATAGTATTTGCATATAACCTATACAAACGACCCCACATACTTTAAATCGTCTCTGCATTCCTTACAATACCTAATAAAATGTAAATGCTATGTAAATAGTTGTTGTATTGAGTTATTTAGGGAATGATGACAAGGAAAATTTATGTACATATTTAATGCATGATTTTTTTTCCTACTTTTTAAAAAACAGACTTATTTATTTGTATGTGTATGTCTAAGTGTGAATATATGTGCAAGTGGGGGGGCCATGTATGTGTACACGCAAGCCAGAATACTACCTCACATACCCTCCTGCGTCACTCTCTGCTCGTTCTCTCCCTGAATCTGGGGCTTCGGTTTTCCAGGCGAGCAGCCAGATAGAAGCAGTTTTCTCTTTCTGCCCCTCCTAGAGCTGTGGTTACAGGCAATCCCTGAAATGCCCTGTCTACTACACGGTATTGGGTTTTATACAATTTCCCTATATTGCACAGCGAATGCTCTTAACTATTGAGCCATTTCTCCAAGCCCCCATTAATAAGTATTTTTTCTTTTGCTTTTTTGAGACAATGTCTTGCCACTTAGCCTAGGCTGGACTTACATTCACTGTGTAGGTAGCTTAGATGGAAAACACAGGGCAATGTTCCTGCTGTAGTCTCTGTATCACTGGAATTACAAGCTTGTTCCACTATACTTGGTCTAACTATTTCCAAACCCATTCCTTGTTCTTACTGATTTAGAGGTGGGTCTGATGTGGCCTTGGGTGGCCTCGAGTTCCTTAAGTAGCTGAAGGCGACCTCCCACCTCTGCCTCCCAAGTGCTGGTAGTACAGGTATGGGCTGCCATGCCTGGCTCTAATATATTTGCTGAGATAGGGTTTTTTTGTGTAGCTTTGGCTCTTCTAAAATTAGCTCTGCAGACCAGGTTGTCCTCAAAGAGATCTGTAGTTGCACTTTCTTGTTGGGCACCAGCCCTCAAATATCAGCGTATTACTAATTATGGAAGCATAGCCTTAACTTAGGCTTGTTTCTTCCTTACTTTCTTTTTTTTTTTTTTTTTTTTTTGTGACAGGGTTTCTCTGTGTAGCTTTGGAGCCTGCCTTGGAACTTGATCTATAGACCAGGCTGGCCTTGAACTCACAGAGATCCACCTGCCTCTGCCTCCTGAGTGCTAGGATTAAAGGTATGAGCTACCACCCAGTTTATCGTGTTTTGCCCTAGGGCTTTTAAATAATTCTTTCATTCTGTATGTCCTACTTTCCTGCTTCTTCTGTGTCTGTCTGTCTGGCCCCTGGTGCTTCCTGTCATGTCTTTCTTTTTTTCTTTTCTCCTGAGCCTAAATTCCTTCTCTTTGCTCTCCTTGACTGGAAGTCAAACCTATACCTCCTCCCTCACTGTTGGCCTTTCGGCTCCTTCCTTCCTTCCTTCCTTCCTTCCTTCCTTCCTTCCTTCCTTTCTTTTTCCCTGTTTTTTTTTTTTTTTTTTTTTTTTTTTTGAGACAGGGTTTCTCTGTGTAGCTTTGGAGCCTGTCCTGGAACTCGCTTTGTAGACCAGGCTGGACTCGAACTCACAGAGATCCGCCTGCCTCTGCCAACAGAGTGCTGGAATTAAAGAAGTGTGTCACCAGCTGCAGCCGTTCAGCTTTTTATTAGACCAATGAGGTGCCTTAGGCAGGTAAGGTAAAAACAGTAACACATATTTACATAATTGAACAAATGTAACACATCTTTACAGAGTTAAACAAATATTCTGCAACAATGTACTCTTAATCATCTTAATCCGTGAGTTGTCTCTCCCACCCACAGAGAGTTTCACCATTTAGGGCAAAGTTCATCAAACCCGTAGTCCCATCACAGAATCCTGTAGGTGACCACCCTACTTCGCTTGCATGCTCTGCTCATCCCTAGAGACCCAAGATACCAGAAAGGAACAGAGCTCCTGGCCCTCTGAGCTTATCAGCTGCAAGGCTGTGCTCACAGAGCCCCTCTTTGGCACAAGTAGCATCTTAGCAAGTGAGTCAAGAGTTGCTTGATTCCCTCACTGTGAAGCAGGTTAAAACCATCCCCAGTTCAGGCGAGCAGGCTGTGGTCCTGCCCACCCAGCCCTCTCAGGAGAGAGCTTGAGAGCCGTTGCTTCCCGCCCACCTCTGCAGCTCTGCAGCACCCCCCCCCCCAGCGCTCCTCCTCACTCCTTTCCGCCTCCCTAATTTTTGCCATTCTGATGAATGTAAAATGCTCTCTCATAATGTCACTTTGATTTGCATCTCTCTGGTATCTACTGAGTCGGAGTATTTCTAGAATCTGGGCTCTTAACTGTTAATTTGCTTCTTGAAATTAAACTAGGATATTTTCTAAACAAGGTGAAAAATCGACTTTAATAGACTCCGATGGGGGATGAGGGGGTGAAAGACAGCTCTGGTAGGAAAAGGGCTTGCTACACAGTGTGACAATCAGAGTTGGATCTCTGAACCCACATAAAAAAGCTGGGCACAGTGACACATCTCCAAAATCACACTCCTATAGTTAAATGGGAGGTGGAGATAGAACCATCACTGGCAGGCTCATGGACCAACTGGCCTGGAGTACCCTGCCTCAACAGGGCAGACACGAGAACTGACCTTTGAAATTGTCCCTTGACCTACACACATACACACACACACACACACACACACACACACACACTCACACACACAATCACACACAATCACACACAATCACACACATACACACACACACACACTCACACACATACACTCACACACACACTCACACACACATACTCACACACACATACTCACACACACATACTCACACACACACATACACACACATACTCACACACACACACACTTACACACACTCACACACACTCACACACACAATCACACACATACACACTCACACACATACTCACACACACATACTCACACATACACTCACTCACACACTCACACACACACTCACACACACACACTTACACACACTCACACACACAATCACACACAATCACACACATACACACTCACACACATACTCACACACACATACTCACACATACACTCACTCACACACTCACACACACACTCACACACACACTTACACACACTCACACACACTCACACACACAATCACACACATACACACTCACACACATACTCACACACACATACTCACACATACACTCACTCACACACTCACACACACACTCACACACACTACTCTCACACACACATACACACACACTCACACACATACACTCACACACACATACACACACACATACACACATACTCACACTCAGGCACAGAGAGAGGGAAGGAGGGAGGGAGGAGATGGGCATGGTAGCACCCACCTTTAATCCCAGCACTCAGGAGAATCTCCAAGTTCAAGGCTAGCCTGGTTTGTAAAGTGAGTTGCCAAATAGCCAGGGCTACCCAGAGAAACCTTGTCTTGAAACCATAAGTCAAAAAAAAAAAAAAAAAAAAAAGACATAAATTCAACAAAAGGTGAAAATGATTGACAAGAGTGCCTCATGCCTGTTATCCCAGCCCTCAGGGAGCCTGAGACAGGAGCACCAATCATCTCACCGGCCCTGATGTATGCATTCGACCACTTATAATGAAATAATTAAAAATACAAATGTCCCTCTGCCCAAAATACCCCAATAATAACAAGACCTAATTATGAAAGTGTTGAACAAATCCGCAGTGTTGTAATGACAGCGTTTCTTTGTTGTGGGGTATTTGTACACGGTGTGAAAACGTGTTGCTGTGACTGGTGTAATAAAAAGGCAAATGGCAGGACTCCCAGGCAGAGAGAGAATTTGGGAAGAAGAAAGGCAGGGGTGGTCAGCCAGGCTGAGAAAGCAGGATGAGCAGTATGGAGGCAAGGCAATGCCACATGGCAGAGCACAGAGCGCAGATTAACATAAATGTGTTCAAGTTATAAGAGCTAGACCTAAGCTAAGGCTTCCATAATTCATAATAAGTCTGCGTCGCTCTTCGTGAGCTGGCCGTCCCAACAAGGAAGGACTGCTTCCCTTGTTGGTGATGGGTTGATGGCCATAGGGAGCTGTCCACTGCCTTACCTCCAGGGTGTTGATGAATGGGGGTGCTAGCTCAGCGGCTGAGCACTTTGCCTCCAGTGTAGAACACTGGATTCAACCCCCACTAACACCAAAAGCAGGCGAGCACGAGCCAGTGATGACTACAAAAACTGTCTGACATTTCCGTGACAGTTGGGGAGGATCATAAAAACCCACAGGGTTAGGAGCGGTAAAATGGCTTAGTGGATAAGGGTGCCTGTGTCCAAGTCTGACAGCCTGAGTTTCAATCCCAGAGACCCGCATGGTGGGAGAAAACCCATTCCGAGCTATTAGTGGCATGTCCACTTACACACATATACAACATCAAATAAATGAAAGAAAATACCTGCGATTTCTCTTAGGGAAAAAAATATTGTGGCCCACTCACTGTATTCATAATGGAATCAAATGTTACCTTTCAATTAGATGTTAATGAAGGCGAGCATGTATTTTTCCTGTTCAAGATCAAGAACTCCTGAACTTACACAGATAGGTGTCTTTGGGAGTGGACCCCAGACTCTCTGGCTATATCAATGCCTCAGAACCCTGTGTAACTCAGAGAAAATTCTGGGTGAATAGCAGCTCCCAAATCAAAAACTGGCTTGGGAGGCAGACAGCTCAGTTAGTATAGTGCTTGCTTAGGATGCCCAAGGCCAAGAGTTTAACCCCCAGTATTGACAACAATGTGGAAACTGTTACATTTCCATGCCACAAAGTCCACATGTCCATTTCCTGGTTTCCAGGCTGGGGTGCAGTGGGGGTGCCTTGTATACTTTGTAACTGACTAACCAGGTAGACTTTTGAAAATGCGGGGAAGCATGACAATTGGAGTTAATGTTTTTCTTACTCATCTTTGACCTTCAAGTGTCAAAGGAGGCCGGTGAGTGGGCTGGTGGTTGCTTTCAGAGAACCAGTTCTGTGGGTAGCAGAGCCCATAGTTTAGATGCATTTTCTCATTTGCAAGAGAAGAGGCTGTTCATAAATAAAACAGCGGTGAGACCCACATGGGGGTTGGGACTTGGCCAGTTTTCAACTGTTATCGAGGAGAAACAATTTTGAAAACATGACTTTTCCCAAATGGAAAAATGAAATTTGAGCTCATTTATGAAGACCCTATTGAGACTGCCTTCTCTAAGAATATTCGAGAAGTGTGTGTGTGTGTGATGAGGTTTACATTGTCAAAAGGGAAGAGAATTTGCTTTCTAATTCCTTCTCTATTGTATTTACAATAAAAATAGCTATTTACTTATTTTTTTACTTGTCTGAGTATGTGTATATAGGGAGGGCATGTATATATAGGGAGATCTAAGAATCGGAGGGCATGTATATATAGGGAGATCTAAGAATCGATCTCTCTTCCTCCTTCTAGGTCTCAGGGACTGACCTTAAGCAGTCACGTTAGGTGGCAGGTGTCTTGACACAGGGAGCCATCTTGCCAGTCCCTGCTTCTCTTTTTAAGCCTCAGTGGTTCTTGCAGGTTCGCTAATGGTAAGTGGGTTGTGTACCAAGGATGTTTGACTCGGCCTTGGCATCCCTGTGTGGGGCTGCAAGGATGTTTGACCCGGCTTTGGCATCCCTGTGTGGGGCTGTCTGAAGTGGGTGCCTCGGGTCCCTGTGAAGGTTTAGCCAGCTGTGTGTTCCTGCTTGTGCTTCTGTTTGGTGCAGTGTGAACCTCCCATCTATGTGTGAACAGGGCCTTGGGTCACAAGTTTTCAAGAATTATACGATGTGCGGGTTCCATCCATGTCTTCTCAGCTGGCTGGGAATAAACCCACGTCAGCATGCTGTTAAAGAGTAAGCTGTCACCAAAGGGCTGAGTTAAGGAAATGGTCTAAATGGAGGGGGCCAAACACCAATAAAGGAAGGAGATTCTAGAAGATGGGTCCAAGCGTTTCCCTAGGATCTTGCTCAGTTTTCTGTGTGTTTTGAAAAATTTCAAAACGAAATGGGGAGAAAAGGCCAGTAAAATGGCTCAGTGTATACAGGTGCTTGCCACCAACTCCGAGGACTCATTAGATCCCAGGAACACATATGTTGGAAAGGTCTCTTGCAAGTTGTCCTCTGACCTACACAAACCGTGTGTGTGTGTGTGTGTGTGTGTGTGTGTGTGTGTGTGTGTGTATCTTTTTAAAATGTAAGTGAACAGAGCTCTAGTTAAAAAAAAAAAAAAAGTTTTCCCCAAATCCCCAAATTCTGGGATAGCTGGCATAATTTCTTTCTAGTCTAATTAAAAATAATTAAAAAATGATAAATGCAGCTAGGCCCAGGGGTGGAGGCCGCCAGCCACACAGGAGGCTAAGGCAGAGAGATTGAAAGTTGAAGGCCAGCAGGGCTGCAGAGTGAGTTCAAGGCCACTTGGGCACATTAGTAAGAATGGGCCCAGCTTAGCCACTTGCTGAGCAGGCATGGAGCTCAGCAGCACATGCAGAGGGGGAGGAAGGGTACTGAAGTCCAAGTGCTGCTCTTCGTGCCTCAAGAAACATGCTCTTAACCGCTGAGCCGTCTCTCAAATCCTTTGTCCTTATATACACACAAAACAAGTCTGAAATTTTATTTCCAAGACTGTCCTGGAATTTCCACTGTAGACCAAGCTGGTCTGGAACTCAGAGATCTGCCTGCCTCTACTTCCCAAATTCTGTGTTTAAAGGCATAAAGATTAAATAAACCTTTATGGATTTTTAAAGTCAAGCTTTTTAAAAATATTCTTTTTTTTTGTAATGATTTAGTTGTTTATGTGCATTGGTGCTTTGCCTGCACGCATGTCTGTATGAGGGTTTAGAATTCCTCAAAACTAGAGTTACAGCAGGGCGGCGGTGGCGCATATCTTTAATTCCAGCACTGGAGAGGCAGAGGCAGAGGCAGTCTCCAAAGCTATACAGAGACACCCTGTCTCATAAAACTAACCAACCAACCAACCAACCAACCAACCAACAACAAAAAACCCAGAGTTACAGACAGTTGTGAGCTGTCATGTGGGCATTAGGAATTGAGTCCATTAAAAATATTCTTCAGAGAAGGTAAGTCCTACCCTAGGAGGTTACCCTCTCTGAGGAGCAGATGGGAAGTGGGTGACGGTGGGGGGGGGTAGGAGCAGCAGAAGTCGAGAAGGGAGGAGGAACTGCAATTAGAATGTAAAACAAAAGTTTCCAGACAAATAGAATACAAATGCAGTGACCCTAAGGGACAGGAAACTGAATGCCTGGTGCAGTGTTTTCCAGCGTGCATGCTACACCCCATTAACTGGTTGCCGTAGCTACCTGGGGGTAGCAATCATCACTGAAAATCAGTAAATAGGAAGTGTCAGGGAACTTTATATTAGAACTGGAGAGGTGGCTCAGCAGCTAAGAACACTTGTCCATGCAGAGGCCCTGGGTTCAGTTCCCAGCACCCACATGGTGGCTCACAAGCATTGCTAACTCCAGTTCCAGAGGATCTGATGCTTTCTCCTGGCCCCTGCAAACATTGCATGCATGCAGTGCTCAAGCACGCAGGCAAAACACACACACACTCAAAATCCTAAGTCGTTCAAATGCTGGAAGCTTTTTGTTTACAACATATGTCAAACAGGTTGCAAAGTAAAATAAAATTTTTAAAAAAATTAAAAAAAATATTCTTGGCCAGGTAGTGGCAGCAGCACACACCTTTAATCTCAGCACTTGGGAGGCAGAGGCAGGCAGATCTCTCTCTGAGTTTGAAGCCAGCCTGATTGAGTTCCAGGACAGGACAGCCAGGGATACACAGAGAAACCCTGTCTTGAAACAAAACAAAACAAAACAAGAGATGCTGTCTCCAAACAGAGTTGTTTTTTCTTTATTGATTTTCAGAGTCTCTTAAGAGGCAGAGAAGGAAGCCTACACACACCCACAGTCCTGCATGGTCCCCAGCCTCTCAGAGAAGAGGCAAGGGACCTCCACTTGTCCTCATTGACATTCTGTGACATTCTGTATGTGACATTCTGTATGTGACATTCTGTGACATTCTGTATGTTAGCCACGCTGACCAAGACCGCTGCTAGGGGTGGAGATCTCCCAGATCACAGGCAGGAAGCAGGCAGGTGAGAAACGGACCAAGGACATCGTAGTTCAGATATCCCACCTGGAAGACTGGGAATGCCCCTCCAAACAGTCTTGGTGACCCCAATTTTCTCCTCTCCTCCTGTTTCTCCCCCTCCTTCTCTCTCTCTCCTCTTTTTTCTCTCCTGTTCTTTTCCTTGGAACCCAAGGCTTCCATGCGGTAGGCAAGCTCTCTGCTGCTCAGCTACGCCCTTCAGCATGTATGTTACCTTCTGTCAACGTGACACAAACTGGAGCCATCTGGGGTGAGAGAACCTGGACAGAGAAGCTGCCTCCATCAGACTGGCTTGTGGCTGTGTCTATGGGGGCAGTTAGTATTATTATTATTATTATTATTATTATTAATTGATTGATGATCGGTGCGGGAGGGCCCAGAACACTGTGGGTGGTGCCGCCTCTGCTCTGGTCTGGCCTGGTGATCCCTTGGTTGGTTGTGTAGGAAAGCAAACTAAACAAGTCATGAGACTGTAAACAGCTCCCCCCACAGCTTCTGATTTAGTTCTTGCCTCCAACTTCGTGCATATTCCTGCTGTGTTCCTTCACAAATGGCCTCCAGTGTAAGAGGCAACAAACTCTTTTCCTTCTTTTTGTGATGGTGTTTTCTACAGCAACAAAGAATAGCATCCCATTATTTTGAGGCCTCAGAGGTAAAGCCATTAATGTCACCCCAGGAGGCATACAGCAGCTGGGAGGTGCTGACACCAATCTGTGCATTCTGGCACCTGGCTGGTACCTGAGTGACTCTTGGCAAACCATGGGAAGGGGACAGTGTCACTAGATAAACTCCTTCAGGAGAGGAGAGACACCGGGCTGAGGATGTGGGGGTCTGAGGCAGTTTTCTGGTAAGTGGCCTCACCCAGGCCTCCCAAGAGGGTCTTTAGTCCTCATGGGAACTTCGGCACCATGGGAACCCTGAGCCTCCTTTATGCCCTTTGCAGCAGAAACCAAATATTTTCTTTCGGCCTCCAGAAGCTTCCTGTGCAGAGAGGAAGAGGTGGGTGGGTGAGGCCTGGTCAGCTCTGTGGCCGCCTGAGGTCGGGGATGAAAGGAAGACATCACAGAAGCCAGTCTTCTCAAGGGAGGTCTGGCCAGTCACTGCCCCTTCCCCAGGCTCCACATCACCCCTTGTCCTGGGAGCATGTGCAGGCCCAGGGCCCAGTCTCCTGTGCCTCTGAAGAAGAGAACAAACCCACTCAGCAGGAGCAGGGCCCCCGCTGTCCGCTTGAAGGTCGACAGTAGCTGGCAGTAGGCCCTGGGCTCCTTACCACAGAGCTTTTGTGTGCTTTGCGACTCGGGTAGGTCTTTGGACAATGAGGGCGATGGAGAAGCTGGGTGGGGTGGGCGCGCTGGAGGAGGCCCGGGTCCTGTGCCAGGAACCACCCACTTCTCACAGCTGCTCAGTGTGGGACTCAGCTTTGGGACATGAAGGGTCATGTCTATCCCTAGGCTGGGAAGGGAAAGTTCAGCTGTAAAAGCCAAGCTGGAATCTGGCGTCTAGTCGCGTGGGGGGAGGGGGGCCGTAGGTGAAGGCGGCCCCGGCTCTAGCAAGGCTGATATAAGGCAAGGGTGAGGAGAGGATGGCACACCACGCATCAGCCACAGGCTTGCTTCTCCTTCCCAGGTCGCCTGGCCTCTAGCAGCAGATGCACCTACCTTTGGGGGAATCTTACCTTGGCTGCGAGGCAGCATTCGAGGCTGCTTTGCACACTAATCAAATGTCCACAGTGCTGCCCCCTGCTGGGAGCCAGGAGGAGACTCCGGCAGAGGCAGAGGAACCTGGGCCAGGGATGATGGCACCAGGTTGTCTCTAGAGAGGATCTGTCTCTGCTTTGCTTTTAGTTTGAGATAGGGTCTTGGGGTGTAGTTCGGGCTTGGCCGCAAGCTCCAGATGTTCTGGCCTCTGTTTCCGGAGTGCTGGGATTGCAGGATTTTCCCACCCATCCTGGCTTTACTCTGGATGTTGTACACAGTGGGTAAGTGAAGACAGTGGGTAAGTGAAGAGTAGGCAGTTGGATCTGGCAGGCTGCAGGCCTAGCTGAGATTACGGCCTAGGGAAATGGCCTAGGCCAGCAGTTTCTCAACCTGTGGGTAGTGATCCCTCTGGGTTGAATGACCCTTTCACCGGGGGTGGAGGGGGCTTGGGGGTGTGGGGGGTGGGGGTGGGTGGGGGGAGTGGGGGGTGTCACCAAAGACCATCAGAAAACACAGGTATTTATATTTATAATTCGTAACAGTGATGAAATGGCATCGGAAATAATTTTATGGTTGGGGTCACCACAGCATGAGGAACTGTGTTATAGGGTCGCAGCATCAGGAATGTTGAGAACCACTAGTCTAGACATTCTAGAAGACTGAGGGCCTTGGCAATTGATCTGATGGGTACGATAGCCTTGGCTCTCAACTCTGACATTCAAGAACTTGAGGACCTTATGACAGCAACCTTTGACGGAAGCCTAGTGTCCTTTTCTGTCTTCTCTTAAATACTTTGCGGATTGTCTTTCACACGTATGAGTGCTTTACCTGCGTGTCTCTAAGGGCGCAGCGCTCACAGGCCAATGGATTTCCTGGAAGTATCGCCACGTGGATGCTGGGAACCGAATCCTGGTCCCTCTGCAAGAGCAGCAAGTGTTCCTAACCACTGAGCCACCTCTCCAGTCCCTTGACTTTCTCCATGTAACCCTGACTGTTCTAAAGCTCAGATTCTCCCCGCAGTAGTCTGTGAAGTGCTGGGATTTGAGGTCTATGCAGGCACACTCGGATCATGACTTAAAATACAACTTTAAGCATTTGCATATTCATACACTCATACGTATATATCCACAATTTAGGAATTCACATACATCTTCCGCTGGGGATCAGACCCAGGGGTTTGCACTTACCATGTAGCCACACCTCACACCAACGAGCTGTCCTCTACCTGAAAAATAGTGTAAAGTAGCAGAGTCTTCCGGTCTCACGTGTGCAAGGTCCTGTCATCTATTACCCGGCACTGAAAAACAAAATTGAAATATGAGCCCATTTCAGAGATGTTTTGTTAAATGTTGTCTTCAGTTCAAAAGAGAGGTCCTCAGAGCAGATGTGTAAACAGGCAGTCCAGAACGCTGCAATGAATTCCCCCAGCAGATGCAAAACTACACAGCTACCAATCAGCAGCCAACAGCACTCTACCGGGGATCTTTACTTTTTTTATTTTTTTTAAGACATTTTCTTATGTAGTCCAGGGTGGCCTTAAACTTGTCATGTGGAGGGGAAGATTAACTTCTGGTCCTCCTGCCTCCACCTCCCAATTACAGGCATTCATAATCTTAAACCTGGTGTTCTTGAGTGCTGGGGGACTGATTCCAGGGTTCTGTGCACGCTGGATGAGAACTCTACTTGCTGAGCTATAGCTCCAAACCCTGCTTCACATTTTTTTCTGGATAAAAACAATTTCCACAGAGCTCAGAATTTCGCAGCATCCAGCGATAGCTCACAGATAATGAAACGGGGACATTCTAGAGAACATCTACTTTCTTTGCTGGAAAAAATTAGTAACTTGGTTGTAAATGAAGTTCTTAATTGGTCTAGATAATAAAAAGCTGGAGTCAGCTACAGAGGGAAATGCTGAGATGAAAGAGCAAGCCACACAGCACACCTTACCTCCTCAGCGTCGCAGCAGAGAAGAGCGTGATTTTCTGTTGCTCCCTGCTTATATCCTGTTTCTTCCCAGCCACCTTACTTCCTGTCTGTCTGTACAGACCTCCAGACCTCTATGGTTAGCTGGTGGCAAGCTCCTTTCTCTGACACCCAGACAGGCTTTATTTGTGTAAGAAAGATATCACCACACTTGGTGGGTCCATTCAGGAGCCTTTTAGTTTTGCCTTTACACTCAAGATTCTAGCACCCATATGACTAGTCACCTGTCCCCCAGCCCCAGTGACTTCTGAATTCCGCCCTGGGGAGCCACTATCTGCACCTCTGAATGCAATGACTGTGCCTATTTTTGACTTTCCTATAAATACAATCACAGGATACATGCGTATTCATGTCCGACTTCTTTCACTTAGCAGAACATTTATCTCACGGCGTTTTGCCTTTTCTTATGCCCTAGCATCCCATAGGGTGAACAGATCCCAGTGTGCCCACTTTGGTACTGATGGGCATTTTGGTGGGTTCCAGTCTGAGGGAATAGCCTTGCTCTATGGACAGCCTCGTGCATGCCTTTTTGGGCACTGTACCCAAGATGCTGTTGGAATGAGATTGCTGATCCCAGGTTGCAGTGGGATCAGGCTTAGATGGAGTTGGCTTCTGAAAGTGGTGGGTTGAACCCATCTTCTAGTTTCTGGGAGCCGGAGCTTTCTCGGTGGCTTGGCTCCTACCAGCTCTTCAGGTGCTGTCATTCACCCCAAATGCCACTTAAGGAGTTGCCTTTTAGGAGCATTTAGGTTCTTGATGTAGTCCTTCAAAACAGGACTTTTTTTTTTTTTTTTTAAGATTTAATAATTTATGGGCTCAGAGGTTAAGAGCAGGTTAAGAACACTGGCTGCTCTTCTAGAGGTCCTGAGTTCAATTCCCAGCAACCACATGGTGCCTCACAATTGTCTATAACAAGATCCAATGCCCTCTTCTGGTGTGCAGGCATGCGGGCAGAATGTTATACACATAAATAAGTAAAAATATTTATTTATTTATTTATTTATTTTGAGACAGGTCTCACTATGTAGCCCTGGCTGGCCTGGGCTCTGGAGACCAGGCTGGTTGGTACAGTGCTTATCTAGAATGTACAGGGTTCTGAGAGCTATCCGCAGCACTGCAGGACTCACAGAGATCTGCCAGCCTCTGTCTCCCAAGTGCCAGGAATAAAAACATGTGCCCTCACCATGCCCACCTTTTGTTTTGGTTTTTCGAGACAGGGTTTCTCTGTGGCTTTGGAGGCTGTAATGGAACTAGCTCTGTAGACCAGGCTGGCCTTGAACACACAGAGATTTGCCTGCCTCTGCCTCCCAAGTACTGGCATTAAAGGCGTGTGCCACCAATGCCCGGCTCATGCTCACCTATTTTATCTTGAAAAGATTTTGCTTATGTGTGTGTCTGTGTAGTGATATGTGCATGTCAGTATGAGATCTCACAGAGGCCAAAAGGGAGCCTCAGAGTCTCCGGAGCTGGAGTTGCAAACAGCTGTGACGTGCACCCAGTGTGGGTGTGTGCTAGGAACTAAAGTCCTCTGCAAAGTAGTGCACACTCCTAACCACAGAAACCCAGGACTTTTGAATGCTGAGCAAGCATGCTACCCCTAAGCACACCTTGCAGGTCATTTGGATGTTTATTTTTTGTGAGGTGGAGTTGTGCTATTAACCCTGCTGGTTCTTGTTCTGATACTTGCTATGTGAGACAGGACTGGCTTGCTATTGTGTGCATGTCTGTATGTAGGTATGCATGCATTTGATTTGTACTTAATCTCAGTCTAAAGGCTCAGAATGATTTTGTTTTTGAGACAAGGTCTTAGACTGTAGCCCAATCTGGTCTGGAACTCAGCCTCTTGAGTGCCTGGATTATAGGAGTAAAAAACCACATCTGGATTGTAGTTACTTATTCATTTTTTTAAAAAAAGATTTTATTTATTTATCATGTATATAGTGTTCTGCCTGCATGTGCGCCTGCAGGCCAGGAGAGGGCACCAGATCTCATTACAGATGGTTGTGAGCCACCATGTGGGTGCTGGGAATTGAACTCAGGTCCTCTGGAAGAGCAGCCAGTGTTCTTAACTGCTGAGTCATCTCTACAGCCCTGCTTAGTGATGTTTTATCTGTTCCAGACACTCTGAAATAAGCAGAAAGAGCTATTTGTTTGTTTGTAACATTGATGTGCGTGCTCGCATAGCCATGTGCTCCTGCACTCATGAGGAGTCAGGATGGTTTCGTGGAGTTGGTTCTCTCCTTCCACCGTGTGGGTTCCGGGGATCCAACTCTGCTCATTATGCTTGGTGGCGAGTGCCTTTCCCTGATGAGCCACCTCACAGACCCTAAGATCCTTTTTAAAGCAATTATTGGCCATGTCCATAGGAAATAGCTTGCTTAGTGCTCACATTTTCTCTCTCTGACTCCAGCCTTCCTTGCCTTAGTTTGTGATGTTTTATTATTTTTATTACTTATTATTTATGTGTTGCGTGTGTGTAACTGTGTGGGTATAGACCTTTTCAAAGGAGGCATGCATGTGCAGGAGTGTGCACAGGGGTGCATGTGTGTTCTTGTGTGTGTAGAGGCTAGAGCTAGACAGCGGATTCCTCCTTTATTCCTCTCCACCTTATTGTTAGTTATTTGTTTATTGAGACAAGGTCTCTCTGCATAGTCCTGGAAGTCCTGGAACTTCTTCTGTTGACCCAGCTGGCCTCAAACTCACAGAGATCCACCTGCCTCTGCCTCTGAGTGCTGGGATTAAAGGTTTAGGCCACCTTCGCCCAGCCATGGTTGACTTTTTACATGGACACTAGGAACCCAAACTCAAGTCCTCATGCCTGCCTGGCAGGTACATCTGCCTGTCCCTTGTAGTGCTTCAAACTGTGGATGACCCTTGTCCAGGGACTGGTGCATGTGACAAGGACTTTTCATTCAAAAATTAGCCCCCTGTGGCCTAAACCTCTTCCAGTCTGTTTGCAAATTCCTCCCAACATCCTGGATCTAGAAAAACATGTCTGTCCTTATTTTTCTTTTTCCTTTTCTTTTTTCTCTCTCCTTTGAACTGGCTGTAAATCTGCAGGATTTCCTCATTAATAAGAAGGTTTAATAAAAATCCTTAACACAGATTCATTTTTAAAAAAAATCTGTGTAAGAATCACAAAGTTGCCATTTTGGAAATTGTCTTTTTACATCGACCTTCCAGGAAACACCCTCTGGTTCTGTGTTTCTTCTTCAATGTCTGATTGCTATGGGAGATCCCTCTATTCATTTCCTTCTTTGTCATGGCTGCTTGGTCTGTCTTGGCTGCTGCCCATGGTAGACATGCAAACAATACATCTCTGGGGCCAGGGTGTAATTCACTAGTACAATGCTTGCTTGGCTTTCCGTTGTCCTGGATTTGACCCTTAGCAGAGCAAACATAAAAAATAATAAAATCCATATATACATAAATATAATTGACTGAATGAACTGTAGTTGAGATATTGCACGCCTGTAATCTGGGCACTTGGTAGGCAAAGGCAGGAGGGTTACAAGTTAGAGGCCAGCCTGGGCTATAAGATGAGGTCAAGGCAGCAGCCTAGCCTACATGGCAGAAGCTTGTCCTAAAACACAGTACGACAAAACAATAATAAAAACGAAAAGCAAAACAAAACAAAACATAAAGGACATATAATTGCCTGGTTGAATGAAGTCAGACTAGGTAGACCTGCTGAGCTGGGCACCCACTCCACACCCTTCTCTCTTCCTCCAAGGGCCATCTGTCTGGCTTGTATTCAGCCTGCTGTGTTCCCATGGACCCTGCCCTTCGGGTCAAGCAAGGACAGGCCTCGCCTGGCACATGGAGCTCTGACAGGTAAATCAATCATGCCTTTTCTGGTTCACACCAGGCTTTGGGAGGCAGACCCCTCTCAACTAGCATTAGCTCAGTGCTTGGCTTCCCAGGGATGGCTGGAGCCAGGGCCAGGGCTTTCTCTTACTGGGGAGGCACTTGCAGTATTGTTTTGAAATAGCTGGCACAGGCTCAAATACCAGGCCTGGCGTGGAGTCTTGGTGACCGTTGGTGACCACTTATTTGTTTGTTTTGTTGCTTTGACCTTTTGATCATATACATATATATATACTACAGGGTCTCAATCTATAGCCTTGGCTGGTCTGGAACTCATTATATACACTAGGCTAGCTTTGAACACACAGAGATGTGCCATCCCAAGTGTTAGGATTAAAGACATGTGCCATCACACTAACTCATTTTTACATTAGAACCCAGAAGGGTGAGGGACTTGTCTTCACTCTCCCTGGCAACTTCAGCCTCGCAGCAGAATCCTGGGCTCTTCACCGCCAGCCACGCTCACTACACAGGAGACAGACACCACAAGAGAATCACATAGCTGTTGAACATTTGTTCTGGATCAAGCCCAGAATAAATGATTGTGGCCCTCGCCACACTCCCAGCTGATTTTTAAACAATAACTTCTAATTTTATTTGTTATTGTTAGTGTGTGAGCGGTGGGGGCACGTGTGTCACGGCATGGTGTACTTAGGGGATGACTTTGTGGTGTTGGTACCCTGGTGTGTGTGTGTGTGTGTGTGTGTGTGTGTGTGTGTGTGTTATACGTGTGTGTGAACCTGACACATGCCTCCATCAAAATGCCCATACGTAAGTCTGTGAGGTGTTCCCTCTCTCCCTCTCTCTCCTTCCCTCCTTTCGTTCCTTTCAGATTTGTTTTATTTATCATGTACTTTATGTAGTGTTTTGCCTGCGTCTTTTATCTGCACACCAGAAGAGGGCGCTGTATCCCATGTGACTACAGTTATAGATGGTAGTGAGCCAATGTGGTTGCTGGGAATTGAACTCAGGGCCTCTGAGAAACAACCAGTGCTCTTCCACTGAGCCTTCTCTCTAGCTACAAAACAGTGTAGGTTTTTTGCTTGTTTGTTTTGTTTTCTGTTTGTTTTTGAGACAGAGTCTCATTATGTAGTCCTGGCTGGCCTGGAACTCACAGAGATCCACCTGCCTCTGCCTCTGCCTCCTGAGTGCTGGGATTAAAGGCCTGTGCATCTCCATACCTGGCCCTGCAATTCCTTGGTTAATGACTGATGTAGGAGGAGCGGTGTTGCCTGTGGGCTGGTGGTCCTGAGCTGTGTAAGAAAGCGGATTGAGCAAGCCAGTTAGCAGCACCCCTCCATGGCCCGCTGTGGTTCCTGCCTCTAGGCTCCTGCCCTGAATTTAATAAACCCTTTCCTTACTAAGTTGCTCTTGACCACGTCCTGTATCACAGCAATAGGAACCTAAGGCGTATGGATTCTGAGGATCTAAATGAGGCTGGCGGATTAACATGTTTGGGTGGCAACCTCTATTCCTTGCTGAGCCATCTCACTGGCCCCCACCTTTTACAAATTAATTTATTTTGTATGTATGTGTATGATAGATGCATGTGTCTGGGTCTGTGTGCCCCTTCACATACATGGAGGCCAGAGGAGGGTGTCAGTCACCCTGCCCTTTCACCATCCACCCTACTCCTCGAGACAGGCTCTTTCTCGGAACGTGGCTCTAAGTTGGTGGCCAGCAAACCTTGGGGATCCTGCTGTCTCTACACCCATCAGCACTGGGGTGGGAGGTGCATATATGGCCACTCGTGGCTATTTACATGGGTACTGGGGACTTGAACTCAGGTCCTTATGCTTGTTCAACAGGAGTTTTTGCCCACCAAACCGTATCCTCAGCCCCCAGTTTTTCCATTACTCAGCTCATCTTTGAGAGAGGGGATGAGAGCAGGGTGAGACTTGGTGGACTCTGAGGCCTCAGGAAAGGTTTTAGCAGTAGTTACGGCTCATCCTGGTGAAAGGACGAAGACTAAAACCAGACTGTGGGAGAGAACATAGGTGGGCGTCCCCATCAGTATCATCAGTCGGCACTGTCCTTCCATCGTCATTGTCATCACCATCATACAGTCAATTCTAGGAAGAAACAGATTTAGACCCAGATGTTCTGACCAGTAAATCATCTTGTTCCCTGTCTCCCCATAAGACAGTGGCTAGATGCAAAGGTGACCCCTCTCCTACCTGGTCACTGAAGCAGGGTTTGGAGGAAGCCTGTCCATCCCTCCTCCTTCCCTTCCTCTCTGCCTTACCCCACAGGGAAGGTGCAGTGCTTCTCAGACTACATGACCCTGCAGATCCCGAGGAGCCATGTGCAGGGTTTGAGGCAGTGGCTGGCTAGAGTCCTGCACCAGCCAGGTAAGCTGTCTCCTCAGCCCCCAGGTTCTCTGATGCTCAGCTGTTGACTGCCCGGAGCCTTTGCGAGGGTCCCCAATGCATTCCTCACACCAGTGAGCATCTTGCTGGTCTACAATTCTTTTCTTTTTTTGTTTTTAAATCTTTATTGCACGTGTATAGATGTTTTGTGTGCATGTAAGTCTGTGTACCATGTACATGCATTGCTAGTGGGGGCCGGAATAGCCTGCCTATCTTCTGGAACTGGGACTACAATGGTCGTGAGCTACCATGTGAGTGCTGGGAGCCAACCCAGGTCCTCCGAAGAGTAGCAGCCAGAGCTCAGCCACTGAGTCATCTCTCCAGTCCCTGGCCCATGAGTCTTACCCACTGGAACCACCATCTCAAGCATGGTAGGGGAATTTCATGTCTAGAACAGCCAAGTGAAGGGCGAATTATCACTTTCAGAAAACTTTGAGCTATGAGCTTACCCGTTGCAAAGCGGGAAGACTTTCTGAAAACTTCTGGAAAGAACTAGAATAGAGAGAATGTGTCTGTGGCTCACCTCCTGTTGCACCTTTGGTCACAGAGGCTGCAAGAAAGACATTCAGTTTTTTCCTCTCTTTTGTACAAAAAACGAAATCGAGGAGGGGAGCCTTCCCATCTCAGAATGTTTTTTCCTTTCCCTTCATTTATTTTTCAGATAGGGCCATACGCTGTGGCCCAGGCTGCACGAGAACTCTCTATGCAGTCCAGGCTAGCCTCAGACTGCCTCAGAATTCCCGGTCTTCCCAGTGACAGGTGTGGGCCACCACACCTGGTCTGGGGCTGGTGTGTCCTGAATCCAGAATTGGCCCTGGGATGGTCAGCCAGCCAGCAGCGCCTCTGGAACCAGAGCCACATTTGTATGTTAAAAGGGCCACTTTTCCAGTAGAAAATGGGGAGGATACATTAAGCTGTCGCCTGTTCTTTGGAAAGTCATTATTAATGGAAAACAATAGATTAATAGTTTTAAAACACTTGTTCAATAAGTAATTTTTATGGCTCTGGATAGAGCCCATTAAACACTTCTGTGTGTTATTATAAAGAAGTTTTAAGTGTAAAATCATAAAGTCAATAATCAGGGAATTAGTCACAGCAGCCAGCCACAGGCCATTAGTTTTAGGCAGAGACACCTGTGGCTTTGGAGGAAGAGTTTCTTTCCCTCGGCAGCGCCAGGTGGGGGATGCTGCCTGCTACCTTCCATAAAGGTGAGGGGGCAGGCACAGGTGTGAGCATCAGGATGCAGGCAAATATTTACACAGTGCAGACGTGAATGGAAACCAAAGATCCGGGTCAATTTACACATCCAGGCTTAGACACTTTATTTCCCCCGTGAACTGCCTTTCAGAGCCGTGGGCTCGGCCCCCGATCTCCTGCTAAAGATAGTTCTTAAAAGGGAGACATGTCACTGGAGAGTCCCCCACACCGAGGCTGCTGGAGCTGTCTCCTGCAAGGGCGTGTTCATCTCCCATCAACTATCTGAGAATGAAAATGTGGGCTTTGGGGCAGGAGGGCGGGGGACTTAAAAAAAAATCACCTCGAAAGCAACACAAGATAATTATGGAAACAGAGGAAATCTAAAGACGATAATGAAAACTGCCTGTAATCCCTTCGCTCAGTGATATTCCTTTTTGTGTTTTACTCATCCAATAAATGTTTACTGAGAGCCCTCTATGCGCCAGATGCAGCTTAAGGCGCTAGGGATACAGCAAAGAACAAAACAGATAAATACTCTTGGCGCCACGGGGCTGACATTTGAGTGGAGGGCGACAGGACCATTGCTGTAGTCATGACATTTTTCAGCAGGCGTGGTGGTAGTGGGTGACGCAGTAAGGGGGCCTGAGAGTGGGGTGAGGTGAAGAGGGGGTGATGGAGCCTCCTCTGCTAGAGGCCTTGTTGACAAGGGGGATTTACTTCAAGATGAGAGCGATGGACGGAGCCACACAGGTGTCTAGAGGAAGCTGCAGGCAGTAGGAAGGCCTTGAGCGCACCCATGATGCCTTAGCAATAACAGCGAGGCCGGCGTGGTGAGGCGGACAGAGAGCAGTGAGAGACTAGGTGTGCCTCCCATGGGTCTCTGATTCGGAGTGAAAGGACCTCCTGCAGGCTTGAATGGGACCCCGCGGGTTGCTGCGGGAGGATGCCTACAGTGGAGGGCCCAGAGCTGGGAGGTGATGACAGGGGAGAATACACGTGTATGTCTGGCAGAACCAACAGGCTTCCTGCTGGCATCTGCCTTCCTATCTTTGCTGTGCTCTGGACCTGCCATGGGCTCACGTCTGGGTGTCTGACATTCCTGACTTCTCCCCTACTGTTCTTCCATGCTGTGGTCTGTTTCTGTCACAGGCACCAAGAGGGCACCCAACCACCTGGATCCTCTTCTTACCAAATGTGGGTTCCTCTTGCAACCTGCTCACGAGGGCGGCTTCGTCTTCCAAGCTCTGTACTCTGGCTGCCTTGTGCACAAGGAGGTGGGCTTGAGAAACTGTTTGCAATGCTGGGGACAGGACTCAGGCCTCGTGTATGGTAGGATGCCTGGAAAGTGCTTATCTATTGAGTTACAGATCCAGCTTCTTTTGTTTGCTTTGAGACAGGGTCTCACTATAAACCTTAGCCTGGAACATATTAGCTATGTGGACCAGACTGGCCTTGTATGCATAGAGAGCTGCCTGCCTCTGCCTCTGCCTCTGAGGGCTGGGACTAAAGGTGTGCACCACCACATCCAGGCTTCCCTTTAAAAAGCCCAACCTTTTGTTTTGAGGCTAGGTCTCTCTGAGTAGGCTGCATTGAACTCACTCTGCCAAGGCAGTCCTTGGATCCTCCTGAATGCTGGGACTATAGGTGTGTGTCCCCATGCCTGGCTTATCACCCCCACATACCTTGTTTCACCCCCCACTCCAGAGCTCAGGCTTGGGCTTCTTGTAGACATGAAGGAAGACACACTAGGTGCCAGTGGGCCCCCTTGAAGCTCTGTTGCAGAAATGGCCATGTGCTGTTTGCTTAGTTGCTGACACCTGAGGAGCCTCACCGGCCTCAGCTGTAGAATAGGGTCAACGGATTTCTTACTGGGGTTGAAGAACACAGGCAAATACTTGTCTGTTGTCAGGAATGAACGGATACGAACTGCCACGCTGTCCCTTTAAGGGTGACCATCTGGCCCTGGGACTTCCCTAGGGGCTTCCCCTCTGGGGGCTGAACTGCCGTAGGCCAGAATCTGCCAAGGTCCCCAGTCCCCGAGACCCTTCCACTTGCTTCTTAGCTCCTTCATGAGACAGGCTTTCTGGAGGCCCGAGTTAATCATGCCTGCAGTGAACAGAGGCTGGCCCATAATTGTGGCCTATTAACTGCATTTCCTTCTTTCGTTTGCCCGTGTGACGTTTGCCCCACTTCCAGGAAGCAAATTACAGGTTGGAAATCAAAATGCTTCAAAAGGGGGCAAAAAGGTTGAAGCAGAGTGATCGCTACATAATGAAGTGTCCCGTGGCCACGTGGAGGCTGAGTGAGCAGAGAGTCCGTTGCCACCCCTCTTTCATTCAGGTAACAGTTCGGGAGGGCAGGGGAGGGCCTGGGAGTGGTGATGGGCATCTGGGGCTGCCTACTCTTCAAAGGCCCAGATAGGTGACTGTGGTTCCTTGTGCGCAGCCCAGCAGAGTTGACAGCTAGAGACGTAGGCTAGGACCATTCTCTGTGGACATTTAGTGCTGGCTGGGTCTCACCTTCCACTTGGGCTTTTGGGCATTGAGGACTGTGTCGGGATAAGGCATGGGTGATGGATGAAACAGTCTCTGCATCTGTGTCCTTTATGTCACCCAGTCAAAGTCAGAACAGCAGGGTTTGGGTTTTGTGTTTCTTCTCTCTGGATTAAGGAAAGTTGCTGGCTTGACATCAGTGTCTATCCTCTCCTTCCCCCCCCCCTCTCTCATGCACATGGGATGAGTTTCTTGTGTGTCCCAAGGACAGTGGAGGTCAGAGGACACCCGCAGGGGTCAGTTCTCACCTTTCTTTGTTTGAGACAGGGCCTCTCATTTGAAGCTCAGCGTGCCAGGCGATCCGCCTTCATACTTCTGGGGAGTCGTCAGACTCTGCCTCCCATCTTGCTATAGGGATGCTGAGATGACAGACTCTGGCTACTGCATCTGGTTGTGAGTGGATCCTGATTTAACCTAGGTCATGTCAAACATCAGGTTTGGGGGGTTGATGCAAGGTCCCAGGTTCCATGCCCAGCACTGAGGAGCAATGGATTCCAGACGTAATGTCTCTGTTGGAAAGGACACAGGCCGACGGCCTATTCCAGTTGTGTCATTGCCTGATGGCATCCTTGAGTTCAAGTTTCTGTAGCCCTGGGAGCAGGGGAGGGTTGCAAACACACAGCAGAAATGAGTGTGCCAGACAGAGAAAGGAGTAAGGACTTGAACTCAAGCCTTCAATTCCTCAGCGTAGCTTATCTTCCATTCACCCACTGCACTGGGAATGGCTATGGCTGCTGCTTTGTGGTTTGTTTATTTTAGTGCCAAGGATGGGACTCGGGCAGGTGCTCTGTGAGTGGGCCATGCCCTGACCCCTCCCTGATGGATTCCAGGGCAGTTCTCCACCGCTGAGCCACGCCCCTGCCTCCGCCTTGCTAGTGTGGACCCCATCACCTTTATAGCACAGTAGGCAGGAGGTGCTGTTTGTACATATCCCCATTCTACAGAGGAGACAAGTAGGCAAACAAGTGAGCTGCTGAGATCCCACAGCTGGTAGTGGCAGAACGGGCCTCCGGGGAAGCTAGAACAGGCCCCTTTGCTGAACAGCCACTCAAACCCTGCCTCAGATTGCTAGAATGTCCAGCTTTTAAAAGAGAAACAGCAAATCTATAACTGTTTGTGAAATTTCGTTTAAGAAAGCTGACTTCGGGTTGGGAAAGTTGTTCAGTGGGAGGGTGTTCTCTTAGCAGGCGTGAGGCGCTACACTCCCTCCTCAGCAAGGGGGCAATGTCAGCTTTACTCATGGAACAGTTTTTTTTGTTGTTGTTTTCTTTGAGAAGTTGTTTACTTATTTTGAAACAAGGGTCTCATGCATCTCAGGGTGGCCTTGAACTCGCTATGCAGCAGGGGTGAGCTCGAGCCTCTGATTCATTTGCTTCCATCTCCGAGTACTAGGATTACAGGTGTGATGTCATGCCTGGTTTATGTGGTGTCGGAGACTGACCTGATGCTTCATGCATGCTAAGGGAACTCTGCCAACCCAACCGCATCCCCAGCTTCCAAGGGGCCAAACAGGATGCTGAATTTAGAGCGGGGTTTGATGGTGCACATTTGGAATCCACAGCAAGGAGGTGAAGGCAAGAGGATTGTAAGTTTGAAGTCAGTCCTGGCTTCAGGGTAAGATCTGCCAGCAAGTGGGTAAAGGTGCTTGCCACCAAGCCGGAGTTTGTTCCCTGGAGCCCACCTGGTGGGAGGATAGAAGTGACTCCTGCAAACTGACCTCTGACCTCCACACATGAGCCATGACACTTGCATGCACACATGCATACGCCCCCCCCAACCAAAACAGCCCAAAACCCAAATGATCAATTTTGCCTGGTGACACAGGATGGAGGAGAGGAGGGGAGGGGAGGGGAGGGCAGATATTTGAAAGGCGGGTGGAGAAAGGCCTGCCAATGACAGCTACCCGTTTGAGAAGCTCTGGGAAGCACACTCGGCGTGTCAGGCTTTGTGCTGGTGCCAAATGATCAGATCTGAAAGGACACTTGCCTCAGTGGGGGCATCCAGATCCATCCCCGTCGTCTGTCCCCGTGCTGAGACAGGGAGAGCTGAGCAGAGGCCGGGGCCCCAGATCTGTGCCTGCCGCTTGTGATCTTGCCTCTGGAGTTCTTAGCTACCCAGCTTTAAGGAGCAGTGCCTGAGGCAGAGGGATATTTAGGTGCCATTGTGGTGCTGTTGGGGACAGTTCCTAGGAGACCGCCAAACATGGTCACGGGGGGGGGGGGGGCAATCTGTTTGTCAGGCTTGGGGCTGGTCACCTCTCTGTACACTGGCCTGTAATTTTGGGAGCGGCCACCAGGGGACAAGGTTGCCTGTGTCATACAACACTGGACAGGAACCGAGGAAAGCAGAGCTAGTGACCAGCCAAACGCCAGCTTTGTCCCTTTTGACCGACCCAGCTCCCCAGAATCCTTCCTCAGTGTGGGAGTTGGAGCCCACAGGACTCCAGGACTCCATTACCCTGGGCAGAGTCGCAGAGAATTGGACTGCATGGGAGCAATGGTCTCAGCTGCCACCCCCACCCCGTGTCCTCCATTTTCCCCTCACCCACCACAGACCCTCATCACCTCATCGAATTGACTGATTCATTCCTGGTGGCTTCTGCAGCCCCTTCCAAGGCTGCACCTTGAACTTGCATTACGTTTTAATTAAAGCCGTTACACCCGCCTTGCCCCTGGCTAAATGCAGCCACGGGCACAGGGCACATAGATATTTAATACTCTGCCTCTCCCCGCTGATGGCACAGGGTGCCCAAGGGTGTACTCGAGCCATGCCCTGCTTCCAGCGATCTGCGAGCTTGCTTAAGTGTGCCCACAAGCCCCGAGCGGGAGGCTGAGCAATAACTATTCATTGCCCTGGGTTAAGTGTGCCCAGGGGCACCGGTAAACTCAATGCAGTGATTAGCGATTGCTCCCAGGGAAGACTACCAGAGGTCCTGCTGAATGTCTGCAGGCCCTAAATGTAGTCTGCTCGCGGCCACTTAAAGGGCATGGTGGGTTTGGGCTGTGCACTCCATGCCACCTCCTTTTCCTTCTTTGTACGAAATCGCTCCCTCCATGGAAAAGCCCAGCCCCTAGGGCTGCCGTGGGACTGGGGTGTAGAAACAGGAGGGAGGCTTTGGGGGCTGGTCTGGGAAATGTTGAATCCCTTTCCCATCTCCTTGCTGTCTGCTCCCCGAGTAAGGCAGCCTCCAAGGCGAGAGGATTACAAGCTCACCCATCAGGCTCCTTGTGGGCTGTACTGAGTTCTCCTGTGTGATGCTGGGTTCTCTGAGGCCAGGGGCAGCACAGCTGAGGTATTGACAAGGTCGAGGGGATAGGGGACTTCTTCAACTCCATCTGCTTGCCTCTGGGTCTGGAGGAATGGACTCTGTACATGCCGGGGGAAAGCGAGAGATGGCTGGCTCATTAGTCTTTTTGGACACAGTGTCCCTAACTTTTATGGAACGAGGGGAGGGGATGGAGTTGCTCTCTGTTGGCCTGTGATCCTGACCTGTGCCTCAATATCCCTGCCCATACTTGCAGCAAAGGCAAAGGGGGTGGGGGTGGGGTTGCGGTAATAGGCAGGTAAAGGAGGGCGGTGAGATGGCTCAGTGGTTAGAGGCACTCTCCCACCCAAGCCTGACAACGTGAGTTCTGTCCGTCTCCAGGATCTACGTGGCGGAAAGAGACAACTGACTCCCCTAAGTGGTTCTTGGACCCCTGCATGCACATTGTGGCAGATGCATGCCCTCTCCACATTGACATAATAAATACATAAATAATACAATAAAGAAAGTGTAGGTAAGAAGACAGCCGGGTGCAGCTGGGCTCAGGCAGGTCCCTTGCCCACATCCCGAGGCTCAGGTACAGAGGGGGACCAGCTGTCCAGGTTTGCCCGAGACCATCCTTATTTTAGCATTTAGTGTTTCTCACTGGGGGAGCCTGAGGTGATTTGGCATCTGAAGCATGGTGCCTGGGTGTGCACACACCTTTCCCCTTGCTTATTGGAGTCCACAGGTAAAGAAACAGTGAGGAGGTGATGGGTGACTGGGGTGTAATCAGGGAGAGGCCTGGGAATCTCCCTACCGAGTCCCGAGCTACAGGGCCGTGTTGCACACACCCACCCTGCGCCTTGCCAGCTGTGTTCCACACTCCAGCTGCCCTGTTGGCCTGGCCCAGGGCAGCAGCTGGGACGACATTTCCCTGGGTCTGTTGACACTTGAGTCCCAGAACATAAATGATTTTCTTGTCTTAATGAGCAAACAATCGGGGCGGCATGGACTCCTGCTGCGGGAATTGCAGAAGCCCGTGCTCGCTCACCTTTGCCCACGGTTTGCAGATGGTACTTCCTCTCTGTTCTGCAGGTCTCTAGGCCCCTGCCTCCTCAGATGGATGGTGGACAGGTAGGTGAAGAGAGAGCATTGTTCTGATAGGTTCTTCTAGGCTTGGCGCTCCGGAGGCTCTGAGGCAGGAGGTTGTCACTCTCCTATGAGGACAGTAGTGACCTTTGTGGGCCTGAGTCTTGGCAGAACCGGGCCCCCCTCAGTTCCCCCACACCCCTCGCTTGCCCAGTGCCCTCCATGCAGAAGCTGTCTCAGGGGTAAAATCCTGGCAGACCCTGCTGGGGAGAAAGCCTCTGGGTACTACTATGCTAAGATTCCCTCTGGAAGGTTCCCGGTGGCAGGAATGGGCTCCTTTGCACGGCTCCCGTGGTACACAGCTCTCCTCTTTATCAGCCTCTCCCTCCTCCCCTCCTTCTCTTTCCCTCTCTTTCGTTTTGAGGCAGAATTCCACTATGTATCCCTGACTGGTCTGGAAGTTTCTATGTAGACCAGGCTGGCCTAGAATTCACTAAGATCAATCTGCCTCTGCTTCCTGAATGCTGGGATCAAAGGTGTGTACCACAATGCTCAGACCTTTTGTTTTTTTTGAGATACAGTCTCAGGTAGCCCAGGGTAGTCTTGAATTCACTAAGTAGGTGAGGATAACCTTGAATTTTTGGTCCTCTTGCCTCTATTTCGTGAGCGCCAAGGAGGGAATTGAGTCTCCTTCTTCTACTACGTGGGTCTTAAGAGCCAAACTTAGGCCATCAGGATTGGCAGCAAGTTGCATTTACCTGCTAAAGCATCTTGCTGTCCCCTACCTCCTGAGTGAGTGTGTACCACCAAGCCTTTTTTAAATTTTTTCCAAGACAGGATTTTTCTGTGTAGCCCTGACTGTCCTGGACTCAGGCTGGCCCTCGAACTCAGAGATCCCCCTGCCTCTGCCTCCAGAGTGCTGGGATTAAAGGCGTGCACCACCACCACCCAGCTTTTTCTTTTTAACAGTTGAGAAGAGGAATCAAACCCAAGGTGTGCTAGGCAATCACTTAACCAACCAAGCTATGTCCCAGCTCCCAGTGATTGTTGTTTTGAGACAAGGTTTTATCGAATAACCCAAGCTGTTATTTAAATTAAATAATAAATTAATAATAAATATTAAATGGGAATCCCCCTGCTTCAGTGTTAGGAATATAAGCGTAAGCCACTATACCAGGCACTCACTTTTTCTCCTGGTCTTAGGGGTTCCCACAGTCACCAGGAAGAGCCAAGCCCTCCTCAACCTCACATCCCTTGGAGTCTTTGGAATCCACGCACGCCATTTGTCTTAGCGTCTTTCCCCGTCCTGAACTGGGGTTTGCTTCCTCCCTACACCTCTTGCATTTCTAGGTAGCATCTTTATTCAAAACCCCAAATGAGGAGCAACGACAGCCCAGGGCAACAGGATGCAGGTTATGCTGGCCTGGGTAGTACATAGGCTGAGTGGCTGGCCCTGCTCTTCAGGGCCCAGTATGCTCATCTGTATCCAAGCACCGCTATGGGAGGTCTGCTCCCCTGAAATATGAGGGTACCAGCAGTGTAAGTAGCTGCTGTCTTACTTCTTGGCCAATTGGTCCTTTCTGTGACCCCATCATCCTCTTGCGTCCCCTCCCCACAAACACCCATGCTCCGTGACTCCAAATGAGCATGTCCCCTGGTCAACGGGATTGTGACTTTGCCTTATATCTTCAGTCCCCGTGGTTGCTGTCCCTTCGAGGGGAGCTGGTGGCTTCTCTGGAGGATGCCAGCTTGATGGGGTTAGATGTGGACATTGGCACCAGCACAGTCACCATCCAAAGCCCAAGACAAGGACTTCTTCAGAGAGAGAAGGTCAGTGGTGGACGGCGGGGCCATGCTGAGCTTGAGGGAGGCCCTGCAGCCTGGCAGGGGCACTTTGTCACCCTGACGTGCCACTTCACGTGTCCACCTGTGAGACTGGACAGATTTAGGCAGGCAGCTTTGAAAATTGGGCCCCATTAGTGTAAAGTGCTCTGCTCGGCAGATGAGGGGCTTCGGCAATCATGTACTCAGCGCGTCCTGATCATGGTGGCAGGAGCGTAATTACCATCTCTTTAAATAGCCCAAAGTTGCCGTGTAAGAGAAGACGGCTCACATGACATTTGCTCCGAGCTTGCTTCCTGCTAAAAATATCCTGGCTAAATAATATTTCCTGGTTGTGCTGGAGCAACAGGCCCTCGCCTGGGCTCCGACTCTTGGGGCTTTGTTCAGAGATGAGACGCAAGGTAGAGTGGACGGGTGGACACTTACAGAGGGAGTGTGCCTCTGGAAGGCACAATGGCCACAGTGGGCACCTTCCTCCTTCCCCAGGTGTGGAACACTTCCCTGGAGCTCCTGCCACTCTGGCTGGTGAGCGGTTCCTATGCCTACTCCCTCAAGGCTGCATGCCCACTGGGTAAGACAGCTCCTAATGCCCACCGCTGATTTTAACACCGCCCGGCACTCCTGTTTCCTCCCCTCTGCCGAACACCTTGTCCCCCCTGCCCCATTCTGCCTCTCAGCCCCCACCTTGGCTGAGGACTTCTGAAATGCTTGGTGCCGAGAGGAGTTATCGGGGATGTGGGAGCAGTCTGGGTGGGGTATGAAGTGTGACTATGGACAGTATTATCTACTGAGGGCTTCAGACCTGGGGTCTGGGAACTTCTGGGGATCCAAGGCAGGCTCTAGGGACTCTGAGGACAGAGATGGGTAAAAGGGTCTGTGGTCTTATTCTGCAAGATTTAGAGGTGATACCCCCCACCCCCCACTTCCCATGCACCTTCTGCATTGTGAAGAGGTCAAGAGTCTTGGAAGCTTTCTACTGACCTCTAGGGAATTTAAATTCTAAAGATCTCACTATGCAAAGTTAGCCGGACAAAGGCTTTGTCCTGTGTGGGTAGATGAGAGGTGAGGAGCACAGCGGGTTTGATTAGAATTTAATCACGAAATACCTTTCGGAATGAGAACCCCGGGGAGTCCAGCATCCTGGGGGATGTCCCTGCTGAGTCCACACACATCTCCCACCCTGTTGGTACTATTTGAAATATCTTTATTTGGAGACAAATGCTTTCATTTAGCAGCTGCAGAGCTGGCTCAGAGTGTCCCCATGAGAGGGCTGACACAACAAGATTCTTGCTAAAGTGTAAACAACTGATATGAATTGTTTCCTCACAGCAGCTTGTAATGGAAGGGGCACCAGGCAGGGGCACAGAAAACAGTCTTGGCAGAGAAAGGCCAGCCAGCCTGCTCCTGGCACCTGCTTTTCCAGAGACCTTCTCGAATGGCAGCATCCTCTGAGAGCTAGACGGGCGGGCCTTTTTCCTCTCTGGTTTTCTTTTTTTTGTCTATGAAGGTATGGTCTCAGGACATCAAGTCCCAGTGGGGCTGCTCGCAGGTGTGGCCCAGCTAAGGCCCTGCATGCCTGCAGCTCATTTTCTGGGTCATGTTTCCTTCCGGTTCCAGCATCGTCCCAGCCAGGGTCGGAGATCTCAGTTCACATCCCCAAGCAGAGACTGGGTTTGGTCAGGAGAGGAGCCAGGGTGGAAGAATTTCTGAGTCCCAGATCCCTCCGGGTGCACCAGTCCAACACCTTCAGGGTGACTGAGGACGGAGACTTCGTGGTCGTCAGCATACCAGCACTGATGCTGCTGCAGGACCAGGTCAGCGTCCTGGTGGCACAGCCTTGCTGCTTCCTCTGAGGCCTCTTGCTTGGGCTGAAGTCACAAAAGCAGAGAGCAACCAGTCAGTGGTGGTGCACGCCTTTAATCCCAGCACTCGGGAGGCAGAGTGGACGGGGTGGACACTCTGTGAGTTCGAGGCCAGCCTGCTCTACAGAACAAATTCCAGGACAGCCTCCAAAAGCTGTCCTGGAAACCCTGTGTGGAAATACCAAAGGGAAAACGAATACAGAAAGCAGGTCTTTGGGGGCTGGCTGGGTGTTGGCCTTCCCATTTATGTCCTGGAGGCTCAGCTTTGTTTTGGGCCTGTCAGGGACAACCATAGGACATGGGATGTATCTTGTCACATGTAACCAATGCCTTGCTGCCCCACAGCCGTGCCCAGAGGCCAAAGAATCCCCAGGGATGCGAGCTTTCTACAGGGTGGACCTGAGCCTGGCCTTTGCAGAGATGGTCTCCCCAGTGCATTGGACAGTGGAGAACTTCTTCCAGTGTGTGGGTGAGTGAGGAACCATGAAAGCATGCCTGCCGGTGACAGCCACACAAGGTCTCGCTCGTCCCCCGCTCCGGCTTCATTCTCCCCTGGCAGGGTTCCATTCTCTGGACGGGGAACTCCAGCATCTAAGCAGCTTAGTGGCTCTGTCAGGCACGTTGCTGGACCTGGCTGAGGTAAAGAGAGGCCTAGGTATGTGGTACAGAGAGGAAAGGTACTTGGCTGTGGATGGGAGACAGAGGCGGGAGTGCTTCAACTTCCCAATTCAGCCTCTTGTGTGTGTGTGTGTGTGTGTGTGTGTGTGAGTATGTGAGTGTGTGAATTGTGTATGTGTGTGAGAGTGTGTGTGAGAGTGTGTGAGTGTGTGTAAATGTGTATGTGTGAGTGTGTGAATGTGTGTATGTGTGAGTGTGTGAATGAGTATGTGTGTGAGTGTGTGTGTGTGAATGTGAGTGTGTGTGTATGTGTGTGAGAGTGTGTGTGAGCATATGAGTGTTTTGTGCACATGAACGTGGAAGCCAAACGTTGGTAATGTCCAGTGTCTACCTTACTCACTCAATGGTTTTTTGAGACAGAGTCTCTGGATGAACCTGTAGCTTCCCTAGTCAGCTACTCTGACCAGCGAGCAAACTTTAAGGATCCTCCTGTCTCTGCCTCCCAAGTGCTAGGATTACAGGTGCATGGGGCTTTTAAGAACATTTAAGTTTTTTGGTTGTTTTTTTTTTTCCTTTTCAATTTTATGTGCACAAGTGTTTTGCCTGTGCATCATATGCGTACCTACTGCTCAGGGAGGACCTGGAATCACAGCCATGTGGGTGCTGGGAACCAAACCCGGGACCTCTGGAAGAGCAGCCGGTGTTTTTAACCACTGAGCCATCTCTCCAGCCCCATAGCTTTTGTCTTTTTGTTTTCGTCTCAAACAAGGGATCCAGATCTGGATCAGATCTTCATTCTTATTTTTGTGTGGTAAACACTTTACTGACTAACCTTTATCTTTATTTTTAGGTTCATTTTTCTATTTATTTTTGGTTTTCCAAGAGGTTTCTCTATGTAACAGTCCTGGCTGTCCTGGAACTCACTCTATAGACCAGGCTGGTCTCAAACTCACAGAGACCCCCTGCCTCTGCCTCCCCAGTGCTGGGGTTAAAGATCTCACCACCACTGCTCCACTCATCTTTGATTTTGAGACGGGGTCTTAGTAAGCCTCGGTTGGCCCCTCAGCCTCCCGGATGCTGGGTCTGCAGGCGTGTGCCACATCTCTAAATGTTGTCTCAGTTTTTGATTTGGTTTTGTGAGACAATCAGAGACTCATTTAGCCCAGGCGGGCCTTAAACTCACTACACAGTTAAAGATCATGCTGACTTTCTGGTCCTTCTGCCTCTAGCCCACAAGAGTTAAGGTTCCAGGCATCTGCCACCCTGGTCAGTTTATGACATACTAGACATCCAACCCAGGGGCTTCGCAGGCGCTAGGCAACCACTCCACCCACTGAGCCACCTCCCTGGTTCCCACCTCATTTTCTTTTCCATCCGGAACGTAAGGACCCCAGAGCCTGTCACAACGCTGCATCAGAAGGTGGTGACTCAGGAGAGCACCTGTACAAGATGTCCCATTTTCATTTTGGGGCATCCTGCCATCTCTGTGTGGGCTCCGGAGCCTCAGGTCAGAGCCTCGGACTCCCTGGCAGAGAGCATCCTTCATCCAAGGCGAGCCGCCCTGTAAAGACCGTATGTGCGAGCTCCGCACGGGATGCTTCAATGCTGTTGAAGTGGGATTTGGGGAGACCTGGATTGCCAGACAACCTGGTATTCACACATGCAAAACCACCAGGAGCAAAACCCATTCAGATCCAGCATGAGGAAATACACATAATTCACAAATGATGTCAATCACTTTCATCTCAGACTTCCTAACTGTCCTCAATAGAAGACAGACGGGAAGGAGATTGAACTCAGATGTTAATAGTGCAAGAATGCCCCGTTACCAGGATATGATGTCTCGGTGCTGCATAAAAATGTAATTATATTCAGAACTATATTTAAAGATTAAAAGGGGGACTGCCTACCACATCTAGCCCCAGACTCAGAATTAGAAACAAAGACGAAGGCGGGATGGGTTGGGGGTGGGGTGGGGTGTGAGGACGGGTCAAGCTCTAAGCAGTCTGCTAAAAATGGAAATATTTCTCAAAAGTTTTTACATGTTTCGGCTGCTTTTGTTTTAACGGTTTCCTGCGGCACTAATACTGATTTTTGAAAGGAGGGTTGGAACTCTACCCATCCAGGATTCAGCCAGCGCCTGCAATGGGGGAGAGAGCTGGGAGGGAGCAGAGGCCACCAGATGGGGTCTCTCCAGCAGCTTGTAAGGGGAGATAAGAGGTGTCTATGGGATCTCGGGGAGGGCAGGTGGACTCAGCGGGAGGCGCTGAGGATGGGATGGGCTTTGTCCTGGCCTCTGAAGGGTAGGTAGGTTGTTCACAGGGAGATAATGAATAAAATACGAAAATAGCAACAGCAATAAAAACATTTTAGGAGGATTTTTTTCCCCCTCCCTGGGAAGATTTACACGGGGAAAGAACGTTCCCTTTCTGGTTTTATTAATTTCATATCAGGAGCTGGAGTGAATCTCTCCCCTCCCTGGTCCCCAGTGCACCTCCTCTGCACCTCCTCACAGCTTCTAGAGCTTTCTGTTCTTTTTATAGTCTCTGCTCTTGGCTCCTGCCTTCCCCTGCAGTCTGGAAGACCAGCAACCAGGGGCTGTGTCTCATACACTTTTTCTTCTCCAGCTTTTGCTTTTAGCAACCACTTAAAAGTGCCGGTTAGATCCGATTTTCACCAGGAATTTTCACAAAACGTTTCTCTTTTGTCAGTCTGTGACTTAGGTTAGCCCGTGAATGGGTCGCCTACGTGTCTGCAGTTCTGGAATTCTTCTTTTTGACTTTAGTTCACTTTATTTTTTTGCGGATGGGTGTTTGGCCTACATGTGTGTCCCTGTACTGTGTTTATGGCTGGCACCCTCAGAATCAGAAGAGGGCGTCAGATCCCCTGGAATTAGAGTTACAGGTGGTCGTGACATACCATGTCAGTGCTGGGAACCCAACCCAGGTCCTCTGAAGGAGCAAAATGAACACCAAATCCGAACAAAAGTGTTTAAGACTATCTCAATTGTTTTCAGTGGTGGCTTCTGAGAGCTCTGGAGTAAGAGGGGTGCTCAACCCCAGAAAAAAAGCTGATGGCAGTGGGGGGTGTGGATGGCAGTGGGGGTGTCGATGGCAGTGGGGGGTGTGGATGGCAGTGGGGGTGTCGATGGCAGTGGGGGTGTGGATGGCAGTGGGGGTGTGGATGGCAGTGGGGGGTGTGGATGGCAGTGGGGGGTGTGGATGGCAGTGGGTGGTGCAGTGTGGATGGCAGTGGGGGTGTCGATGGCAGTGGGGGTGTGGATGGCAGTGGGGGTGTGTCATGGCAGTGGGGGTGTGGATGGCAGTGGGGGTGTGGATGGCAGTGGGGGTGTGGATGGCAGTGGGGGTGTCGATGGCAGTGGGGTGTGGATGGCAGTGGGGGTGTGGATGGCAGTGGGGGTGTGGATGGCAGTGGGGGGTGTGGGGCAGTGGTGTGGATGGCAGTGGGGGGTGTCGATGGCAGTAGTGGGGGTGTGGATGGCAGTGGGGGTATGGATGGCAGTGGGGGGTGTCGATGGCAGTGGGGGGTGTGGATGACAGTGGGGGGTGTTGATGGCAGTGGGGGGTGTGGATGGCAGTGGGGGTGTTGATGGCAGTGGGGGGTGTCTATGGCAGTGGGGGTGGTGGAGATGTGTTGACAGTTGTCTTCATCTTCTGAAGATGGGGTGAAGCCTGATAAAATGGCTCAGCAGGTAAAGGTGCTTGCTGCCGAGCCTGCCAGCCTGACTTCAATCTCCAGGTCCCATGTGGCAAAAGGGATGAAGTGACACATTCAAGTTCTCCATGTGTACTGTGTGGCACATGTGTTTCCTGTAATTAAACATGTTCATATGTGACTGAGCAGACCTGGGAGGAAATGCTGGGGAGGGTCAGGTAAGAAGTGTAAACCAGTGAGGGTGAGGGCATCCAGGACCCAGGGGAAGGCAATACAGCGGCAGAGGACTTCAGCATAGGAAGGAGTGGCAGGCAGTCTAGGCAGCAGGAGCCACCAGGCTCCCCCTCAGGGGACAGGCCTGACTTCTCTGTAGACACAATTGAGGGGTCTGTGCCTGGTCAGGAGGGAGACCCTGCCCGGTGGCCAAGTCTGGCCATTGTTCTGTGTGAAGCTGATCTCGGGCCTGCCATCTCAGAGGTTGAGGGGCTGACATAGGAGAGAGGATGGTGAGTTCAAGAACAGCATAGGCGGCATATGGAAAGCCTGTCTCAAACGTAGCCTCACAATGAAATCCCTACAAAATCTCACCATTTTAACAAGCATACAGCCTGAGCCAAGATTGTTAAATGGGTGTGCTGGACCTACGGATTGGAAGTTGCTACTTAGCATGTTGGGAGTACGCCTTGGTGTCTGGTTCCGGAGGGCGCTGTTGACCATCTTAAAATGCACAAGATGCCCTGCCACCCAGAACAACACGTCTGGTCTAGGACATCAACAGTACTTGGGCTGGTTAACCTGAGAACGGCCAGGCAGGCAGTGTTGCCCAGTTCTGATCGATTCCTGGGGCTGGGCCAATGAGTGCATTGTAGGAGCTGGCTCTATGATGAAACCCGCTGGTAGCGTGCAGGCTGGGCAGTGAGCAGAGTCAGGTGATCTTCCCAGAAACCTGGGCTTATGTAGTCTAAGTCTGTTAGTTTTTGAAACAGAGTCTCAAGCACAGACTGACCTGGATCTTGCTATCTAGTCAAGGATGACTTGTGCTCCTTTCGTCAACACCTAATTTGCCGGGGTTACAGGTGTGTACCGATGTACTTGGTTTACGTCATGCCGGAGGTTGAACTCAGGGCCTTGTGCACGCTAAGGCAAGCAAGCTATTCTACCGACGTAGCTGCACTTCTACCATATATAATTTAATTTTAAAGGTCTGTGAGGTGTGGTCATGGGGACAGCTCCTAACTCAGCGCTGGTCACCATGGGAAGGGGATGAACGCTCACAGACTTTATCGCAAGTATCAGGAAGATTTCACTTCCTAGGGGGAAGGCTGACTTCTGCTTTCCATCTTGGAAGGTCCAAGAGAAGAGTCGCTGGACTCCACAGCCACACCGAGGACGACCCCACCCACCTTGTCCCCTGGATGGGAGACTGCTTCAGCACAAGTACCGTCTGCTGCTTCTCCCCAGTTCCAGATCCCACAAGCGGCCTCCCTGGGTCCCCTTCAGCGTGTTGTGCATCAGCCTGCTAAAGAAACCATCAAGGCAAATCCACAGCTGTGTCCACTGCATGCTGTTCCCTACCCAAGAGTCTGGTCCCCATGAAGCAATGATGACCTCAGCTGCGTCTAAGCCCTTTCTTTCACCACCATTCATTCCCAGGGAAAGCAGGGGCCTAACGTGCTCCCACCTAAGGGCAGAGCCTTTTCATCTGTCCTACCTGGCTCTCACCCTCCCTGTGTCCTGAGAGATGTGATTGAAGGAGGCAGAAGTAGAGACAGCAGCTGTATTCACAAGGGGGCCGAAAACAGACATGCTCCGATAGTCTGGAGGTGGGGGTCCTGGAGGCCTAGAAGCCCAGCCTGAGACCACCGCCCCATAACCTTCTGGGCTGAGGTTCGCAGCGTGGCTGGGATCATATGCTTTTATTTCTGATGCCTTTTCTCTCTCTGCAGCTGGAAACGGCAGCGCCATTCATGCAAATAACCAGACCGGAAGGAGGAAGCTGGGTATCAACTGCTTCTCCTTTCCCCAGCACAATTCAAGAGCATCAGGGCCCTCAGACTCCTCCAAACAAAGCAGATTTAATTCCACATCCACGGGCTCCTACACTCTCCTCAGAGCCCATGGAAGCGTCCCGGGCTGGCTCTAGACCCTCACAACCGGTCTTCCTGTCTCCCAATTCCATGACCACACATTTGTCTTCAGAAGTCCCCTCACCTCTGTGGCCTTCTTGGACATCTGATGGGCCTCAAATTCTGGGTTTTGAACCATCTGTTCGCCTAACTGAAGTTCCAAGAGGACCTTCCCAGGACCCCGCCCAGCCATCAGGAAGTCCCTTCCCGCAGGAAGAATTGTCAAGAGAGACCGTGAAATCAACAGAGTTCAAGGAGCCCACCCCAGGGGAGCCTGCCCAGGGCAGTGAGGGGTTCCCGCCATTGACAAGGCCCTTCTCAAGCAGCCTGACTGAAGAGGGGTTGATTTTCCACCATGCTCCCAGAAGGCCTCAGGAGATGCTACCGAGGATCAAGGCCAAGGAGCCATTGCAGAATGACCAGGATCCCTCTGGAGAGGGGACCAGAGGGTACCTGGCCCCATCAACCTCAGAACCAAGTCACAGCATAGAAGGCCTGGGACTCATTGCCTTGCTGGGGACTGATGTCACGTTCACCACCCCAAGAGGGAGGTGGCCAGATATCAGTGTCCGTCTGGGGACCTCAAGTCCTGAGCTCCCTGGGCGACACAGTGTGGACCCAGCGGTTCCCCAGACAGCACTTCCCAGGGGCCTTCTGCCGCCCTCCTCTGAGAAGCCTGCAACTACTTCTGTAGGAGCTGTGGACAGGACCTTACAGTTGGAGCCAGTGCCTGTGTGGCCTGAGGGCTGGCATGCGCCGTGGGCTGCACACGCAGCCAGCCCCCGACCTTCACTCACCCAAAGCCTTCTGGTCCCTACAGAAGCCATATTGCCCGACTCCAGTGAGCCTGGAGCCCTGACCCCCGGCGGCACCCAAGAGCCAACAGCTCCCTGAGCTTCAGCACATGGAGAGGGGTGCCTCAACAGACTTCGGGGTGAGTCATAGGAGTGTCCAGGGAAGGGAGGCACACAGGAAAGGGAGGACATGATTTGGTATGCTCACACTTCCTTCAGGAAGAGGGCTGAGACAGCACGAGAGCCCTTGGCCTCCCTGAGCTGGCCCAGCTGTGTTTTACATCTCACTATTAACGCTGGGAAGGCATCTGGGCAGTTGCAGTCCTTAGAGCGGGGCCCACCCATGTCTAGGGCTCTGATCCCTGTCTCCATTCTAGCGTTGTAACCTTAGCACTAGTCTTTCTGTGCTCAGTTTTCCCATCGGTTGAATGGAAATGACATTAGTTCCTCCCCGGTGGGGTCATTGAACGGGGTGAACAAGGACCAGGCAAAGCCTTGGGTACCGAGCCCTGTGCAAGCATGCTGGGGTCTCCAGGGAGGGAGGGTGGAGAGTCCCTGCCTTGCTGTCTGTTCATCACACCCTGTGGTTTCTACGGCAGCAGCTGGTACCCTTCTGGCTTGGACAGACCCATTGACCTGCAGTGATGACCCGGAGCTCCCAAGCTCAGAGGCCGAGAAACCCAGCTGTGGCCTGGGCCAGAACCACACTCATTGCCTCCCTGAGAAGGCAGTGCCTTACCCGCTCCAGGCCGACCTGTGGCTGGAAGTGGGATTTGAAATGCAGCCAAGAAGAGGAGGCCGGCAGCAATGCCCGCCCAGAACGCAAACTAAATAAATAAATAAATAATCAGGGTTGTCTTGGCTGATAAACGGTCCCTACCTTGTAGATGACTTCTCCCCCTGAATGGCCCCCCTCCTTCCTCTTTCTCCGGGCAGATCCATCCCAGGCAAAAGCTTAATAGCCCCATTTAAGGCTTTCCTTTTCACCACGGAATTGAGCTGCTCCTGCCATTACAAGGTTTTCAGCTTCTCTCTGAAATCAAATTACTGACTCCATTTAATTTTTTAAAAGCCCGGATGATTTCCCTTCTTGAATCCGAACTGTGACTCCAAGGCCAGCCCCCTCCCCTGCCCCCAACCAGGCACGTCCCCTGTGGGTAACCGCTGCCCAGGGATGGTGGCCCCCATGCCAAGGCAAGCCTGACACCTAGAGGGAGAAAGCCAACAGAAGGCAGCCTGGGTCCCACATCCTGGACACGTCGATGGGTGGTCTTGGCTTCCCCTGGGTCTGTGTCAACTCACAGGAGCCAGGGATCTCACAATGGCGGACCTTCTGATGCTAGGGAGATCAGTGGTCAGAGCCCAGCCTCATGCCCTGGGCTCACAGTCATCCTGCAGACAGTGCCCCCCCCCCATGTGCTGTGTGTTCAAGTCTCCATCCTTGACAGATGTCTATGTAGCCAGTCCTCTACCAGGTACCATTCCAGTTCCAGCTTCCAGGAGGCCCTCCAGACAGAGGAAAGTCCCCCCGCCCCCGCCCCCGCCCCGTGTGTGTGTGTGTGTGTGTGTGTGTGTGTGTGTGTGTGTGTGTGTGGTGTTTATTCTAGCATTGGAGATGTACTAACCACACGGGCAATTTCAGATGCTCCCCAGTGCTCAGAAGAGAGAACCAGGCAAACCGCTGGGGGTGGGGGTGGCTTTGAGTGAGAACATAAGAACTCACCAAGGAGAAGGTCGGTCAGAGAGGCACAGGCCTGTGATCCCAGCACTCAGGGTGCTGAGGCCAGCAGCGGCTGTAAAATGAGAGCTGTCCCAAAAACAACAAGCACAAACAACCTCTCCCACTGCAAAAAGAAAACTAGTTGGGTGAGGTCATCTAGGCTAGGTGACAGAAATGACAAGGGCGCTGAGGTGGTCTGGAGGGACAGAAAGGTCTTTGGAGAAGGTGTTTAAGCAGGATGGTGTGGAAGGTGGACAGCCATAGGGAGACAGTTTCTCTCTGACCTCAATGGGCATCTAAGGCTACACCTTTAGGAGACAGGTGGCTTTAGGTGGGTCCCTAGAAAGGTGGCCATCGCTGAGTGGTTGGGACAAGAGCAGCAGAAGGGCGTGGGGAACAGGGGCTGGTTCAGGGCTTGCCTGTCCTACTAGGAGGAAGCGATTCCCGAGGCCCCTCCTGGGTCGCGTGCCACTCCTGTATTCTAATGATGCGGGAGGTGTGACATGCCTTCCTCCTGGATATTCACTCTTGCTACAGTGTCGCTATGTTCCTGCCTCCACTCACTCTTCCTCCTCTCCACTTCAGGTTTTGGGGTGTCACAGACCAAGTCTGAGCACACCCCAAAGTTCTGTGACTCAACACTCTTTCCCAAGTCCTCCATGTGATATTCCACCTGCGTCCTCAGACACCAGACAAAGGGAACGGCTCAGGGCAAGGATGTAGCTCAGTAGATATAGTCCTCGCCTAGCACAGGCTCTGGGTTCGCTCCCCAGCAGTGCACTAACTAGGCATGGCGGTACACACCTGGAGTCCCAGCACTCCAGAGAGGGATATCCAAGGCCATTCTAAGCTGCACGGCACATTCCAGACCAGCTTGTGATATCCGAGACTGTCTAAATAATAAAATCAAAGCAAATCACTATAGATGGTTCGGCAATTCACAAGGCAGGAAGAGTCTAGGTATGAAGGGCTTGGCTCTGGGTGCTTTTTGTAGCTGGAACAAACCATAGTCAGGCTTTTCTTCCCTCTTGCCTCACCCTCCTCATCCTCTGACAAGTGGGACAGTCTTCTTTAATTAGAAGGTGCTCGGGTTCTGTGAAGTCTCCTGTTCTCTTTTAAGATGCGATGACACCGGCTCTGTGGCCCCCCCACTCCACTCTTGATGTACCCATGACCAATACTGGGGCTATGGAAGGCATATTCGTGAACATTGCCTCTGCCCTGGGGACATCTAATTTCTTACTGAGACCTCCCAGGTCTTGCAGGCATCTGTTTATGCCTGACACATCTATGTGCCGTGACATCTTGGTAGGGGTGGTTGTTGCTGGGGTTGGGGGTAGGAGTCTTAGCTAGCCCAGGCTGTTCGATGTGATTAGACACCCTGGGTGCCCTGGGTCCTCATTTCCCCAGTGACTGTACAGAGTCCACAGCCGGTATACACACATTGGATTTCTCTCCTGTCTGTCCTGCGGAGTAGTCAACACAGGGCCGGGACACGCTTGGGTTTGCCTCTGTGAGCATGAAGCCTGTGGTCCTGAACTCTCAGATTTTCAATGCTTTCTGTGATAGCTCCTGTCACAGCATACCCTTTCAGGGTTGGCTGCGAGTCTCTGTTGGGTATTTCAATCTTACTTAAGCTGGAGCTGTAGTTATCAACTCAGTAATTCTCCAAATTACCGAGTAACCAGAGAGACTGTATATGTGGTGAGGAGAGCTTTCTTCTGGCTGTCAGGGGACCAGACTGGTCATGCCCAGGACTAGTGTGACCTTGAGCCAGTCTCCCTCTCCCTCTCCCTCCCCCTCCCCTCCCCCTCTGCAATTGCCGATCCTGGATTCACTATTGACGTAATGTGGCTGGAACCTCTAACCTAGGAGAAGGCTTGTCATCTGTTGGTAGTAATAAAGGCTCTGTGCAGGGTCTCTGGCCTTGCCAGCCCAGACCTTACCACATCCCCATGCCTCTGTTTCTTTTAGGTCTGGGTTTGGTGTGTCTGTGTGTGTGTGTGTGTGTTGCAGACATCAGGGAAAGCCAGGCAGGATGACAACAGGGACAGAAGGCTGTTCTCACGTACCCACCCAGAGGTCACATCTCCTTTTCTTCATAGCCACGCCCCTTTACTCCCCCCACTTATTCTTTGACAAATATCCGGACGGTCTCAAAACTCACTGTGTAATCCAGAGTGACCTTGAACCCCTGATCCTTCTGCCTCTACTTCTGAGTTCTGGGATTACAGGCGTGAGCTGTAAGGCTGGACATGGAACCCAAGGCTTCCTGAATGCTAAGCAAGAACTCTACCACTAAACTACACCTCAGCCCTGTCTCATCTCTTCAGCTCTCCTCTCCTGAGACCTCAGAACTGGTTATCACAGTGAGGTAGCCAGCCAGCAACATCAACATTCCCTGGAATATACCGGAAACACAAATCACATTCTTTTTAGAGACAGGGTGTCAGATAGGCCAGGCTGCTCTTGAACCCACTGTGTAGTTGAGGCTGCCCTTGAACTCTTGGTCCTCCTGTCTCCCCGTTGATGAGACAGATTACAGCCATGCCACTCCATGCTCAGTTACCACTGTCTAGCATGGCCACTGCAGAAGGGAACAAATTGGACCACACCCCAGGTGACAGATGGAGAAATTCATTCAGTGCCATCCAGCAGTTTGTATTCTAGAGTCTACAGGGTTCAGCTGCCCCATTGCACACTTGAAAACAACTGTGTGTGTTTGAGAGACAGAGGCACGGGGACAGAGACACAGAGAATTCACCTGCCTCCAGAATAAAGGTGACGTTCTGTTTCCAAAGACTTGCCACCTCCATCTGTCCATTGCATGCAGAAACACCCCTTTGAGGAATGAAGACATGCTTATGCCCATTTTATGGGTCAGGAAACTGAGGCTCATGGCCCCGCTCAAGGTCACCTAGTTGGGAGACAGCAACTCAAGGCTTTGACCGTGGTCTTCTTATTCGGAGGTGAGGAATTCTTCCAACATACGTTGGCTTCTCAGGATTCCTGAGACCAAAGAAGCAAGCGCACGTCCATCCGCCAGGAAGGAGATCCTCTTCCAGGTTTCTGCTCAATTTCCAGTTGCAATCACAAGAGAGAGCATCCAGGAAACATAAATTTTGCCTGGCAGTTGAGTAAGAGCGCTGAAAGGAGTTACACGTCAGGGAGATGGGACTTTATTTCTCAATGAAATAGCCTTTTTATGGCTGGAATAAAAGTGCCAGGGGGAGCCTAATGCCAGGAAGTAGCAAGCACATTTGATAAACTTCTTAAGCAGGGGCGGGGTGAGGCGGGGCGGCATGGGAGGCCGTGGTCTGGCAGACGTCCTCACCACTCCAGTGAATGTTTCCCTGCAGATTCAAGCCACGGGAGAGATCTTGGGAGGTCCTCGGGCCGGACCTGTGGGAGAATGACTGACACTGGACCCAGGGCACGAGCCTGCAGCCAGGTCTCCAGGTCTTAAGAGCGGAGCTGCAATGTGGAGAGCAGTCAGCAGGGGGCAGCATAACACACGGTTCCAGCTTGCCCTGTGGCTGCGGCAGGGGGTGGGGTGGGGGTGGGGGGTCTTGGGCGTGGGGAGAGCCTCTGGGGTGCAGCCCTCAGAAGAGGTCAGAAGTAACTCTCCCCCTAGGAAGTCTTCCTCCTCATTTCAGCCTTTCTCTCTTCGACTTCATATCAAAGAATAGCTTCCCGTAAGCAGGAGCCTCGTACCCTCTTTCAAGCGATAGCCCTAAGGTTAGCGGCTTTCCATCTCTTGCCCACCCTCTGGCTGGCTTCTTGAGCTTCTCCAGGTTTTGCTTCGGACCCTTGACTTCCTTCCAGTGGGGTCCCTCAGACGGTCTTAATGTAAATAAATATGTGCAAATGGGCAGATTTTGCGGGTGGGGGTGCGTCACTTTCATAGTCACGGGAAGTATGAGAGAATCTTGAAGGACAAAAAGAAGGAAAACTCCTCGTTTGAGAGTGTGTGTGATTGGCAGGTTTACGGCCTCAAGAAGGTGCGTGGTATTCCTCACAATCAAGTCATTTTTAAAAATAATCTCCCTGCTTAGGTTGTACATGCTGCTAATTGCATTTTAATAAGTCTCTTAAAATCTTGCCATATTTTTTAATATCCTAATATTAGGTAAGTGATTGCGGGGGACACTGGAGGGCACAGAGAGTTTATGTAACAGAGGCAGGGACTCTAGTGAAGCTGGGGGCTGGGAGTGGCTGCCAGTGGCCTGCCTGCCGTGTGTGGCCTGTGAGGGTGTCTGCATTTACGTGTGTGGGGTGTAGAGAGCGTGAGTGTGTGTCCATCGCGAGTGTATTCAGGGTCTGTGCAGCCTCAAGACCAGCAGTCTTGGCAGGCCCTTCTTTGACCACTAAGTCAGGGTCTATGAAGGGGGTGAACAGAGCCACCTTTGTCTCCTAGCCCCAAACTGCAACATCTGAGCCTGAGGGGACGTCTGACTAGCTTGTCATTCCCCACACCTTCCTTCCTTCCTTCCTTCCTTCCTTCCTTCCTTCCTTCCTTCCTTCCTTCCTTCCTTTTGGGACAGGGTCTCTCTGTGCGTAGCCCCGGAACTCACAAAGATCCGCCTGCCTCTGCCTCCTCAGTGCTGGGATTAAAGGCGTGCGCCACCACACCAGGCCCTTCCCCACCTTTCCAAGACCAAATGCTCTGGGCTCAGAGAGGGCTGCACAGCAAGACAGAACTCAAACCTTAGGCTTGTGAGCCAGAGTCAGCATCTCACCTTCCCTTTCCCGCCCAGGCTCTGCCTGTGCCAGTGTGACCTAACACCCTACAGGGTTGCTCTACCCTGCCCTTTACCATGAGAAGCAGTGGCGGGCATCTGCCCCTGTGAAGCTCTGAGCTGAGCACTTTCCCCTGAGTGACACTGCAGGGCAAGTGTTTTGGGGTCTTGGGGTGGACCCACAGCTGAGAAGTAAGAGATGATGTTTGAATCTGCAGTCAGCTCCTGTGGCTAGTGGAGACAGGGTGTGTGTGTGTGTGTGTGTGTGTGTGTGTGTGTGTGTGTACATATGTGTGCATGAGTGTGGAGGTCAGAGGCATCAGACATGCTGGATCATTTCAAGTAGTTATGAGGCACCTGCTGTGGTCGCTGGGGATTGAACCCAGGTCCTCTGGAAGAGCAGCCAGTGCTCTTAACCACTGAGCCGTCTCTCCGGTCCCCACACCCATATTTTTCCCCCTCCCATCTTTTTATTTATTTTTTTATTGAGCTATACACTTTTCCCTACTATAGACCCAGCTTTCTTACACGGGTCTGTTGATCTAAATCAGCCCCTCGGTTGCATTGCAGACACTCTATTCAACGAGCCATCTCCCTAGCCCCTGGCAGAGAGGCCCATAGCGCTGGACAGGAGGGCGTGCCAGGGACTTCCTGCTCAGCCACCTATCAGGCCTGTGGACACATAGTGAGTCAGCAGAGGAGACTGGCAGAAGCTGGGGAGATGGTCACAGGATGTCTCCCCTTCTCAGGGCCTCAGGAGGTCAGAGGCCCGGCAGGGCCCTGCTCAGGTCACCAGGGCAAGCTCTTCAGCCATTCTTTGGACTACTGGAGGCTCCTGGATGCCTCCCTGGTCCTGGCCATCCTCCTTCCTTGTCCTCCTTATCCACACCGCCAGCCCGGGTGGGAGGCACATGTTGAACGAACTTCTGAACAGGAAGTCAGCGTCCAGGTTGGCCCCAACCCCTTTTCATGTGGTTTCTTTAATCCCCCGGGCTGGGTTTCAGAAGCGTTTTATAGTTTCAGTTTTACAAAGCTACGCTCCCTTTAATGTTGGCGTGTTCAAGAGGTGGGGGGAGAGGGCTTCAGTCAAAACATGTGTGCTCTACACCAGCCAGCTGGGGGCCACGCATCCCCGGGAGGAAAAGCGCCAATGTGGCCTCCAGGCTCCCCAACACGGAGCCTGGGTGGGTGTGGATGGGGTCTGGGTGGGTGAGGATGGGACCTGGGTGGGTGTGGATGGGGCCTGGGTGGGTGTGGACGGGGGCCTGGGTGGGTGAGGATGGGGCCTGGGTGGGTGTGGATGGGGCCTGGGTGGATGAGGATGGGGTCTGGGTGGGTGTGGATGGGGCCTGGGTGGGTGTGGATGGGGTCTGGGTGGGTGAGGATGGGGTCTGGGTGGGTGAGGATGGGGTCTGGGTGGGTGAGGATGGGGCCTGGGTGGATGAGGATGGGGCCTGGGTGGGTGTGGATGGGGTCTGGGTGGATGAGGATGGGGTCTGGGTGGATGAGGATGGGGCCTGGGTGGGTGTGGATGGGGCCTAGGTGGGTGTGGATGGGGTCTGGGTGGATGAGGATGGGGCCTGGGTGGGTGTGGATGGGGCCTGGGTGGATGAGGATGGGGTCTGGGTGGATGAGGATGGGGTCTGGGTGGATGAGGATGGGGTCTGGGTGGATGAGGATGGGGTCTGGGTGGATGAGGATGGGGTCTGGGTGGGTGTGGATGGGGTCTGGGTGGGTGTGGATGGGGTCTGGGTGGGTGAGGATGGGGTCTGGGTGGGTGTGGATGGGGTCTGGGTGGATGAGGATGGGGCCTGGGTGGGTGAGATGGGGCCTGGTGGATGAGGATGGGGGCCTGGGTGGTTGTGGATGGGGCCTGGGTGGGTGTGGATGGGGTCTGGGTGGATGAGGATGGGGTGTGGGTGGATGAGGATGGGGCCTGGGTGGGTGAGGATGGGGTCTGGGTGGATGAGGATGGGGCCTGGGTGGGTGTGGATGGGGCCTGGGTGGATGAGGATGGGGTCTGGGTGGATGAGGATGGGGCCTGGGTGGGTGAGGATGGGGCCTGGGTGGGTGAGGATGGGGCCTGGGTGGATGAGGATGGGGTCTGGGTGGGTGTGGATGGGGCCTGGGTGGGTGTGGACGGGGTCTGGGTGGATGAGGACGGGGCCTGGGTGGGTGTGGACGGGGCCTGGGTGGGTGTGGATGGGGTCTGGGTGGATGAGGATGGGGTCTGGGTGGGTGTGGATGGGGTCTGGGTGGGTGTGGATGGGGTCTGGGTGGGTGTGGATGGGGCCTGGGTGGGTGTGGATGGGGTCTGGGTGGGTGTGGACGGGGCCTGGGTGGGTGTGGATGGGGTCTGGGTGGGTGTGGATGGGGCCTGGGTGGGTGTGGATGGGGTCTGGGTGGGTGTGGATGGGGTCTGGGTGGGTGAGGATGGGGCCTGGGTGGATGAGGATGGGGTCTGGGTGGATGAGGATGGGGTCTGGGTGGGTGTGGATGGGGCCTGGGTGGGTGTGGATGGGGTCTGGGTGGGTGTGGATGGGGTCTGGGTGGATGAGGATGGGGTCTGGGTGGGTGAGGATGGGGCCTGGGTGGATGAGGATGGGGTCTGGGTGGGTGAGGATGGGGCCTGGGTGGATGAGGATGGGGTCTGGGTGGATGAGGATGGGGTCTGGGTGGGTGTGGATGGGGCCTGGGTGGATGAGGATGGGGCCTGGGTGGGTGTGGACGGGGCCTGGGTGGGTGTGGATGGGGCCTGGGTGGATGAGGATGGGGTCTGGGTGGATGAGGATGGGACCTGGGTGGGTGTGGATGGGGCCTGGGTGGGTGAGGATGGGGCCTGGGTGGAGTGAACAATATCCAGGGGTCTCTCACAAGCTCCAGCTTCCCTGGGCCTGGTCTTCACATGGTCAGCAGTGTCAGGGGCCCAGCACATTTCCCAGTAGGTACTTCATTTGGGCCGGAGGACACTGATCTCTGCAGATCTTCAACCTTGGGCCTTACCCACCAGCATCCTGTGCTGTTATTTAATTAGCATTTTCCCCTTCCATAAACACAACCAAAACAGAAATGGCCAGGAAATGGTCAGTTTGATATATCAATTATATCTTATATATACACACTATAACTTTTACATGAAAACAAAGGGCTAAGATCACACTATTGTCACACATGTTTCAGGGAAGCCAGAAAAGAAGACAACTTTTTAAATTCAATTTTTAAAGAAATTACACTTATAAGCTAGGCAGTGGTGATGCGTGCCTTTAATTCCAGCACTCTGGAGGCAGAGACAGGCAGATCTCTGTGAGTTCAAGGCCAGCCTGATCTACACAGTGAGTTCCGGGACAGGCTCCAAAGCTACAGAGAAACCCTGTCTGGAAAAACAAACAAAAATGTACATTTATTTATTTATTTCAGGGAGGGGAGCATGGGTGTACCATGGCATGGAATCCAGAGGATGATTTGCATGAGTCAGGTCTTGCCTGCCACCACGCTAGACCCTCAGGACTCTGGACTTGGAGGGGAACACCTTTGCCCTCTGAGCCATCTCTGCGGCCTGAAGATGATAGTGTACACAGGCGCGCGCATGCGGCCTTTTGACATTGCGACACTTGAGGACTGTGCAATGATTTTGTGTTGGGGCTCCATCTGAAGCAATCCTGGGGTGGTATGAAGCCCTGTGGGTTTGCCATGTTTGGCAGAGGCAAAGTTTCCGGGGGCGGGGGGAATGTCATGGAGTTGGTGTGGTTCCCACCTGATGGGTCCGTGTGCAAGGCCACCCCTCTCCTTCCTTTGGCCTGGTCTGGAGGCCTTCAGGCTTCCCAAGAGTTGCCCGGGCTTGCCGTGAGTACAGCAAGGAAAGACCGAACTTCCTGGCAGTGAATCAGGTGGAAAGGACAGACTTTGGATCAGTGAGTCCTGGCTGTAATCCTGGCTGTGCTTCCTCCTAAGTGTTAACTGTGGGTGAGTTCCAGAGTCCAGAGCTTCAAGCCTCAGTCTGCCCATTAGTGACATGGGAGCAGCAGCACCGGGCGTAGACGGCAAGAGAGAGCCAGTGTCAGCTTCTGGTCGTTTGGGAGCCTGGGACCCTGGTTTTGAGCCACTTTGTTTCTGTCCTCAGCCTTGGTTTTGCCATTGGTCCTGCCTTCTCCACAAGAGACAGCAAGAGCTGGATGCATGTCCCGAATACCATGAGGAGAGAACTAGGGTATTTGGACAGGTGTCCGGCCTGGGGTGGTTGGCCTGTACCATGGGAGGCAAAGGGGGTCCCGAACTACAAAGGCTGTGTTCATATCCAGGTAGGTGCTTTCACCCTTGCTGGCCCCAAACTTTGATGAACATCCCATAATCTCCAACTGCTTATGCCCCAGAGCCCTAGGCACAATGTCCCTGCTGAGTTACTGCCCTCCCACTGTCCCTCACCTGTTTGACGAGGTCTTGGCGGTGAGCTCTTTTCAGATTCCTTTCCTCAAAGGTCTGCAGTGGGCAGTAGATTCTGAAGAGATAGTGAGAATGATGGCCGTAGAGGTGGTGGGTGACATGGCCAGACACTTCCAATGCCACACATTTCTTCCGTCTGTTCTGTGTCACTCACAGGGTGGGGGAGATAATCTAGAGCAGTGCCTGGCACATGGTGACCCCTCAGAAAGATTTGCTAGGACTGGGGAGACGGCTTGTTGGACAAGCAGGGGGACCTGACTTCCAAAACCCATGGGAAAAAGCGGGGTGTGGCAGAGCGCCCGGAATCCCAGGGCTGGGAGGTGGAGACCGCAGGGCACCCGTGGTTTGCCAGTCTAGCCAAATCAGCAGGCTCAGGTTCCCTGAGAGACGGTGTCCCAAAAAGTAAGGTGAGTGAGCTCTGACCTCTACAGGCACGCATGCGCACACAGACACTAGTCACTCCACCACGCTCTTGTGTTTCTTCCCCAGAAATGCTTGCAGCGTTGGGTGTTCCATCACCATCCAAAGAGCTGTTCCCCAGGGTATTGTAGCACAGTTCTAAGTGTCACACCTGCTGCCTGCTTGGTTCCTTTTTGGGCGACTCTGTCCACTCACCGTCCCCCTCCCCCAAGGGAAAACTGCCGTGGGCCAGGGGCCCCTTCTGTCCCCTAGGGCAGTGAAGGGCTGGGCGCTGGCCCTGCTGCAGCTGCTCGGGGGCCGGGAGGAGAGAATCAAAGGCAGGCCATGTGGGCCCCGCTTTCATCTCCCAGCTTCAAAGAGGTGCAAACAAACCCTGTCCCCATGCCAGGCGCTGCAGCAGCTCACTGCTTACGCTGCTTAGCTGCTTACGGCCCCAGCCTGTCCTTCCTCATCGTCTCCTCTTTCCCAGAAAGAAGACAGGGCCCCAGTCCTTGTCCCAGGGTACCCAGAGGGCCAGGGTACTGGCAGAGCAAGTAGGGGCCAGTGTGCAGCCTGCTTTCTCACTGTGGGCCAGCCTGGGGCTGGTGGCTGGCACACTCTGAATAGAACCTTCCTGTCCAGAGCTACGCCCTCAGGATGGTGGTTGTGAGTGGTTTCTGAGCATCTGGGATGGGGCTAGACCAAACGGACATGTCCCTGAGAGTACAGCACACATAGACAAAGACAGAAGGGTGACACACAGTTCATCGGCCATTTTTACATCAGTTTCCCCACTGAAATAAAAACAACGCGTGCTATTTGGTTTAGACATGTTACTAAAATTAACTTCCCTGCCAGGTCCCTGTTACCCCTTTTAATTGTGTGACAAGGAAGTTGAAATGTCACAGGGTCCCTTTACTCCTCTGGGAACATTCCGTTCCAGAATACATTCCCATTCTGCAGATGAGGGGTCTGAATCTCAGGTGTTTTTGTCACGTGGCTCCCCGTGATGCTCAGCAAATATCTATGGGATGGCCGGGCTGTGGTGGCACACACCTTAAATTCCAGCACTCAGGAGGCAGAGGCAGGCGGATCTTTGTGAGTTCAGGGCCAACCTGGTCTGCAAGAGCTAGTTCCAGGACAGCTAGGGCAGAGAAACCCTGTCTCGAAAACAAAACAAAACAAAACAAAACAAAAAAACCCAAACCAAACCAAATCAAAAAAATCTATGGGATGGATAGGTTGACGGTGGATGGGCGTCTAATGCTGGCTTCCCAGGAGACACACATGAACCACATTCATGAGCAGGCAGTCCAGTCTGGTCCAGAGCCCGGTGAATGTGAGCATGGAATCAGATCCTATCTCTGGGGCACCTCTGGCCTCTGACCAGCAGGGACAGAAGATGTGAGGTTCTTGGGCTCAGATCCTGGGTTTACTTCTTACCTGTGTGTGACCTTAGATCAGCATTTGTTTATTTTGAGATGGTGTCTTATGTAGCCCAGACTCGTCTCAAACTCACCATGTAGACGAAAGTGACCTTGAACTTTTGACCCGTCCTTGCCCCTGAGGGCTGGTATTATAGACAGGATATAGGATTATATGCCCTGCCACTCACTTGATCTGGTGCTGGGAACAGAACACGGCTTTGTGCCTGCTAGGCAAATACTCTACTAATGAAGCCACAGGCCTAGGGGACCAAGCCACTCTTGAGTCTGTAAGGTGGGGATGATATTAATAATTACAAATAATAATAATGTAGTACTTATTACCTCAACTCTTTCCCAGGGAAGCAGGGAGCAGTGCAGTGAGCAATGGAGAGGTCCCCTCATTCCAGTCACACAGAACAGAACTTCAAGGGTGAGCGCACCAGTTAAGGAGGTGACACACTGATTGTCCTGTGGGACATGCATCACCCAAGGTCACACAACTGATAAGTAGCAAGGTCAGGGGCTGGGCCCAGGAGCCCCTGGCACCCCATCTCTGATGCTCAGAGACCTGAGATGCCCCAGAGAGCTGAAGTCTGACTGTCACTATAACCATACCCACCCACCCGCCACTGGACTAGGGCTGAGGGCATCAACCTGCACGGAAGAGAGGGAAGAGAGTCCCTTGCCAGGGGACTGTCACCACACCCAGCTGTGGCAGCAGGGGAAAAACTGTGACTTCCTCTCCATCATTTCTCTGGGTCCACATAGGCCCTTGGTCCCTTCCCCCAGCACTGATTCCCTCCTGCCTTCGGCAAGTGTCATTTCTTCCCTGACCCCCTCCAGCCCCATCTGCGTATTATCCACATACCATCCATATCCCACATACCACCAGCTCTGCTCCCGAGGTCCCCTGGTTCCTGAAGTGACACTGGGACTTTGAATTGGAATGCCCTCAGGTAGACACGCCTCTGTGCTGTTCTTACAGGATCTGGGAGAAGACAGGGAACTCAGCACACTATGCAGGGAGGGTACACAAAGGCTCCCACGATAGAGTAGAGGGACCAGGCTAATGGGGTTCCTGAGGGTCTGAATGGGCCCTAGAAGGCTGTGGTGGGCACTGTGAACGCTCAGGGTACCCCAAGAGCCAGGGAGAGTAACCACAGGAAGGTCTAGATGAAACATGTTCATGGTGGAGGCCAAAAAGCAAGGTCAGGTCATTGGGGACCCCACTGGGCAGAACTTGCTGAAGGCTGAAGGAGGGGGGCTGCTCCCACAGCTGGAGAATGGGGGTTCCCAGAGGTGGTAGCAGGAAGTGAGTCAATTGGAACCAAACAGGGCCAATGGGAACCAGATGTGATTAGGGTTGGGGGCTCTTGCGGGGAGTGGGGGAGATGTTTTCCCTTTCCTTCCAAGCTGCGTCTGGGGGAAGGGGAGAGGGTGCAGCCTGCTGCTGAAGCTACATTCTCAGCCCCGCCCCCACTCTATCTCACCTTTGGTCAGCGTGGTATCAGGAGCTTAACACAAAGCACCAGCCCCAAACAGGCAAGGAAAGCCATGCTGGGGGTGGTGGGCACTGTTCCCAAGGTGCCCCACAGACAGCCTCCAGGGAGTGGGCCGGCAGCAACCTCCGGCCCTGGCCTCCGCCTGCAGCTATGGGGACTCTTGAGGGACTCAGGCTGCCACTTCAGTCACTGCTGGTACCGCAGGTTCCTTGCTGGTTGGCCTTAGAGTCGAGGCTGTGTGCTTGGTCCTGGATGCTTCTCCCAGGGAGTCCTGTTGGGCCCTTAGGTTGGACCCAGTACCCAGTCAGGGTTCCCAGTGCCCTTAGTGTATTTTCCTTGTTTCTTTGGGTTTTGTTTTGTTTTGAGGTGGGGTCTTGTGGCTAGCCTGGAACTCACTGTGTGGAGGGGTTGGCCCTGAACTTGACGCCTTGCCCCTGCTTTTTAAGCGCTGAGATTATAAGTTGTGCACAGCTGTGCCCAGCTTCTTTCTGTGTTCTGTTTGTTGGCTGATTGGTTGAGACAGGGTTTTTTGGAGCCCAGACTGGCCTTTCTGCTATGCAGTTGAGAATGACCTTGAACCTCAGCCTTCCTACTTCCACCTCCCAAGTTAGTGGTTCTCAACATTGGGGTCACAATCCCCTTAGTGTCCCATATCAGGTATTTACATTACGATGCATAACAGCAACAAAACTACAGTTATGAAGTAGCAATGAAATAATTTTATGGTTGGGGTCACCGCAACAAGAACTGTATTAAGAGCTGTGATTACAGGCATGCACCAACACACTTCATTTATGTGGTGCTAGGGATGGAACCCTGGGACCATACGTGCTGGGTATTGAATCCTGGGACCATACATGCTGGGTAACCACTCTGGTAGCAATCAAGTGGCATCATCAGCCCTCCATGGATTTTATGGCTCAGGATTTTAACTCCTTCCAGCGAGCTGCTTAGAATCCCTGCCTGTCCTTACCTATGACTCTCAGCACTAAGGCCAAGGCACAGAGCCTGTAGCTACACCCTGAGACCTCCTTCATGCCCACTTTCCAACTCTCTCTGCTTCTGGGGTCACTTTGAAACACACATGCTCAGGCAAACATACTCATGCACACACACAGAAAGAAAGACAAGAGAGAGAGAGACAGACAGACAGAAAGACAGACAGACAGACAGACAGATGGAGATAGGAACCATTAACTAGTTAGTGCTTGCTACAAAAAAAAAAAAAAAAAAACAAACAAACAACAACCCCCTCCCATCCCCCACAATTCCCAGGGCTGTGGTGGCGCATGCCTTTAATCCCAGCACTCAGAAGCTAGAGGTAGGCGGATCTCTGTGAGTTCAAGGCCAGCCTGGTCTACAAAGCTAGTTCCAGCATAGCCAGGGCTACATAGAGAAACCCTGTCTCAAAAACAAAACCAAAAACAAAAAACTAAAACACAGCATCACACTTGCTGTCTTTGCTATTGCTAAGACTACAGTTCAATGGCACGAAGGATGCTCACAGTTCTGTCCTGCCAGCCGTTCCTCACATGGCCATACTGGGATTTAATATTAATTATAAATGCTCACCTACGTTCACCTCCAGTCCCTCCCCGTCTCCCACTGAAACGCTGCCCGGGGCAGGACTTGCTCCCCACCACCCCTCCCAGGCCCCTGCTTTACTTTCTGCCTTTGTGAGACCTGACCACCCTGGACACTTCACCACAGAATCACAGTCTCTCTCCCTTCTGTGTTTGGACCATGTCACCTAGGGAACTATCCCCAAGACTTTCTGTGTCGTAGCGGGTATCAGCATTTCCTTCCAAACATTAACAAAGGGCACTGTGGGAGTGTAGCTGAGTCGGTAGAGTGTTTGGCAAGCATGCACAGAGCCCTGGGTTCCATCCCAGCACCGCATAGACTGGGTATAGCTCCGCACACCCGCGATGCTGGCGTGTCTATGTAGGTGTGTGCACAATATATGTTGTTCGTCTATAAAGCATATTTTCTATTTTTATTATGAGTGCATCTATACGTATGTGTTCATATATGTATGTATGTGCATGGTCATGTATGTGCTGGGCTGGCACATGTGTATTTATCAAAACATGGAGGCCAGAGGACAAATCAGGAACGTTGAGGAACGTTGTCTAGGTCTTTTGAGGCGGGTTCTCAGGTTGGCCTGGAGCTCTCTGATTACACGAGACTGGGCAGTGAGCCCCAGGACCCATCCTCCTGCCTCTGCCTCCTCAGCACCCTGTGTACTACCACGGATTAAACACAGTCTCCGAGCTCACAAGGCAAGCACTTGATGGATTCTGGTCCCTTTCCTGAGCCTCTAAAATGCATTTCTTACTCTGAAGTCCTGGTCCAGAATTCTGAAAGACGCTGCCTACCTTTTGGCATCAGCCTAGTTTCCTAACATGACAAGGATGGCTCTAAACCCTGACCCCATGGCTCCGCCTATCAAGGTGCACCCTCCATTTTTCAAGTGTCTGGGGGTAGGGGGGCTAGAGAGATGACTCAGTGGGTAGGTGCACTTGTTCTACAAGTGTAAAGACCTGAGTTCAAATCCCCAGCTCCACGTAGAAGGCCAGGCACAGCTCCGTGTCTCTAACCCGGTACTGGCAGTTGAAGCCAGGTGGCCCCTGAGAGTTCCCTGACTAGCCAGCCTCGCCGAAGGAGTGACTTCTGATTCAGTGGAGATCGTGACTCAGGCAATAGGAGGTACTCAGTGTCCTGTTCTGGCTTCTGTATGCACACCTGGACACTCACACACGCAGCCCTCCCCCAAACACACTCCAAGCTCTGCTCAAATGCTGCCTTCTCTGGGAGGCCCTCTTTGCTCCACAGACCAGGGACCTCTGTCTCCTGAGCTTCTGTAGCATTCCATAGCCCCTAATCCTTTGACAGTGGCTGAGTACCTGTGCTCTCCAGAATGGGTGACCAGGCCTCCGGCAATAATCATCCTTAGGAGCCCCAACACTACCTGCAACCTGTCCCGTGTGAGACTGCGTGTGATGGTGCACGTGCTACAGAAGGGCCCAGGCCAGATCTGCTGATAACTGCGGGGTAACAGTGGCGCCCGTGTTAGTGGTAGAAACTGGCGGTCATCACAGGGGACAGTTTCATAATCACGCGGCCACCTGACACTTTAAGATTTGAGGCACCTCTTGCATTATGTTCTCCCAAGGTGCAATTCTCTCTCTCTCTCTCTCTCTCTCTCTCTCTCTCTCTCTCTCTCTCTCTCTCTCTCTCTCTCTCCCTCCCTCCCTGCTCTCCCTCCCTCCCTCCCTCCTTTCCTTCCTTTCTTTTCCAGCTTTCCTTTCAGCTAGGATAGATCCATGTGACCTAGCCTCTATCAGTCAGGTATAGCCTACTTATTTGTATTTGAATGAGTCCCTTGGCTGGCTTGGCGTTGATGAGAAATACAACCAGACAGTAGAGGTAGTGGTGAAGGGGTCATGGTAGGGGCATCCCTGACATCTGTTGTGAACGGAATTGTCTTTCTTGTGCTCAGAGACGAAAGCAGGAATCTCTTGGTGGCGGCCATTTCCCTCATGTGAGTCAGGAGAGTGTGCTGGTTTGAATGAGGATGACCCCCATAGGCTCATATATTTGAACACTTGGGAAGGATTAGGAGGTGTGTCCTTACTGGAGGAGATCTGTCTCTGGGCTTTGAGTTCAAAAGACTTCCACCCCCACGTGCCACCTCTGCCTCCCACTTGTAGGTCCAGATGTGAGCGCTCAGCTGCTCCTCCCACCAAGCCTTTGCTTTGCCTCGTGGACCCTAACCCTCTGAAACTGGAAGCCCTATTAAACAGCTCTGCTTTATAAATTGTCTTAGCCTTAGCTTTGTCACAGCAACACAAACGTGATTAAGGTAGTGAGTTACCCTCCACACACCCACATTGCAACTTCAAAAAAAAAAAATACAGTTTTTTTTTTTCTTTTGATTTTTCAAGATAGGGTTCCTCTGTGTAGCTCTGTAGACCAGGCTGGTCTCAAACTCACAGAGATCCACCTGCCTCTGCCTCCCAAGTGCCTCGATTAAAGGCGTGCACCACCTTTTGAAGACTTTGTTTTTACTCATTTGTGTTTCTGTGTGTCTGTGACACACATGTACGAATGTTTTCAGAAGTTCACAGAGGGCTCCACATCGCCTAGAACTAGATTTATAGGCAATTACAAGCTGTCCAACACGAGTGCTAGGAACTGCACTCTGATCCTCTGGAAGAACAGCAAATGCTCTTACCTCCTGAACCGTTTCTCCAGCCACCCATCCCCATTTTTTTTCTCTAGGGTTATTGAAATAATATTTACATATAGTAAAATTTGTAAAGCCAGGCATAGTGCTGCATGCCTTTAATCCCAGCACTTGGAAGGCAGAGGCAGGTGGATCTCTGTGAGTTTGATAACAGACTGGTGTACAAGCGAATTCCAGGGCAGTCAGGGATACATAGAGAAACCTTGTCTCGAAAATCAAAACAGAACTTTCAGAAACTTTGTGAGCAGAATGTTAAGCCAATGGATGCCTCATTTCTGACTTCTTTCAAGACAGCTCCCTATTTAGTCACTCTCTCTGGGTATTGGTCTTTGATGTGTAACTACTAGAACCCCATGGAAAGATGTGCTATCGGGCAGCTTTTCTCAGCCCTGGCACAGACTGCATGTTGGCAGGCTGATGCTGGCCATGGCAGAAGTATTTACACCAGAGAAATTGGCAGTGCCACAAATCTGGGTTTGATTGATTGTTTTGCTTATTGTCTAGACAGGGGAAATCAGTGGAGGGCAGGTGGACAGTGCTGATGAAATCTAAGAGTGCGTTGTCCCTGCAACCATTTACTCTGAAGAGCTAACGCAAGCTCACATGGACACACACACACACACACACACACCACACACACACACACACACACAATCAAGGAACTATCCTTTCCAGATCCGAAAACCATCATCTGACTCAGCAAATCGCCACTCACATGCATGACAAGTGAATGAAGTTTGGACATACGTCTTTGTTGTTTTCTTCTTGTCAAGTGATGGCTCCTTAAATGGCTTCCGTGCTGCCATTCAGCAAACAAAACTGAGCTTCATGGCTGACCGTGGTGAGGGCGACATCACATCCACAGAGCTCTGGGAGGGCTTCTGAGCAAGGAGGCAAAGGTAGAGTTGATTGAGAACTGGAAGCTTGACAGCAGGGATTTTCTCTGCCAGGTGTGGTGGAACACTCAGGCTTACCAAGGGCCACATAGTGAGACCCTGCAGGGAGAGAGAGAGAGAGAGAGAGGGAGGGAGGGAGGGAGGGAGGAAGGAAGGAGGGAGGGAAGGAGAGAGAGAGAGGGAGAGAGAGGGAGAGAGAGAGAGAGAGAGGGAGAGAGAGGGAGAGAGAGAGAGAGAGAGAGAGAGAGAGAGAGAGAGAGAGAGAGAGAGAGAGAGAGAGAAAGAGAGAAGGGTCTTCCCATACTGAAGTTTGACTAGGGTCATAATAAAACAGTGCAGGATTGCTAGAGAGAGTAAAATATAGGCATCACCCCACTCGCTGCTGGAGACCTCAAGGCTTTGTGCATGTTTGCCAAGTACTCTACCCCTGGGCAATGCCCTCAGCTTCATAATACTTGGTATTTATGTATCTGTTTGTTTATTTGTTTATTTATTTGCGGTGGGGGTCTCATTATGTGACCTTACTGTCCTTGAACTCACTCTGTAGACCAGGCTGGCCTCAAACTCAGAGTCCCACCTGCCTCTGCCTCTGGACCACCACTGTCAGGCCTTGCGTTCCACTTTAATCCCAGATCCCAGGGGGCAGAGACCGGAGGATCTGCAGAGCTCATGGGCTGGAGAGTCTAGCCAAATCGACGAGCTCAATGACAGACCCTTCTCGAAAAATTAAGGTGGAGGGCTAGCGAGATGGCTCAGTGGGTAAGAAAACATGCCACCAAGCCCAAAGACCCTGGTTCAATCCCAGGCCCCACGTGGTGGGAGGAGAAAACTAACCCTGAAAGTTATCCTCTGACCTTCGCTTGTGTACCTCAATGCAGGCACGTGCGCACTTATGTAAGTGAACGAACGAATGAATGAACGAGTAAACGAATGCAGTTAAAGAAAGATGGAGTGAGATTGAGAACACCTGATGGCAGCTTCTGGCTTCCACATGTGCACATACACAAACATATAAAAGCAGTACTGTCCCACCTCAAATCTATTGATTCAGTTCAACTCCTATCAAAATTCCAGTGGCCTGGCAGGAGAGGGATAGCCTGGAGATGGAACATGTGCTTAGCATGCATGACACTCTGAGTTTAATTCCCAGAAAAAGAAAATTAATAGTCTTTCAGGCAGATTGAAAAAGAAGTAGGAGGCGAGCAATTGAGGAAGATAGCTGATGCCAACATAACCTCTGACCTTCACACGCACATACATACAAGGACACAAGGAACCACACACATGGGCACACCTCCACAGGAACACACACATATGCCAAACACACACCACACACACACACACACACACACACACACACACACACAGGTGTAAGAGTGTCCACTCCTATATTGTCTATTGTAGGGGCGGGGGAAGAAAATCTCCTGAATGTCCATCAACAGGACAACGTGGAATAAATAAATACACACATAAATTATGGTGAAATTAAGAAAATTAGTTTGTCCACATTGTGAAATACTATGCAGACTTCAAAAAGAATGAGGCAGATATTTATGTCTAGCCAAGGGAGAACACTGTGATACACGGCAAAATGTTAAAAGCAACTCGCAACAATACACGCAAGCCCATTTATAAAAATGTACACAGACGTTTGTTTGCACATGCAAAGCAAATGTCTGGAGCCACACACGCAGAGCGATGAATAGAGTTATTTCCAAAAGAGACTTTCCGCTGAGAGCGCTTCTGATCTCCTCCAGTTCTTTGCCTTGAGCAGTGACTTTAATCTAAAAATAAAAACCACACACACGCACACACACAAGGTGAGGCGCGCTGAGCTGATTCTCTACTTCAGAGATCAGGACACGGAGGCGCACCGGGCGGTGATGTCTTGACTTGCCCCGGTGGGAGCCCAGGGAGCCTCTAGCTGTGTGGAAGCTTCCTGTCTCCACCCAGTCCTATTCAGAAACCAGGACTTCCTTGCTGGTCCCCTGACCAAGCTGCCCTCAGCCTGCTCAGCCACAGAAGAGGTTGCTGGAGGTTGTGGTCTGGACCACATCAGTTTTGCCTCTGGTCTATATTTTCTCCTTGTGGAGTTCCCCAAAGCCAGTGATTATTTCCTACTGGGTGGAGGGTGGGGCTGATGCCCGCTGTGGACCAGGATGCTAGAGGATGAGGTTCAGCAGCTACAGCCTCCCCCGTTGACTCTTAGAGACTGGCAGGACTCTTTGTAGAGCTGGACACCTCCTTCCCTCCCTCCCTCCCTTCCTCTTTTTCCCCTCCCCCACCTTTTTTTTTTAAAAGACAAGATCTCATGTAGCTTGGGATAGCCTTGATGTTTCTATGTTGTCAAGATAATCTTAAACTCTTTTGTTGTTGTTTTTTGAGACAGGGTTTCTCGGTGTAGCCCTGACTGTCCAGGAACTTGCTTTGTAAACCACACTGGCCTTGAACTCACAGAGATCTGCCTGCATCTGCCTCCCTAGTGCTGGGATTCCCCCGCCCCCATCACTGCAGTGCTGGACTAAAAGGCATTCGCCACCACACCCAACCGATGCAGTTTTGGTGGCCTTGGGCTTTGTGCACACTAGGTGGGCACTCGGTTCACTACTCTGTCCTCCGCACATACTGAAAATTTCTTAGGGTACCAGTGATGGTGTTTTGTTCTGTCCTGTATCTCTCAGGGACGGAGGGAGGTATGGCTTCACATACCATCCCTTAGAAGTTTCCAGAGATTGTGTGAGGAGGGACAGGACTGCCATGAGGACTAAGGAAGCTGGGGTTAAGAATGAGAGACTGCCAGAGACAGGTGGAGATGTCTGTTTCTTACCCAAGCATTTTCTGGACTCACTGAACCTTCTGAATTCCCACAATTCATCCTGAGGAGAGGGGGTAGGAGCCTCTCTTCTCTGGCCTAGGACAGGTGTTTGGGGACAGACACAGAGCGGAGTGGGGTCACTTGGCCAGCAGGAGTCTGCCCCACAGGTGGGCTGCAGCTTTGGCTCAAAGCTCACAACTTCTTTAACAAGATCAGCACCCCCCCCTTTTCTCCTGGCTCCCCCCACCCCAGAGGCTGGTAATTGGTAGACAAAGGAATTTCAGACAGTTGGGGACCTGCGTCCTTGAGTCCCTGAAAACATGCTATTATTAATTAAAGACTCTGGCTTCGGCGGGGCCTGGGCCTGCCTCTTTCTGGCTGGGCCTCAGACTCACGTCTCTTCAGACGCCTCCTCTTGCTAAATTTTTCAGTGTTTTTAACATCAGACTGATGTTACGTATAATTACCAACTTTGCACCCAAATTATATTTGACATGGCTTGTGTGGGAAATTAGACCATTTCAGTGCCTACAAATTCACCTGGGAAGCCGAGGCAGGCGTGCAGGCATGCTGGGGGAAGTCATTTAAATATTACATGTGCCCTCCTGGAAATGCCAAAACTCTTCAAACTGCCAGGAAGAATCTGGCCTCCCCCCCTGTTTGCCCCCACAATGTTAAGAGGGTTCTGAGGGTGGGAGTCAGGGTCCTGTGTATGGGGATAGTCACAGGGACCAGTGGTGGCTTGATGGGTAAGGGAGAAACCGAGGTGGTGGCTGTGTGGGAACTGACTTCCCCTCCTTCTCCCTCTTAGCCCCACCCCTCCCTTTTCTATGGCAGAGAATAGGAGGTTCCACCTTTTCTGGACCATGGTGATGGTAAGGCGTTTCTGTACCGGACCTTAAGCTTTCCTGGACTCTGGGACCTCATGGCTTGGGGCTCCATGGTTTGGTCTCAGTGGAAGAAATGAACGCCCCAAGGGATTTTGCTTTGTCATTTAATTCCCACTAATCCTAGGTGTGACTGCTAGCCATCCCACTGGGCCTGGGGATTTGGAGCCCTGTGTGAAAGCGGAGTGAGTGGGTAGAGAGTGCTGATGTGCAGGTGGTCCCGGATCTGGTCCTGCACCTCTCAAACTAGTTGTGGTGGTGGGTATCTGCAATCGCAGCCAGCACTGCAGAGGTGGAGGCAGGAGGATGAGAAGTTCGAGGTGGAGGCTGGGAAGAAGTCAGCTAGGGTGGGATCAGGCAGAGCCCTGAAGTCCATTTCGCTGGCTGGTCCAGCTGACTCGAACTGATGAACTCCAGGCTCAGTGTGAGACAGAGAATTGCTTCGCAAAACCAGGGTGGGGACCACTGGGGAAAGATCCAATGTCTAACAGGCCTCCTTCCACACGCATGGATGTTTCCAGACCCACACTGCAGATACACACACACACACACACACACACACACACACACACACACAAACACACGCATCACACAATCACACATCACACACACACATCACACACGCATCACACGCACATGCACACACACACATCATACACACACATCACACACATACCACACACACGCACGTGCACACACACCACACACACATCACACATCACACACACATGCACGCATGCACACACACCACATACACATGCATCACACACACACATCACACACACACATCACACATCACACACACATCACACACGCAAGCACGCATGCATGCACACACGCATCACACACACACACACGCATCACACACACACATCACACACACATATCATACACACATCACACACGCAAGCACGCATGCACGCACACACGCACACACACAAACACACGCATCACACAATCACACACACACAAGCATGCACGCATGCACACACACCACACACGCATGCACACAGGCACGCATGCACACACAGATCACACATGCATGTACGCATGCACGCGCACACGTGCACACGCGCACACACACACACACACACACACAGGTTAAAAAAGAAGTTTGAGGTCATTTTCATCTGTAGCTTATCAGCTTGGACTGCATGGGATTTTGTCTCAGAAAACACACACACACACACACACACACACACACACACACACACACACGCTGGGCATAGTGGTACATAGCTTTAGTCCTAGCTCTAAGGGAACAAAAAAAAGTAGGTGGGTCTCTGAGTTCGGGGCTAGCCTAGTCTACATAGCAAGTTCCAGGCCATCCAAGGCTACATGGTGATTAAAAAAAAAAAAAGAAGAAGAAAAGAAAAAAATATTCTAAATAAAACTAACAAACAATAACAACAAAAAATCGTTCATCCATTCACTCCCTCACCAAATGTTTATTGATTGCTTGTCATAGGTCAAACAAATGGAAACTTAAACCATTCTTTCGTTTGTTCTAGCACACACTAGCTTAGGCGTAGCTGTGCTGGCCATAGACACTCAGGCTGGACATATCCTGTCTCTCTCAGGGATATGGGGAGACAGGCTTCTGGGCAAACACCGAGTGACTGGGCCTGTCAGGCTGGGGGCACACGCCCTGTCTTAGTTGCTCCTTTTCTGAGGGAGGTTGTGGCGGCAAGGGAGACCCCACTGGCTCCTGGGTACCAAGGCCCTGCAGCAGCCAGGGTAGAGCAGAGGCCTGAGGCCCAGTGTGGGGCTCCAGGTGAGTTGCCTTGCCTCCCTCCCCCTTCCTGCACTCTGAGCCCTGTGCCTGCTCCCAGGGGAGGGCTGGCCCTCTGCTGAGTGCTGCTTTGCACTGGCCCTACTCCCTGGGGCTGGGCCAACCGGAAGATCCAGAGAGAAGTCAGGCCTGGGAAAGAAACCATGGGAAAAGGTCTCCAGGAAGACCCTGCCCTGGGCCTCAGGGAGTTCTCCTGTGCTGGGAGGGGTTGCCCGGGACCCTCCGTCAGGACAGCCTCTGCCCCTTGGTGTCATGACTAGGTCTCGGGTCTTCTATTCCCTTTCTGCCTTCTTTTCTCATCTACAGGAGAGGACAGTGTCACTTCATCTGTATTTGAGACATCCAGGACCTCAGCAGCCAGTTGCTCTGTCCCAAGGAGCCGCGAAGATACTTCCCCCCACTCTTCCCACCCCAGCATGTACAGATAGATGCGCGCAGGTGGGTGGGGTGGGTGGGGGCTCTGGGTGTCTTTCCTGGCTTTATGGATGTCTCCAATGGGCATCGGTGGCATGCTGAGTTCAGAGCCTGGGTCACTGACACTCCATATGTTCTCGCCTTGTTCTTCAACACCCATCTCGTAAAGCCTGTGCCACACCTCGAGGAAGCCCTGTGAGCAGACTCCCGCGGGAGGCCGTGCGCACTTGAGTTTTCAGCCAGAAGCCCAGGAGGGGCCAGATCTGTGAGGGATGTTCACACAGCTTCATCCCTGCACTGCCAGTCCTGGGACGGTGGAGACCATAGGCCATTTTTGCTGTGCCTGGCCCCAGCCCTGGCTCATGGTGTAATATAATAAAAAGGCTGTTTCAAGCCAGCTTCTTGGGGTTGATGTATCTTGCTGCCCTAGTTGCTGGGACAATTTCCCTTGGACTCCCCTTCCCACTTGTCCCTCCCACAAATATCTAGAGTCTGGAGTCGGGCGATGCACTGTGTAAATTCCAGCATTTCTGCTTTGGCTGTACAATCCTCTGCCTGGAGTGTCGTCAAGGCAGAATTGGCTCATGGCAGCAGAAGTAGAGACGTACCTGTTGTTTTCCAGGACACTGCCCCAACCTGCTCTGTCTGGGATGTCCTTCCTGTCCCATCCACCACCCTTAAAGCCCCTCCTCCGATTTCCCTGTGATCTTTCTCCACCAGGCTGTGTGGGGATCTCTCAAGGGTCTTTGCTTCCAGGCTGGCCAGCTGGGCTTGGGGAATGTGCTTCACTCCGGGGACTCAGAGGCCACATCTGGAGTGTGGGTGGGGGCCATCTCCCTGCCTGCAAAGCCATTCATTACTCTAGGGACTTCTGTGAATGCTGGTCCTGATCTGGACTCGGTACCCGCCACCCCTCCCCAGGAGCATGTTGGTGACACACTGTGAAGACATGACATAGGCAAGGGACTCCCAGAGGTGAAGGGCGGGTGCTTGATACACGGAACACACCCCCTGAATGTGGCATCCACTGCAGATACCAAGAGATAGGGGTCAAACACTGCAGAGGTGATAGCACTTGCTGGACAGGGAAGGGGCTGGGGCTCAGAAAGCTTACTTGTGTCTGATCACGTAGCCGTGAAGTAACAGTTCTGTAAATCAGAACTCAGGTCTTCCAGGCCTGAGGTTCCCCCATTGCCACTACCCTGCACCCCTGCACCCCTGCACCCCTCCCACCCTGGCCATGCCCCAGGCATAGGCCAGAACTGTAACAGCAGCTATCTCTGCACGGAGAGTTAGTCACAGGACTGCCTATCAGGGTTTGTTGTTGTGTATTATGTATGTGTTTCTGTTCGGGGTGCCAGGGATCACCCTCTGGTACATTCGCCAGGGACTGTCCAGTTTGGATTTTGAGACAATCTTTGGGTGCAGTCTAGGGCTCACAGTTGGGTTAAGCTGATCAGTCAGTGCCCAGAAGTCCCCCATCACCACCTGGCCAGCGCCACGATTACAAGTGTACATCACCATGCTTGGCTTTTTCAGCTGGGTGCCGGGGCCCAAACTCAAGTCTTCATGCTTGCTCGGTGAGAATTTTATAATTAAGCTTTCTTCTTACCCTCCAGCATATAATTTTGTGGCAGAATAGAGAGGTAACATCTCCTTGGATTCTGTTTCCTACCTCAGGTCAGAGCTCCCTGGATTCTGTTCCCTACCTCCGGCCTCAGGGATAACTGCCAAAGTGCAGGCTGACTCCAGAGGCCCCTGACCCTGGTGTGTGCACAGGCTCCAAGCCCCTCTCACCCCAGCTCTGACAGGCAGAAATGAGGGGTAACCCTGCCAGGCGGGGGGATGGGCTGAGGAGTAGGTGAGTGACATTTCCCCTGTAATGACAGCCCTAGCTGTTGGTGGCAATGACAGCCCTTGTTGGGGCCCTGCACACCCACATGCAGCCGTGGGAGCACCGCCCGACTCCTGGCATCCCAGGCCCCCAGCCCCGAAGTCACAGTCAAGCTCAGAGGTCTCTGCAAACATGCATGTCAATGCAACTTGTCACCTTGAGCGCCCACAGACACATGGCTTTAAATAGGCAGTCAGTGCTCAGCCCTGAGCTCCTGCTGTGTGTGTGTGTGTGTGTGTGTGTGTGTGTGTGTGTGTGTGTGTGTGTGTGTGTGTAGGGAGGCGTGGTGAGGTCTGCAGAAGCCCCCTTGGATTGCTTAGTGGAGCAGTCTCCTGGGAGCCGGTGTTATTTGCAAACATCTCCCGTCTTCCCTGGGTTCCCATTCAGTCCCAGGGACAAGCCCAGGAGAGAGTAGCTCTTTGCATTTTAGCGGTGCCCAGAGACATGGGGAGGGTTGGTGGCTCTGCCAGAGTCACAGACAAGTGCAGGTGGCGGAAATCTATAGCCTGGGCCTTACTGCGACTGTGGGGCAGGCTCTGTCTACCCTGTTCTGTCACAACCCCCCTTCCCCAGCTGCCCCATGCTTGGTCCCTCAGCACTTTTTTCATGGGGCTCCTTTAAACCCCATGACATTCCAGTCATTTCTCTGCCCTCTCTTCTCACCTGCCCCTCCTCCACAGCGAGTTACACATACACACAGAATCAGATTCCCGTTTGCCGTTTACACACAGAGACCCACACACACAGAGATAGAGACTGACAGACACACAAATACACATACAGACACACACACACACAGACACACACACACACACACACACAGACTGACAGACACACAGATACACATACAGACACACAGACACACACAGACACACACACAGACACAGACTGACAGACACACAGATACACATACAGACACACATACACAGATACACACAGAGACATAGGCACAGACCAACAGACACACAGAGAGACACAGACCAACAGACACACACAGATACACACACACACACACACACACACACACACAGACACAGAGACACAGACTGACAGACACACAGATACACACACAGACATACATACACAGATACACACACACACAGACACAGACCCACAGACACACATACACACACAGAGAGACACAGACACACACACACACAGAGTCATGCACACACAAACACAGACACATATACACAGAGACATACATATACATAGACACACACACAGACACACATAGACATGCACTCATAGACATACACATAGACACAGATATGCATTCACCACACACACACACACATACACACACACACACACACACACACACACACACACACGCATGCACGCATGCGCACACACACACCCACCCCATGTTTGGCTCACACTGGGGACCAGGAGGGACTCCAGAACAGGTCATCCAGCCTCATCCTCCTGCTGCTTTGGGTCTGACTGTAAGAGACTGTGAGGTGGAGAGAGATGAGTGACCCTTCAGGCCTCCATGCTGGTCTTTCTTGCTGGTGGCCCTTGCTGGTGGCATGCTGGGAGGGCACGAGGGCTTCTGCGTTGACACAGAGCGTAGAGCACCCTGGAGGTGGCCGCTCCCTGATTTATTATCCAAGTGGCTTCTAGACAGGTAGGGAAGCTTCTTAGGTGCAGGCAAAGCCAGGCTCCTGGACCTTCCTTACTGCTGCTGTCTGTCCCAACCCAGACCCCTGATCCCATCTACCCGGCCAGGCCAATCAGTGTCCTCACCCACCACTAGGTGGCACTAAGTGCCCTCAAACTGCAGGGTAAGCTGCCCCAGGGCCAGGGTGGGGGAGGGGCTGGTCCCAGCACCCTCTAGTCTAGCTTTGCCCCAATGTCCCCTTCCCTGAGTGACACAGAAGGCTCTAAGAGTATAGTAATAATGGCTTTGCCTGTCACCCTTGCAGAGACCCATAAGGTAGGTACTGCAGTTGTTCCCAGTTTACAGATCAGGAAACTGAGGTGCAGGCAGGTTAACATAGAACATCTGAAAATCACACAGCTTCTGACCCTGGCTTTCATCTAATACCTCTGTTTCCTGAGTGTTCTCCCCACAGGGTCAGAGGCCTCCGTTGAACCCTGGGGCCCCAGGACTGGTCGGGGGTGGGGTGGGGAGCTGTTCGGGAGAGAGACTGCATTGGAGAGGTTTTAGTGGCCTGAGAGGAGCTGAATCGAGGGCTGCAAGCTTGCGGGAGGGGCAGTCTCCAGTAAAGCAGAGAATCGGGAGCAAGGGAGGAATTCCCAGCACCAGAGAACATCTGGGGGGACTTTGGAATTGGTGCCTGCCGGAGGGAAGCGAGATGCCAGATGTTACAAGCCACGCTGGGCCAGATGACGCAGAGCTGTGGAGGCCCTGCCTTACACACACACACACACACACACACACACACACACACACACACACACGCACGCATCGCGCGCACGCACAGCACGCGCACAGCACACACACACCACACACACACACATGCACATGCGCACGCACGCACGCACACGCACTCACGCACGCATGCGCGCACGCACGAGGACACACACAGAGCACACACACCCACACTCACAGCACACACACATACACACACACACACTCACAGCACACACACACACTCACAGCACACACACACACTCACAGCACACACACACACCTCACAGCACACACACACACTCACAGCACACACACACACACATACACACAGTCTTCCGAGGGTTGGACTCAGACCGGGGTGGGGGTGGGGATCTGGCCCTAGAGGGAGGTGGCGTGGCCAAACATGGGAAGGTGGGCTGGCCCCAGGTTCCTTGGGGAGCCAGGGTGTGCCCAGTCCCAGAGGTTCCTGGGGCTCACATATGTCCCATGTGCTACCTGTGATGACAGCCAGGGTCCTGCACGCAGAGCACACCGATGGACTGTGCAGGGGCCAGGAGCTGGGGACATCGCTGTGACCAGAGCCAACTGGTTCCACGTCTTCTTTCACTTCATTTAAAGTAAACAAGCACGTAAATGAAAAAACAAAACAAAACAAACAAACAAACAAAACCCAAACAGGTATCAGATATAGATGGGTGACCCAGGAGGCCTTCCTGGAGGAAGCAGCGTTTGCCATAAGGGGCCAACAGGACTCTCCAGCAGAGGAATTGTCAGGCAGGAGTGAACTCAATGGACTAAGGGATACAAGGAAGGTTACGGGAGCTCTACCAAGTGAGTAAGGCTAGGGCCAGGCTGGAGGACCCTGCTGGGCACAGGCTTTTGAGTTGGTACAAGAGAGATGAAAAATGCGTTTCGGAAGATGACGCATAAGAAAGAGATTGAAGCAGGCAGGAATGGAGCAGAGAGACTACCTCAGGGACCCAAGTCCTGTAGACCTTCAAGCCCCTAGGTAGCTCAGTGTCACCAAACTAGGGCTCTGGCCGTCTGCCCTAGATTGTGACTCTAGCCACGTTGCCCTCTGCTGTGTGTCCCAGAGTAAGTTACTGTCTTTCTCTGAACTGGAACCGAGGAGGGCCGCTGCCTGACTCCTTCCTTGCCATATGTGAGGGCCAAGGTTGGATGTGGCAAAAGGCCTGAGTGAAAGGGGAGCTGGAAATCAAGGACCCAGGGTGACCTCAGAGGAAAGAGGCCCCCACCCAGGGGAGCCGCTAAAGGGGCGGCCTTGTGGCTGAAGCTCAGAGATTCCTGGATCTGGGGTTCCTGGTGCTTTACCTCTTTCTTGGAGGCTGCACCCCCCCAGTGTCCCTTCGTCTTTTCCTCCCCCCATCCTCTTTTTAGAATAAAATCGCTGCGCCGCTCGCTGATGTTTATGCCTCAGTAATACATAATGTATTATTTTGTTTTAAGCGCAGCTTTTGCATCCTGACAGTAACAATAAAATGTGACTATGGGATTGCTAACACAGACAGACTAATGTTTCCATCGCCCGCCTCTTTTTTTTTTTTGCGTCCTAAGCACTTTTGAAAAGCTCCTTTTATATTCCTAATAAAATTATAGCAAAATACATCGATTTACTGGAAAAGAGTTTAGGGTCGGGCCGGGTATTTCTCCCCCTCCCCCGGAGCGGGCCGCTACTCCCCCCTCAAAGGCGGAGGCATGTTCTGAATCAACCTTCTAAAGTGCCACTTGACCCGTAGCCCCAGGTGGCATCTACCTACTTGCCTGCTGCTATTGGTGGTGGTGGGGGGTGGCCAAGCAGTCAGGCTTGGTGGTGGGGAGTGGGGGTGTCTCTGTGCTGAACGTGCCTATGCATCTGTATGCCAGACATGTCTGGGTGTCCGGGCATCCACTCAAAGTTGGGGTGTGTGTGTGTATCAGGGTATCTGTCTTTGCTGGGATGTTGAGGTTTCTGGAGATATGTGGAACAATGACCATGGGTCTCTCTCTCTCTCTCTCTCTCTCTCTCTCTCTCTCTCTCTCTCTCTCTCTCTCTCTTTCTCGTGTGTGTGTGTGTGTGTGTGTGTGTGTGTGTGTGTGTGTGTGTGTGTGTTTTGAGGGGGGGTGGTACACTGGTGTGTTACCTGGCTACACCTGTCTGGGTGTCTATGTCTTTATGGGAGAGTCTGGGCGTTGTGGGTTGAGGGTACGCCTGGATGCCGCAGGGCTAGGCAGTGGGTGTTTGTGGGTTTGTGGTTATGAGACCTATGGAGGTGGCCTAGGTGAGACAGGATTTCTGGACTTGGTTTTCTACGATGGGGACACCAGGAGTGTCCCAAAGCTGCGATGCCAGAGGTGTCCCCCTGACTGCTCACCCATTCCACTTCGTGCTAGCTGTGAATGAACATGGGGAGGTTCTCCCTGTGGGTGGAGGCCATCGACAGCCTAGATGGCCTTTCTAGGCTTTCAGGCTGCTCAAGCAGCAGACATGAGATGTTTTGGGTGACTGCAGCTTTAGGTGGCCTCCTGGCAGGGTGACACGGGAAGAACAGCAGGCTGGGGAGGTGTCTTAGTGCCCTGCTCAGGTGCATGCAAAGGAGAGAATGTAGATGAAGGGAGCAGACCTGTCTCCAAGGAACTCAGTGAAAACGGCGGCGGCGGCAGGGGGGTGGGGGGGTGGGGGATGGGGGGGTGGGGGTGCTCTCCAGGGCTAAACAGCAAGAGGTACCTAAACTCTTGCCCAGTGACATGACTACTAGTCATGCATTCTGAGACGAGGGCTCTTTCTAATCTATCTCATGTCCTTCCCTTTGGGAACTCACTTTGACCCCAAGAATCCAAGGTCTAAGAATAGAAAGACGCCCCCAATTCTTCCAACCTGCTAATACTTCCCTCTGGGGAGTCTGAACCCTGGGTCCTCTAGGGGAGGGTTGGATGCGGGGCTGGTGTGTGTGTTTTGGAGGAGGGGACCTGACAGAGAGCCCCACATTTGCTGCCCCCCTCCCAGCCTTCTAGGAGCAGAGAGCCCTCAGCCTCACTGGCTTAAACTGGCTTCCTCCCCGCCACCCTCCCTGGGTGTGTGTGTGTGTGTGTGTGTGTGTGTGTGTGCTGTGATTCAGAAACAAGAGAGAGAGGAAAAAAAAAAGAAAGGAAAAGGTTTTGTATAGTAAGCACTTTTGAGGGCGATCTGGGGGCCCCTAATCTAGAGGTTTCTAACCACCCCAGCTAATGTTCCCTGACACTCTGTTTTGATATCATTACTACATTATACTCACAATTTTTGAGTGAAAAAATACAGTACTTAGAAAGTCGAAATTCATAAATAAATTCATGTCAAACCGCACTTAATATTGATTTTGTTAGTGTTCAGATTCAATAATAAGGTACTGCGTGCATGAATATTTAAATATAATCATCATTTCTACATCTCCTAATGGCCTCTGCTCCTCTACACTCAATTTAAACACAATTTAAAAACTATAATGTATTGAAAAATACTAGGATTTAGCAATAAATCATCGTGGGGAGATTCCAGGCCTCTTATAGGGCGGCTCGATATGGCTTTCTCTCGGGACTGTACAATTAGATTCATGTTTTTAAACTTCTCAATTATCCATATACCATAATTTTATGTGAAAGTTTGTTTCGCTTCCCCCTTGCCCCCCCCACCCCCACCCCTCCCTAGCCACCCCCCTCCCGCCTCTCTCTGAGGGAAGCAGCAGCATATGGCTTAAGTGTCCTCTTAGCTAGAGTGGAGTGGGGTCAAAGGTGACCGTCCTCAAACTGAATTAGAGGCCAGGCCTGCCAGAGGCAGCCGGCGCTGAGTCACTTAATCACATTATTTGGGAAAAATATAGGGGGGAAAGAGATAAAATGACTTAAAATGAACTTGCCAAGGAGGAAGTGGAGTTTTTAGATTTATTTAAAAAGCAATCCTTAGCCTGATGAAATAGGCTCAAGCCTGTGGCAGGATGCTGCGGGATCCCAATCCCCAAGGAGGGTGGCAGGGTCTGGGCAGCATATACGATAGGGGTGAGGGGCGTCCAGCCTGGTTGGTCCCTGAGCCCCACAGCTGCCTAAGGAGTCCCTGGGGATAGTGGGGGTGTCCTGGGTGGAGGAAAGGAGGAGGCTCTGGGATAGGGGAGCTGTGAGGGCCCCTCATTCGAGACTCTGAAAGCTGGCTTTGACATCTGTGAGGAGCAGAGGGTCCTGGGGTACCTATGTGGAGGGCAGGGCACGGTAGAGCCCCTGGGGCATTGAAGGACTTAAATGGTGCCTCGATGGCAGCTGGAAGTGATGGAGAACAGAAGTGGATGAGGACCCAAGATTAAAGGGATGACCCCTTCGACTCCGAGCTCCATACTGACTCAAAGCATAGTCAAACCCATTTTAAAGATAGGGACGTCAAGGCTCAGAGAGGGGGAGCTGAAAGCCCTTGGTCACACAGCTCATGAGAGAGACTCAGACTTGAATCCAGCTCTCTTTAGATCCAGCATGCTTTGTTCCTGGCTCTAGACTTCACTTGGAAGGTGCAGCTGAGGGCTGGAGGGCTGAACCTTGGCCTCTGAATTCTCCAGAACAGCTTAGCTGTTTGTATGCCAGGAGGCAAACGGGCATCTATCTGTTCATCTGGAGTGTGGACCGGGATGTCGCCTGTTTGAGGGGGTTAAAGGTCACTGGAGTGGACGGGGTCTGGACTCTGGCCTTGTTGCCAGGGAAACCTCATATGTTGCACTGGCACCGAGGAGTGCCCGGAGCCACCTGCGAACAAATCTGGGAAAGGCTTGCCAAATGTCAGTGTAAGAGCTCTGGCTGGGAAGAGGGGCCACACTAGAGGTGGTCCTGTAGCTGACTGATGAGCCTAGAAAGGCTGTCTCACCGCAGGACAGCCAAGCCTGCCCCCACTGCACTGGAGGCTGTGGGTACACCAGTGGTTCAGGCCAGCCTACTTCTCATCCCTGAGTCCTATGTCCCCACCTGTGAGCAGATGACAAAGCCAGCACCTGTCACTTCAGTGTCCCTTTGCGTGTCCCCTGACACCCAGAGTAGCTGGTATTAGAGCGAACGGTATGCCTGGGGTCAGGCTCCCGTCTACACCCTGGGCAGGAGTATCTTTCTCCTCCCAATCTTCTCTGTGCCTGTCCCTCCTGTGGGTGCTGTAGAAACTGAACTCCGACTGGGCAAGAGCTAGGCTCTTGCCTCCATCTGGTTGGGCAGCAGGCATACCCCCAGGCAGAGCCAGCAAGTGCCCAGACGCAGGACGCAGGCGAGCAGGGGGTTCATGAGTGGGGGCGTCGGGCCCCAGTCTCCCCTGAAGCCCACGGGCTCCACACTGTCCTTTCTCTCCCACTCATTCATGCGTGTCCATCCATCCATTTGCTCACCCTGAAAACATCCGCCAGCTCCATGCTGTGTGCACAGCCTGCTCAGGGCTGGAGGACTGAGCCTATCTCCTGCTGTGTGCTCCTCAGCCTCGGCTTCCTCGGCTTCCTTGGCTTCCTCGTCTGTGTGGAGGGGTTAGCTCTACCCACTTCACTCCTCCCTCCACTATGAGATGGGGAGACACAAAGGAGGAAAAAAAATGCTGCCCTGTACAAGCTATTCTTATCCCTTAAAATGGGCCAACAAGCCACACACAAACGGAAGACTGTCTTGTCTGTTGCGCTGGGCGGCTGGGTGCACATCTGGATGGTCTAGGGGTGGGAGCAGGGCTAAAACAGAGGGACACTCACAAGGGAGGTGGCCGTCGCTTCGAGATCTTAACCTGAGCTTAGAACCCCAAGGAGATCTCTCCCAGGTTCTTTTTTCTTTTCTTTTTTGATTTTTTTCGAGACAGGGTTTCTCGGTGGCTTTGCAATCTTTCCTGGAACTCTGTAGACCAGGCTGGCCTAAAACTCAGAGATCCACCTGCCTCTGCCTCCTGAGTCCTGGGATTAAAGGTGTGTGCCACCAACGCCTGGCTCAGTTTCTCCTTCTAAAAGGTCTGAGAAGTAGCGCAGAGAAGGCAGGGCTGTGTAGGAGGGTCCTGGTTAATACTACCCACTAATTCCTGTGCCCATTTCCCTGCTCCCCTGTAGGTTATGGGTATGAGGAAGGCTTCTCCACCTACCACTCTGCTCAAAGCTAATGTCTCAGGCCCGTGCAGGTGAAGGAGGTTGCCAGGGATCCCAGCCGACAACTTTGAGACCAGGATTTCAGGGAGGCTGCAGCCAACAGGGGCTTCTTCTGGCTCCCCAAGAATCTCACAGACCTTTTCCTCAGGAGTTCTGTCCCTCCTCACTTCTGGGCCCTTTCTAATCACTCCCAGCCCACATAATGGCCTCTGTCTTCCCTTAGACCTGAGTTGGCTTGCCCGTGGAGCGGGCAGTTTGGCAGACTCCCTCCCAGCACCAAGTCCCTCCCTCAGGACCAGTGGTTCTCAACCTTCCTAATGCTGTGACCCTTTAATACAGTTCCTCACGTTGTGGGTGACCCCTAACCATCAAACTACCTTGTTGCTACTTCAAAACTGTAATTTTACTTCTGTTATGAATTGTGATGTTATGAGTTGTGATATGCAGGATGTCTGATATGCAACCCCCATGAAAAGGTTGTTCCACCCCAAGGGGTTGTGACCCACAGGTTGATTGAGAACCACAGAGGCAGGCCTGTTGGCAGGACCCCCTGGGGGCAGGAAGTAGAGGACTTAGCAGGAAACTGTAGCAGGGCCACAGCCCTTGCTCAGACCATGTGACCCTGAGAGCCTCCAAGGAGTCATGTTGTAGGTTACAGAGGACACCAGCCGTGTCCTGGTCCCCAGGCCCTGCCTTGTCACTCTGTATCCAGAGCCCATTTTTTTCTAGAAAACAAGCAGCGTTCATCACAAGTGACAGCTGGGCCTAATGCAATCTCAGAGCCATGAATTGCAAATGCTCGCAGCCAGGAGGTTGCTCCATCGGAGCCCTCTGGGAGGGCCCAGCCTGGGACATGGGTGGGGCCGTCCGTTGGCGATGTGGCGAGGGCTTAGCTGGGCACAGGGACTTCCTCTAGTCACCCTTGGCTAGGCTCCAGCAGCCTTCTCCTTTTGACTCCTTGGGGTGTGTTAAGGCAGCAGAGTGGGCAGAGGTATGGCTCGTTGCTGGTGACTCTGCTTTTGTCCCTTTGAGAGTCATAAGGAAAAATAAAGACACCTGGGGAATAGGCTGAAGCAAGTTGGACAAGTAGGGTGGGGCAGGAAGGCCCCTGGCCCTGACTTTGACGTCTCACCCGCTTGGCTGTTGAGAGGGCCTAGCCCAGGGACCGGAAGCATGGATATGGCCAGAGGGTGCCAGGGCCTGGATTTAACCTCTCATTGCTGGTAGCCAGGACATAAGCGCCCACCTACCCTGCCCGCATCCTTTGCTCCATCCCAGGGCAGGTACCGCCTGCCTCACAGCTCAGCCCCTGAACACCGCCACTGCTCCCACCTGTGCCCAGGCCTCACATGAGTGTGCCCAGCTTGCTGCCAGCCCAGCACTGAGTCAGGGCGTGCCTGTCTGCCTCTGGCACCCGATGTAGACGGGTGGGTTTGTTTTCCTTGTGTGTTTTGGGTTCAGGGGGAGAAAAAAATCTCCAAATGAGCTTTTCCTGGGGCGCTTTTCCCTTCATTTTTTTTTTTTTTTTTTTTCTGCCCAGGTGTCTCTGAAGGGAACTTCATTGTCTGTTTCAAATTCATTTGCACTTAACTCATCTAAAAGTTTTGCAAGAGCTGTTTGATGTCCAAGGAGCCTCTGAGCACCCCTCCCCCATCTCCACCCTTGTAATGAGCCCTTTAACTCATGCAGACCTAGCACGGTTTTTGGACTAGAGTCAAAGGCCCGATGCCCCCTCCTCTCCTCAGTCTGAGAGCAGAGCCTCAGGGGGAAAGGCCGCCAGGGTGTGGCCTGGCCTGGAGTTGGAGAGGCTTTGTCCGGTTGACTGCCCTGGGACACACCATCTCACAGGGCACCTTGCTCCCTGCTCCCTATGCTACGGCTCCAGCCCCGCGCTCGGTGCTCTAAGCTTCCCCCACTAATTAATGGGTGCCTGCGAGGGCTGACCCAATTCGCCCCCAAATTAATCTCAATTACAACGATTTGGTAAGAGCCAAACTAGCCAGCCTGATGGAGCCGGGATTTCATCACCCGAGAAGAAGGAGCCAGGACAGCTCAGTCCTGATGTTATCAGCGGGGGGGGGTGGAGTGGTGGTGGTGGTGCTCTGGGTGGGGCTTGTGGCCCCAGGCACCTGGGTATTTTTATCGGCACCATCAAATTAGTTCACACCAGCTAATATTCACATTGGCAGCCTGGCCCACCATCTCCATGCCCCTTCCCGATGACTAGGGATGGGGTTATTCTGGGTTGCCTGGTCCCACCAGCTCCTGGTAGACAGGAGACTGGGGCGTTGCCTGTGCAGCGTGGCCTGTGGACAAGAGGTGATTAGCTCGGAGACTCCTAGTATCGCCAAGCACCAGATCTAGAAAACCTTGTCTGGTGTGGTTGTCGCTCCTGGGCACAGTGAGGTGATGCTGAAGCAGGTTGGCGCTGACGCATGCGCACTGACAGTGGGTTCCCAAAGGCCTGTCCCATCCAGTAGCACCGGTTGCTCCCTGCACTATCCCCCTGGGGCAGGGCAGGAATCAGTAACTCCATTTTACAGAAGGGGAAGTAGAGACCCAGGGAGGAGACTGGGTGGGTGGGTGGGTGAGCCACTGGGCAAGCCAGGGCTCTGCCAGGAGACAGGACTCCTGGCTCTAATGCTCTCCCCATGGGAGCAGTTGGCAGGCCACACCTCTCCTCACCAGCCGCACGCACGTTCCGTGCCGCCCCTCTCGGTGACCTTTGTCTCCCCATTTGCAAATGAATGTGAAAATATAATAATAAAACCTGCCCCAAGCCCATCCTTGCGGGCTTTACACACTAGAGCCGTGTGCAAACGTGAACACAGCTGCGGCCATTTTCATTGACAGTGATGGATGGAGAGGTTGTAGCCTAGCGCTCCCAGCTGTTCCTCAACCATCAGAGTTTTTTTCCCCCCAGGTAACAGGGTAGTCCCCTCCTTGGGGCACAGGAGTGGCTTTCTGGTGGCAGGACCCAGGCAGCCCAGGGCAACAGAGGGGGTAAGTCTAGGGGACTGTTCCTTGTCACTCTGCCTACCGCACACCACAGTGCAGACCCCTGTGTTACACGGCTTGAGCTCTGACAGGATTGAGAGTGCCTCCCTAGTCTGGCAGGGCGTGGGGACAGTGCTCCAATACATGAGTGGCAACTCAGGTTCGGGGACACTTAACACAACTTAGGCTGGTTACAAGCCGCTTCCTCCTGGCCCCACTCAGCCTCTCCCCAAGGCAGCTCTGCATCTTTAGCCACGCCTCGCTGTACCTGGCAGTCTCCCTACCCCAGGATCAGCGTCGTTCAGCTTTGGGCCTGGTTTAACCAGCCCAAGAGGGGCCTGAGGCTTGGGTGGAGGACCTTCGGGCCCTCTCTGACTGGTGCCCAGTTACGTCTACCCACACCAGCCACACTCGCCTGCCACCCTGCGAGTACGAGCCCCATGAGTCTCCCGTTCGCCCCCCACTTCCCGCAAACCCAGTGGCAGGATGATTGATTTTGCGGGAAGCGCAGTTCCGAGGGTGGGGGTGGGGACCCGGGGGATCCTCACTCCATTTGCTTGTGGCTGTGAGTCAAGGCTGGGTCCCACTGGGCACCCTGTGAGGTGTTCCCCACACTCAGTTTTGCTGGGGGTGGGGGGCTCACAGGGGTCCTCATGGGATCTCTGACAGGGAGTCCAGAGCCATTGGATGCCTGGCAGCATGGAGGGGCCTCTGTGGCTTTGGGCTTCTGCTGGATTCCTTAGACGATGTGGTTGACAGCTCCCCTAGCGAATAAGGATACGCGGTGAGGGGGATTGCCCCAGCCCTCTGGTCTAAATTTGCAGGCACCTCGTGGATAGGGTGGCATCATGGGAAGATGGAGCAGCCACCAGTCTGGCTGGGTCTCCTGCTCTTGGTCCAAGTTCAGGTGTTCAGAGCTCGTTGGTGACCGATGTGAGGGCAAAGGGGAGCTCAGAGCTTTGTAAAAGCCACCGGTATGTGTGTTCAACACAGGAGCGTACACGCGTGCACAAACACGCGCGCGCGCACACACACGCGCACACACACACACACACACACACACACACACACTTGAATGGGAATCTATCTTCATTCAGGTCCCTACCCACTTGATGAAGCTGTGTGCGGTGTCATGTGATGACATGAATGAATAACAGAAGGCCAGGAGAATACCTTCACACGTGACAGCCCGTCTGTGGGCTCCCACAAGCCGGTAGCTTCAACAGGGACAGGAAGTAGGATTGTCTCCTGGTCTTGCTGGAGATGGGACAGACCGAAACCCAGCAGGGCATGACTCACAGCCCTGTGAGTAACAGGGCTGCCCAGCCTGGGAAGCTCCTGGATTCAGGCCTCCAGGAAAACAGGCAGGTGCCTTCCCTCTTGTCACACCTGTCCCCGAGCTTTTGGGCTTGGCACATGTGTAGGTGAGGAATTGCTATTCTCTCTAGCAAGGCACAAGGAGGAGGTGCTTCAGTTGGAAAGAGTCAGGAGAATTTTGTGGACGAGGGGCCTGCAGGGTGTGTTTAGAATGGAGGAGAGGAAATAGGAGGAGGAAAGAGGAGAGGAAAGAGGAGGAGGAAGGAGGAGAGGAAATAGGAGGAGGAGGAAAGAGGAGGAAAGAGGAGGAAAGAGGAGGAGGAAAGAGGGGAGGAAAGAGGAGGAGGAAAGAGGGGAGGAAAGAGGAGGAAAGGGTGGCTGGAAGAATGAGACAGAGGACAGGACAGGGAGAAGAGAAATTTAGGAGGGGACACTGGGAAAATTTGAGGAAGGAGGGTGTCTTGGTTGGATGGAGGGAGGGAGGTGGTTTCTGGGAGCAGAGGGCAGCTGGGGTCAGGGGGTCAAGGGGTCAAAGGGTCAGGGGGTCAGGGGCTGGTCTTCTAAGGAAGACTGCAGGCTTTGTGTGAGATCTGAGGAAGGCCCTCTAGCTAGCCTTGTGTCAAGGCAGCTATGAAGACAGACCACCTCCTATGGAAGGATCCTGAAACCATGGCCAGGCGGGGGCAGCTCCCCACAACCCTACCTGATGCTTAGAGCAGAGGGGACCCCAAAGATGGGGCAGACCCAGGCTCCCAGACCCAGGTCTGTTTGCAGAAGCCTGGAGTGACCACGGCAACCCTTCCTGGGTGACAGCAGTGCCCAGGTATCCCCAGTATTACATCACAACAACACGTTCCCATGAGTGGCCAGACCAGCAATGCGCACTCTCCCTCTCTCTCCTCTCTCTCTCCTCTCTCTCTCTCTCTCTCTCTCTCTCTCTCTCTCTCTCTCTCTCTCTCTCTCTCTCTCTCTCTCTCTCTCTCTCTCTCTCTCTCTCTCTCTCCCTCTCTCTCCCTCTCTCTCTCTCTCTCTCTCTCTCTCTCTCTCTCTCTCTCTCTCTCTCTCTCTCTCTCTCCCCCCCTCTCTCTCTCTCTCTCCCTCTCTCGGCACGAGAACCCTGGCATGGTTGGGAATACCATGGGTGACATACACACACACAGTAATGGCTTGGAGTGGAGTATTTTATCTCTTTCTCTTCATGTATGTAATATGTGTAATTAGTTTATTATGACTGAGATATGGACACATATGCTAAAAGACCGAAGATGTCAGTGGCATAGGCAGCTTCCCATAGTTTTATTTCAACAGTGATTTTAAACAATTTTTTATTACATTTAAAAATTATTTTGTGTGTGTTTACATGTCTCATATCAAACTCACCTGGTCTCATGAAATCATGGCTTCATAACCGGCGACCGGAAGGAGTGTTTGGAAAACACTGACATGTCCTTAAGAAGAAACAATCGACACTGCCCCTTCCTGGGCTGGAGAGATGGCTTAATGGGTAAAACTGTTGTGCAAGCATGAGGATCTGAGTTCAAATCCCCATGACCCATGTAAAGCTGGACTCAGCAGCACCCACATTTGTAATTACAAAGCTTCTATGGAGAGACAGGAGGCATAGACAGGACACTCCCTGGAAGCCAGGGGACCAGCTAGGCTGCCATATGCAGGTCAGGCAAGAGACACTGGAGACACAGTGGAAGCTGAGGGCCAGCGCTGACGCTGCCTTCTGCCCTCTGCCCTCTGCCCTCTGCCCTCTGCCCTCTGCATACATGCACATGCATTTTGTTTGTTTTTCCAAGCAGGGTTTCTCTGTGTAACAGCTCTGGCTGTCCTGTAGACCAGGCTGGCCTTGTACTCACAGAGATCTGCCTGCCTTTGCCTCCCCAGAACTGGGATTAAAGGCGTGTGCCACCATTGCCTTGCCCATGCACATGCATTAAAAAAAAAAAAGAATTATTTTATTTAAAAAGAGTATTGCCCATGTGCGCATGTAGGTGTGTGCACACAAGTGAAGGTGGCTATGGAGTCCAGAAGTTGGAGTTAGCAGGCTGTTGTGAGCCTCCTGATGTGGTGCTGGCAACTAACCTCTGGTCCTCTGTTAGCGCAGCACACACTCTTAACTGCTGAGCCGTCTCTTTAGCCTCATCACCCATCTTTTTATACACACGCACACACACACACAAATGCACACATGGGAATACACACACACATACACATAGAGAAACACACACACACACAGGGGAATGCATACACACACAAACATCCCACACAAACACACCCACACACATACAGGAGAATGCATACACACACCCACATACACATGGGAATGCATACATACACACAGCACACACACACACACACACACACACACACACACACACACGTGCGCGCGTGGTAGAAAGCATCTCCCTTTCCTGATTACTAAACCTTGCTGTTTTCAATTCCTTGTATGAAATACAGAAAATGTGACATACTGATTTTTCAACATCTCAGCCTAGAAGGAACTCCTATTAATATTTTAGCCCACGTCTAGGTTTTCTTCTTGCGTTCCTTAGGTTCTGGGTTTGAACTCAGGGCCTGTCCTTCAGCGTGCTCTACTGAGAAGCCATATCTCCAACCCTTCATCTGTAAGGTTATAGACAAGGGCTCACCACTGTGGCATGTCCCATAGCCATCATCTTTTCATCCTTGGCCCCCTTGGGAGCAAAGGGGATGCAGACATTATATAAATCCAAGTTGGGATTATATGGTTTTATATTCTGTGTTTGTTTTTCCATGCATGCTAAGGAATTGAGAGCTACAAAAGAACATATGTGCTATTTAAGAGTAATAGTCAAACAGGTATCCCAGAATGACATCCTACTTCATTTAGTATTAGGCTCTTGTCCCTTCCTCCTACTATTAAATATTCTTTGAGAGCTTGAATTTTAATGGCTGACTGGTAGTCCTTCAAAGAGTGGACCATATATTATTTTTTAAAAATTCCATCTTAAAAATTTATATTACTCCCAACTTTTTGCTATTAGAAGGTCACAGTGAAGAACACTATTATATGTAAATTTCACTCATAATCTGGACAATCAGGATTTCTTTATTGAAAGGAGATAATGTGACTGGAGAGATGGTTAAGAGCACTGGCTGTCCCAGTGGAGGACCTGGGTTTGGATGCCAGCACCCACAGGATACCTCACCCTTGCCTGTAACTGCAGCCCCAGTTCCAGGGGATCTGACACTCCTCTAAGGCGTCTTCTGGCACCAAACATCCATATAGTCAATATAAACACACAGGGAGACATTGATACACATGAAATAAAATTAAACATTTAAAAAAAGTAGATAGAAATAGAAGTAAAGCAGAGTTGGAGTTTTGGGCCAAGAAGTGCCTTGTTGTGCAGGTATGAGGACTTGAGTTCAGATCTCAAACACCTGTATAAGGCTAGGCATGGCAGTTTGTTCCTGAAATCCCAGCTCTGGAGGGGCAGAGACATGTAGATGTCATTGCGGTCTTGGCTGGCTAGTCAGTGTAGCTGAAACAGTGACCTGGCCTCTGAGAGACTCTGCGTCAAAAAATAAATATAAAGAAGTTCACTAAGAAAGTTGAGGGCTAGGCAAGCATTTAAAAGGTTTCTTTAATCTAGCCATATGATGTTTCTGTTTGCTGGTTACTCAAAGTGATTTCATTCTTTAAAGGGGGGCAGCGCTTGTGGAGAGTGATAAATGAAAATAATTGAAGTTGACCTCTGGTTTCTGTGCACACAGACACAGACACATGACACACATGCAGAGACACACAGGCACACACAAACAGACCCACATACACACACACACAGACACACACACACACACACACAGACATACAGACATATACCATACACACACATACACACAGGGACACACACACACACACACAGAGGCATACACCATACACACACACACAATACACACACACACATACACACACACAGAGGCATACACCATACACACACACACACACACACACACAGAGGCATACACCATACACACACACACATACACACACACACACACACAGAGGCATACACCATACACACACACACACACACACACACACACACACACACACACACACACACAGAGGCATACACCATACACACACACACAGAGGCATACACCATACACACACACACAGAGGCATACACCATACACACACACAGACATATATATACCATACACACACATACACACAGGGATACACACATGCACACACACACACACACAGAGGCATACACCATACACACACACACACACACACACACACACACACAGAGTCCAGTTTTTAAATTGCATTTATTTATTCTCCCCGGGTGGGGGTGGGGACGCGGGGTCATGCAGGTGCCACAGGGCACTCGTGGGGTTCAGAGAACAACTTTTGGGATTTGGTTCTCACACTTTCATGTGTGTCCCAAGGATCAAACTCAGGTCGTCAGGGTTGGTGACAATCACTTGCAGCCACTGAGCCCTCTTGCTGGCCCACGTCAAAGCTTAACTGTTGCTATAGCCAAACACGAGTTCCCTCACCAGGCACAACCAGACCTTTTATAGATGCAGCCAGAAGCGACCATTCCCATGCCCAGTGTACAGATGGTCGGGGGAGCAGAGCCCGGCGGTCCTGACCACATCCGAAAGGGCCAGGCCGGACACTGAGCCCGGCAGGCGGTCTGGCTCCAGAGCCTGGGCTCCCGGCATTATCCATGCTCTGGTTTGTTCATTCACTGGATCATCTTCCCTGCTCCAGCACGGGCACCATCACAGATGGTAGGTGTGTAGCGTGGAACTCAGCCCTGTGTGGAGGCGACAGACAGCATAATGAAGTGTTCTCCAGGCTGATAAAAGGTGGTCAGCCCTCCAGCAAAAAGAGCTGCTTTAGGAAACAGAGCTGCTGAAAGTGGGATGGGGAGTGGGAGGGAGGCCAGCTGAAATCCAGATAGAGAAGCAAGCCAGGAGGACGGAGGAGGGAGGAGGGAGGAGGGATGGGGCTCTCCTGAACTCCAAGATGGGAGCACCTCTAAGCAGTGGGATCTGCTGGTGCAAAGGCCGGCTGCAGGAGTGGGTTGACAGTCTCAGGGCATCAAGGAGAACTAGAGCAGACAGCGACGGGGAGGGGGAGGCCAGACAGCTACTGACAAGGTGCCCCTCCCAGGGTTCTGGGGCTACCCAACAGTCTTGGACTGAGGTAGGTGGTAACCACGCATCTTTCCAATAGAGAAGTGCTCTGCCATCTGAACTCTATCTACATCTGACCTCTGTAGCTGCTCAGTGAAGAACCCCCGCTGGGGATAAAGGTATGAGAGAGGAGGCTGCATTCGTGACTGAGGCGGAGATGGTGGTGGGCTGGGCCAGGCTGGGTGTGTGGAGGAGAAAGGTGTTCCTTCTTGGACTGTATTGGGGAATAGAGTCCACAGGGCTGTCAATCTCCTATTGGATAACAGAAGCAGAGAGGAGGGGTGGGATGTATCTCAACTGTAGAATGCTGCCCTTGCATGCTCAAGGCCCTGGGTTTGATCCCCAGCACAGAATGCAGGAACCAGGCATGGTGGTGCACACCTGTATTCTTAGCACTTGGGAGGTGGAGTCAGGAAACTCAAGTTCAAGACCATCCTTGGCTACATATAGAGCTTGAAGCCAGCCTGGTCTACCTGGGACACTGTCTCAAATAAAACAAATACAAACACATTTCAAAGAATAAAACAAGTTGGGTGGTGTTGGTGGACGCCTTCGAGCCCAGCACTCGAGAGGCAGAAGTAGGTGGATCTCTGTGAGTTTGAGGCCAGCCTGGTCTACAGAGCAAGTTCAAGGACAGCCAAGGCCACACAGAGAAACTTTGTCTCAAAAAACAAAATACAAACAAACAAAAAGCCAACCAAACCAGAAGAATGGGCAGGGCTCAGTGTCATAGTCCTTATCCAGCTTCCATGGCCAGCTCTTGCTGAAAGTCAAGGTTTGGAGCTGTTATTACAGACACAGACTGGGCGTTGTCATGGACTTATTCTCTGTCCCCTGGCGGGTACCCCAAGGGCAGTGCATCTCACAACCCTGAAGTCTCTGTGAACGGTAGCCAGGAGGCTGATTCTAGCCTGAGCTATGGTGGGAGGGGCGGGGTAAATCCAGGGCTGTACACGGAAGTCCCTCTTAGCCCTGGGCTCCCTGTTCAGGACGTCTTGAGAGCCTGTGCCAAGGTGGAACCAGTTGGGTCCCCGGTAACTCTCTACCTTCTCTGTGCCATCGGAAGGAAGAAAGCCTTGCTTTATGAAGTGCCAAGGAGCCAGATCTGTGATTTGTTATCACAGCATGCTTTACCTCAGTCGGCCTGTCAGCAGGACTTCCACAGGAGGTGTGCATTTTATTCAGGCCACAGACTGGTGGAATGTCTAGGTCCTACTGTGTGAAGGAGTGTTCATGGTTATAGCTATGTTCAGGTCTCCCTAGCTGCTCATTTTGCTTGCTGGCTGCTCTTAGAACCCGAGCTACCCTGCTCCCAACTCCAAACTTACCACAGCTACCTCTTGGCAGGGGTGATGGGTAGGCATTCAGTGTCGCTGTGGCCTCAGAGTCTAGGTATAGCGACAAGAATGCTGACATGTGTACTTGGTCTAGTTGCCAACTCCAGGACAAAGCATCCTGAGTTGGGCCAGGTAACAATGCGGGGTGAGCCCTGGGGTCCAGCCCCCCGCCCCCCCCCGCCCCCAGTGAGCTTCAGTGTGTACTGGGGCGAAGCACAGACCCTAGGCAGACTCAGGAAAAAGTGCAATGTGCACAGCTGATGATGGAGGTTCCCAGGTTCAACTCCCAACACCTGCACAGTGGCTCACAACCATCTGTACTCAATAATTAAGACAGAGTTAGCCAGTAAGAAGCCCTAGCCAACAGTTTTATAATTAGTATAGCATCCGTGTGTTTATTTGGGGCAAAGTGGCTGTGGGACCTGGTGGGACAGAAACTCCATCTTCACACAGCCACACCCTTTATACAAGGGCTGCTCTGGGGTCTCCCGTCCTAGCCTGAACTTCATTTCTTCCTGGCCAGCCTGCCCACAGCTGTATTACTAAAGGTTTGTGCATGTTTTGTGTGTTCATATTCATTTGTGTGTGTGTGTGTGTGTGTGTGTGTGTGTGTGTGTTCTGTGTGTGGCGTAGGCCTATGGGTTCACCTGTGGGTGTAGGTCAGAAATTGGCATCCACCTTATTGTTTTTTTAGGCAGGGTTACTCACTGATCCTGGAGTTGCTGATCAGGCCAGGCTGCCTGGCCTGAGAGCTCCCCAAAGTCTCCTGTGTCCACCTCCCTGCAGGGATTTCTGGGATTACAGGTACTCGTTGCCACAGTATTTTACCAGGGCGCTGGGGATCTGAATTGAGATCTTCACTCTTGCACAGTGGGCACTTTACCTGACGAACCATCTCCCTAACTTCCCACCACCCGTTTGCAGCTTAATGAAGCGATGGGGCGGGGCTTTCTGAGCTAGACACAGACTAGGTGTGGACCACACGGATGAACAGCGAAGCCAGTGGCTCTGGGAGACACTGGAACAGATACAAAATCAGGGACTGTCCCAATGCGCTCAGTGATTAGAGTGGGGCTTGGGGGAGGGCATCACAGAGGGTGGGGTCACAGGGGGTCACAGAGGGTGGGGGTTACAGGAGAATCTAAGGGTTTGCAGAAGGTGACAAGGAAGTCCCCTCCTCGTTTTAGGGTGGAGAAAGAGGGATGGACAGAGGAGGACTGTGAGGAGCAGCCGGGGAGATTTGCAAGAAACCCCCAGGAGCCAGAAGTGGTGTTGGAGGCCTGATCTTGGTACCCAGGAAACTGAGGCTGGAGTAATAAAAGTTCTAGGATAGCCTGGGCTACACACTGAGATCCTGCAGGAAGGAGGGAAGGATGGAGATAGGGAGGGGGGAGGGTGGCTCTCGGGGACACAGTGACGCCCTTGACCAGGGTGTTGATGATGAATGGCCTGAGACTTGGATCCTGTTGGATCCTGGTTGCAGCCTCTGGCTGTCCCGGGTCCCAGGGACTAAGCAGGCAGGAATAGGGCTCAAGGGAGGCTGGGAGCAGAGAGACCAGAAGGCGAGCAGCTAAGCTGCTTCCCAAGCATCTACTTGACCAGGGCAGCAAGTGTGACTGGATGGGAAGTGGGTGGAGGAAGAAGGATCCTGTCTGAGGAAAACAAGAGCCAGGAGAAGGAACGGTTTCTGTCACCGGAAGTGACCCAGCCTGCTGATTGGGAGGTAAGTGGAGGTGGTACCGGCCAGAGAAGGCAGAGACCACACTGCCACCCCCCTCCCAGGTCCCACAGTAGCCCCAAAGGCGTCCTGCTTGCGTGTGCCCACCGCCCCGGGAGCTCAGGCTCTTCACAGCAAGTCTCTTCTCCTTGGGTCTGGCTCCCGGGATTTCCTGCAGGGACAGGGATTCGTGTCTGCCTTTGTCAGCCAGGCCTTTGTGAACGGAATTGCAGCTGGGGAGCTGATACCCAGAATGGTCCCACTGGACAGACGCTGCCTCACCGAGCTGCACCCCAGACCTTCAGAGGGGTTCATTCTCAGGCCCAGGCTATTACACAACATAACTAGAATTCCGCTGTCCTGCTATCCAGGTGTCCTAGGGCTGGCGGGGCTGCCTGATTTGGCCTCTGGATCGGCTTGGGTGTACATTCCATCATTGGGAGTGCCTGGCTCCCCCAGCGAGATGCCAGGCCAGGAGGGATCCTAAAGGGCCGGCTCACCCCAGTTCTCAGGGATGCAAAAATGCTGTTAGAAGAACCCTTCAGTGGCTGAGGAAATGCAAAGGCGGGCTCCCAAGTGGGCTGGAGGGATAAGAGAAGTCTTCGGGAAGTTAGACCCAGGGGGAGCCAAGACCCTAGTGTGGTAGTTCACCCCTGCCATCTCATCACTCAGGAGGCTGAGGTAGGAAGACTGCTGCAAGTTCGAGGCCAGACCATCCCTGTCTCACAAAAGCAAAAAGTATGGGACAGCTCTGGCGGGGGTAGGGATGGGGATTGTTTCCAGACCTGGCCCAGGCTCAGTGGAGCAGCCCTGTCACAGGACTCCGCACATGGGAAGGCCTAGAGGAAGGAGAGCAAGAGGCGAGGGCTGTGCGGTGCAGGCCGGGTTGGGTAGGTCCCCGCAGCGCAGCGCCCGCCTTGCAGGAGCCAGCTCGCCCCGCCCGCGAGGGTCGCCCGACTCGGGCCGGGGGCGTCTAATGCGCCCGCGGCGGTTCCGGGGAGTGTCCCTTCGCGCTAATGTGCGGTCGCCCCGCCCCGCCAGCAGTGCTGCCCCCGTGCTGACCCCGAGAGCAGATCGATATGCATCAGGCGGCGGGCAGCCCCGGTCCCTCCCCGCCCACAGCCCCTCTTCCAAGCGCAGTCCTCCCTCTCCGCTCCCCAGGATCTGTCTCCTCCCTCTGGCTTCCGCGGAGCCTGGGAATCCCCGCGTGAGTGGGTCGGGGGCTTCAAGGCAAAGCCACGGTCAGTCAGCAACCCAAAGCAAGGGTCCTAGGGAAGAGGATGAAAGAGACACTCCAAAGCAAAACTAAACAAGAGAAACCAAGATAAGCAATGCTATTATAAAGAAAAATTAAGGCCCGGGGGGTGTGACTCAGTTGGTAGACGGCTTGTATAGCACGGCGAGCCCAGCATTTACTCTGGCGTGGAGGCAGGAGGATCAGAGATTCAGGGTTAATTTTCAGAGGTTTCAAAGTGAGTTTGAGGTCAACCTGGGATAAGGGAGATCATGCATCAAAGAAAATGACAAGGCCTGGGGGCAGACTGTTGGAAGGCTCAAGTGTTGGCTTTGCAACAGAAAATCCAGAGTTCGGATCTCCAGAGCCCACATAAGATCTACCAAGCGTAGAGGTACCCTGGTAATCCCTGGTGGGCACAGGTGAGCCTCTGAGCAAGCTGACTAGCTAGACCAGCCAAACGGCAGCGCGGATGTGTTCCAGGCTCACCCGCAGACCCTGTCTCAGCAAATAAATTGGAGAGTGGGGCCAGCACGGAGGCACAATGGGTGAAATCACTTAAGAAATAAGTCTGGAGACCTGACTGACCTAGATCTTTGGAGCCCAGAGGATGGTGGAAAGTTCCAGACATGTGTCCATGACTCATTCCCCATACCACGATCAATAATAAGCAAAAAATTAACAAAAAAGTTAGCAAAAAAAAAAAAAAGTGATCATGATAGAAGACTCCAAGACACCTCTGCCTTCACACCTGCACACATGTGCACACACACACACACACAGCACACCTGCACACGTGCACACACACACCTGCACACGTACACTCACACACACCTGCACACGTGCAGACAGGTATACATACACACGCACCACCACACACAGACACACACATGCAATAACTAACTAAATTAAAAAAGGGAAAATTAATGCAAAAAAAATCCTCAGTGATCAAAAATAAATCAAAATTTTAAATGAAGCTATGATCAGTAATGACTGAGCAGAGCCATATTGGAGCCTGAGGCAAAGGGGGAAAAAAAAAGACTTAAGAATCTGGATTCTGTTTCATTTAAATGTTGAATACTTTGCTCATCACAGATTGTTCACTGGGAGGACTTGAATTGTGGCTGAGATTCGCTTTTGGGACTAGTTATGACTGATGTGACAATAGAGCAAATGCCATCACCTTAATCACCTTAAAATAGTTTTGGGGGAAGGGTTGAACTCAGCCTCGTGCATGCCGGGTAACTGCTGTATGTCCAGCACCCCTCCCTTTTTAAAAACTGGTTGTTTCAACAGGTTGTCATGTAGCCCAGGCTGGCCTTGAACTTGCAGTGTAACCGAGTATGGCTTTGAACTCCCCTTAATTCTCTTGCCTCCTGAGTTCTGGTTTACAGGTATGGGTACCATTCTCAGAGCCTCAATTTATCAATGACATTTTTTCCTTTTGAGAAAAGGAAAAATCCTGTTTGAGACAGGATCTCAATGTGTAGTTCAGGCTGACCTGGAGCCCTCCTGCCTCAGCACACCATCTCTTTGTTGTTGTTTGTTTTTGTTCTTGTTCAGGCTTTGGAGAGTGTCCTGGAACTAGCTCTTATAGACCAGGCTGGCCTCGAATTCACAGCGAGATCCTTCTGCCTCTGCCTCTGCCTCCAAAGTGCTGGGATTAAAGGCGTGCACCACCACCGCCTGGCACACCATCTCTTAATTGTCTTTTTAAATGAAAGATGCTGTGACTTTACAAGGCATTTACTTACCATACAGTTGATGGCTTGAAGGTTTTCTATCCCATGATAGTTGCTGGGTTTTCTTGTCCCACCAGGTCCCGCTGCCCTCAGCCCCAAATAAACACACAAAGACTTTCACTAATTATTAACTATTGGCCAATGGCTATGGCTTCTTACTGGCTAGCTCTCTCTTAATTACTAACCCATTTCTATAATCTATGTATTTCCATGTGGTCTTGGCTTACCGGAGAATGCCTGGACCTGTTACTCCTTTTGCGGCTACATGGCATCTCTTCACAGTCTCTCCTGCCTACCTTTCCCAGAATTCTCCTCATCTCCTAGTCCCGCCTATCTTCCCGCCTCTATTGGCCAAACAGTGTTTTACTCATTGACCAATAAGAGGAACACATACACAGAAGGACGTCCCCCATCAGCTGACATTCATTTCTCCAGCCCTGTGCCCCCACCATTATCCACAGCATTGCCACACCCCCCCCAGGAGCCTTGTAATCACAACCTGTTAGGTGTCCCCTGGCAACCATAATTTCCAGCTCCATGGCGTTGTCTGTCTTGGAAATGTAGGTGGATTTGTATGCTGTGTAGTGTCTTATATCTCAAGGTTCACGGTTTTCTGGCATCTGTCCATATTCCACAATTTTAGGGTGTGCGTGTCGAGTGTGTCTGACGGAACCTGCGTGTGTTCTCAGGGGTGAGGTGGCCAGAGGAAGGTACCCTAGCACTCTCCATCCGACTCCCTTGAAACAGGGTCTCTAAATGGAGAGGGGCCTAGGCTGGTACTCAGCAAGCCTCAGTGATCATCTTGACTCTGTTCCTTATAGCACTGGAGTTATAGGCAGCATGGGGCCCCACCCGGCCTTTTATGTGGGTGCTGGGGATTTGAACTCAGGTCTTCATTCTTGCATGCAAGAATGCAAGCCATTGCTCAGCCCCAACATTGCACTGTTCACATTGTCAAATCACAGCCCATTGTGTGGATAGTCTTCACTTCTGCATCCACTCTTCAGCTGATGGGTATTCAGGCTGCTTCTTGTCCGTACTCTTTACCTTTTATCAATAATGCATTGTGAGCATGTGTGCACACAGTTATGCGTGGACCCATGCTTTCTTTTTTCTTTATTTTTTTTATTACATTGCAGTTTTCTCTGTGTGTGTGCATGTGTATGTATGTGCATACCGTACTGCCCATGTAGAGGTCAGAGGTCAGCTTGCAGGGGTCAGTTCTCTCCTACCGTGTAGTTTCTGGGAATCAAACACAAGTTTTCGGCCCTGGCAGCAAGCCTCTTAACCTGCTGAGCCATCTTGTCAGCCTTTATTCACTTATGTTTTTCTGGACAGGGTTTCTCTGTGTAGTCCTGGCTGTGCTGGAACTCGATCTGTAGACCAGGCTGACCTTGAACGAACTCACAGATTCAACTATCTTGCCTTCCAAGTGCTGGAATTAAAGGAATGCACCAGCACACCTGTCAAGCCTCCTTTTTTTTTTTTTTTTTTTTTTTTTAAATTATCTCTGAAATAAAAAAATATGTCAGGCAGTGGTGGCACACACCTTTGATCCCAGCACTCAGAAGGTAGAGGCAGTCTGACCTCAGTGAGTTCAAGGCCAACCTGGACTACAAAGTGAGTTCCAGTACAGCCAGGACTATTGCAGGGAGAAACCTTGTCTGGGAAAACAAAACAAAACAAACAAACAAACAAAAACACAAAATTATTTCTCTTGATTGTATACCTAGAAGTGTGGGCCCATGAACCCTGCATATTTAACATTTTTAAGCAATTGCTGGAGTATTTTCCAAAATGGTCTAACCACAGTCCTTCCCACCAATATTGTAGGCCAGTTTCCACTTCCTCATTCTCACCCACAGGTGCACTCACCATAGACCCTTTTCTGTCCTAGTCTCTCTGATACCACATGGGGTGTTTCCTCTGTTGCCTCAGGCTGCACTTCCCATGTGCCTAAGGCACACTCGAACATTTGCTTGGAGGCACGTCTGCTCAAACACTTTGCCCAGTTTTCAAATACCTGAATTACCTTCTTTTGTAAGTGATGCCCTAACCATACACAATGTTCTTACCGGCATCTGCACAGGATACCATGCTTTGCATGCCTGTCCATGGGCTTCATAGGTCTACTCACTAGCCTCGTAAGTTCTAACGTAATTATGCGGGTGGGCGTGTGCACACTTGCACACTGCAAGTGCCAAGTAGTAGAGGAGTCAGTGTCCAGTCCCTGGGAGCTGGGAGTACAGGTGCTTGTGAGCCACTGGACATGGGTGCTGGGAACTGAACTTGGGTCCTCTGAAGAGCAAGAATATGACGTGCTCTTAACCACTAAGCCCTGGCATACATCTTTATAGTTTTGGTTGTGCGCCTAGCCTTTCACGGCTGAGCCGTCTCTCCAGCCCCTGGCATGCATCTTTAGATGAGTTGTTCTAGACACAGGAACCCAAGTGCAATTCCTAGGCCTGTCGCCTCCCTCCCTCTTTCGGAGGTCACACTGTGTGCCCCAGGCTGGCTTCAACTTTTGGGAGTCCCCCTGCTGCAGTCTCCCAAGGACAGGAGAGTAGGCATGTGCCCGCACACTTGATTCTAATATTTATTCATTTAGATAGCATGCCGGTTATCTTAGGCTGGCCTTGAACTCACCGTGTAGATGAAGATGACCTTGAACCTCTGACCGGTTGCTTCCACTGTGGGGTGTTGGTATTACAAATGTACAATACGGGGACTAGAGCGATAGCTCAGTGGCTAAGAGTGCTGGCTGCTTTTCCAGAGGACCTGTGTTCAATTCCCAGCACCCACATGGCATCTCACAGCTGTCTGCTATTTCTGTTCTGGAGGATCCAACACCCTCACACAGACATACGAGCAGGCAAAAATGTCGGTGCACATAAAATACAAATAAATAAATTATTAAAAATGAAACAAGTGTACAGCACCATGTCTGGTTTTTTTGGGGGGAGCTAGGGATTAAACGCAGGGCATCAAGCATGCTAGACAAGCACTGTAATCCACTGGGTTACATCTCCAGACCTTCTGTCAAGTATTTGTGACTGTCTAACCTAAGCCAGGCACCCAGGCATGTAGACACTATGGGCTGTGAGCTGGCCAGTGTTTGCTAAGCTTAGAAGGCCACTTTTCAGAAGCTGTGTGGTGCTGGCAGCCATGCTGGATGGTCGATGCATGCGGAGCCCCAGTGTAGACAGATCCCCTGATGACCGGGTCCTGGTGCCCAGGCCAAGGCTGCCTGTTCAACTACACAGTTCCAGGCCCTCTGGTGATTTAGGCACAGCTCAGACCCACTGACCAGTTAAAGAACTTGCTGCCTTTCCTTCGGACACTCTAAAATGTAGAGTCAACTGGCCATTATTCCAGGGGCACAGGATATGAGAGTTGTAAGTTAAAGCAGTTTGACCAGGAATGGGAGGGAACAATGGCAACAAACTTGAGCTTTGGCCCTCGGGGTCACAGAAAACTCAGGAACAGACACGACAGGGTTGGTTTCCTTTGGGGACCTCTCTGGGGTGCAGGTGGGGCACATTGGGAAGGGACAAGAGCAAGAATGGAGGCAGAGGCCAGGGAGGAAGGACCTCACGGGGGTGGGGGGGGAGCTGCCTAGCGTGGGCCAGGGGGCAGAAGAGGAGGTGGGAAGGGCCCAGATGGGATGTGAGGGCAGAGTAGTGCCGTGTCTGGACCAGGGGCGTGGTGAAGACAGGCAGAAGGTCGACCGCTGTCCAGGGAGGCGTCTGAGATGTAGACCTGACTTCCACAGAGGTGGGGTAGGAGCTCAGGTGTCTGTCTGCCTTGCGGCTGAGAAGGCAGAGCCAGAAGGGCGGTGTGTTCTGGGGATGGTCCCAGTTACCATACATGCCTCGATGCCCATCACAGAAGCCTCGAGCCGCACGTGGCCTCTGAGCACTGGAAAGGCAGCTAATGCGCCTGAGATGTGCTGTCAGTTTCAGAGGAGGAGGCAAAGGGGAATGCTAGCCCGTTGGTGATTTTTATGCCAATCACAAGTTGAGATGGTAAGATTTCAGGTACATTCATTTAAAGAGTGTCTAAATTATTTCATGTTTGAAATGTGGCTATCAAATAGTTTTAGTTGGGGCTGGGGAGCAGGTTCAGTGGATAAAGCAGTTGCTATCCACGCTCGAGGACTGAAGTTCAGATCTTCAGCAGTCCGACACAGCTGGGCACCACAGCACACATCTGTAATCCCAGCACACCCCTGCTGAGAGGGGAAGAGGCAGGGAAATCCCGGAAGCTTGTGGGCCAGCTAGCTAGGCAAATTATATATCTATCAGGGGACAAGAGACCCTGTCCCAAACAAGGTGGAAAGCAAAGAGTGACACCCGAGGCTGCCCTCTGAGTACCACATGTGCCGTGGCATGCACTCACACATGTCTACTTACATACACACGAACATGCACACACAGACGCCTATGCACACACGTCATCTAGTCACAAAGAGTGAAATAATAAATTCAGCTGCCTGAGTTACAGTCCTTTTGGACAGCAGTGATTTAGATGGTTATCTGTAAGCCAACAAAGTCACAGTGAGAATGAGTTGAGAAGAGGCCCCAGGGGTGGGAGAGGGAGAGCGAGGGAGGGGGAGTGGTCCAGGAAACCCTGGTGGGGAGGGCTTTGGGGGGCACCTCATGAAATGCTAGTGAGTGTGGAGTGGAGGCTGGGAATTGGCCACTGAAGTTGGCTGGTCTCAGGCATTGGGTCACACACCTATAATCCCAGCATCTGGACAGTGGCGGAAGGAGAGCCAATAGTTTAGAGACAACCTCGACTACACAGTGTATTAGAAGACAGCCTGGGCTATAGAAGACCACACCTCACAACAAACTGGCCAGTCAACAAAGAGAAAGCAAAACCAAAACAGAACAGAATTCAAAATGAAGCAAAAAAGTTAGATTAGCATGTGTGAGGGCGTTGTATACACAGGGCACCCTGAAGCTCCTGTTGTGCCAATATTGGGCATAGAGCACTAGCATAGAAAGGCGAGGCTGCCCTACCAGGGCTCAGGATGCAATTCGGAGCTGAGTCCAATCTCCAGGGCTAGGGTGGAGGCGGAAAGTCAGAAAGCCTAGAGGTGCCAGGGTTGGAGCTCAGTTCTAAGGGCTGTGTGTGTGTGTGTGTGTGTGTGTGTGTGTGTGTGGTACCCTGCTCACATCACTGGGACCCAACCCCACCCTCAGGCACCAGGCAGGGGAGAAGCAGAAGGAGCGTAACCAAGAAGACTTTGCAGGAGCTATGAGCAAATGGCACTGGCAGAGGCATGGTCTGATATGAACAAGGCTCTGAGTTCAATCCCCAGCACAGGGAGGTAGGGAGGGAGAAGGGTGGAGGGGGGTGGGAGGAAGGAAGAATGGATTTTCTGGAGCCTGTTCTTTTATTTAATTGCTTTATTAATTTGTGTGTGTTGTGTGTGTGTGTGTGTGTGTGTGTGTGTTGTGTTGTGTGTATAGTATATCCACTTGTTAGTGCAGGTATGTGTGCGTCTGTTGTACTTGCTCTTGTTAATGTTAATATAGGTGTGTGTGTTTGTGGTATAGGCCAGAGAGAGACATTGGATATCTTTCTTCCATCTCTCTGCTAAAAAAAAAAAATATTTATTTTATGTGTACTGGTGTTTTGCCTGCATGTTTTGTTTTGTTTTTTTCTTTTTGGTTTTTTGAGACAGGGTTTCTCTGTAGCTTTGGAGCCTGTCCTGCCACTCACTTTATAGACCAGGCTGGCCTCGAACTCATGAATACCTGCCTGCATTTGCCTCCCAAGTGCTGGGATTAAAGGCTTGTGCCACCACCGACCAGCACTTGTGTGCATTTTTATGTGTACCATGTGCATAGCTGGTGTCCCTGGAGGTCAGGAGACGGCATCAGATTCCCTGGCACTGGAATTACAGATGGTTGTGAGCTGCCACATGGGTGCTGGGAATTGAACCCAGGTCCTTTGCAAGAGCAGCCAGTGCTCTTAACCACTGAGCCATCTCTCCAGCCCTTACACTTTTATTTTTTTTGAGACAGGGTCTCTCCTAAAGCCTAAAGCTCATCAATTCAGCTAGGCTGACTGTTTAAAGAGATTGAGGGATCAGCTTGTCCCGTCCGTCTGTCCATGTGACCCCCCCACACCTTGCCTGCACCCTCTCCCTCTCCCCATCCTGGGATTAAAGGCTGGAGCCACTGTGCCAGGCTTTTTTTTTTTTTTTTTTTTTTTTCTTTTCTTGCTGCTCTTGCTGAGGACTGAGGTTTAATTCCCAGCACTCACATGGAGGTTCACAAACACCTGTAACTGTATCCCTGGGGCGGGGCAGGGCGGGGCGGGGCGGGGCATCTGGCGCCCTCTTCTGTCCTCTGCAGGCATTGCATGCACATGATGCAAAGCTATGCAGACAAAGCATAAAATGACATAATAATTGTTTAAAATGTAGGGTCTGGGGGTCTGAACTCAGGTCTCTGTGCTATTGCAGCCACACTTCCCAGCCTTGGAATTTGTTCTTAGTTCTCAGCTCCCTGGGATGAAGGTTACACCAGGCGCCTCTTTGTGGTGGATGGAAGCTCTTGGGTCTCAGCGGCCGTGTCCCACGCAGTCCAGCAGCACCCAGAAGCTATGCTTCCTCCAGTGACCTCTTCAGCCTCAGCTGAATTTGGGGTAACATCACATCAGGGACCAAGGCACATAAACTACCAGACCCAGAGTTAGGCTGGTACGGACAACGAGACCTGTATTTCCACAGGAGCTTTAGATACTGGCAGTGTACACAAGGAAATTCGACATGGCTCCCCTGAGGAGGGGGAGGGTACCAGGGCACGTACAGCCTCAGGACCCCTTGCCCGGCGTTCTCCAGAGCCCTGAGCCCTGCTCTCTGTGTCTCTGAAGCGTGGGCACACTTCCTGGCCCTTGCCATCCCCTCTGCCTCCGACTGTCCCTTCGCCCTGGATAAACAGCAGCTCCTCCACGCACCGCCTCCTCATCCCCTCACGCTTCACCAGAATTAAATTCATCATTCATTTTTTATGGTTTATACATAGTGTAATTTATGTTTTCAAATATATTGAGGTCACAATTTAACAGAAAAAAGTATTTCACATTGAAATTGAAGGCATGTGTGTTCCATTAAATGGGGATGTTTGGGATAATTTTAAAAGGCTAAAAGTAGTAGAAAGTAGCATTAAAATAAAATTTGAGAGATGTAATTACCCCTAATCGCACCATAAAATAATCAATACCACATTCCATTATTTCTGACTTCCCTAGTTATAGCTTTTTTTGTTAAGCTCTTGAATATTGATGAGGTGAAAGGGCCGTGTCTTCTGGCAGAGGTGGCATTAAGGTAGTGTCCTCTCCCATTAGCCAGGGGGATGGTGTCCGTGTCTCAGCTCTCGAATGGGGCAGTGGCAGGCTTGCTGGTCTCCCAGGCGGGGGGTGACACAGCTCTTCAGACAGTAACCTGTGTGTGGGACATGGGGGTGTCTGGGCTGCATTTCTAGAGCACAGCAAGCATTTTAGGGACCAAGCCATCTCAGCAGCCTACGGCTCCCCATTTATAGACTGGCATTGTGAGGACCAGTGTACTAAAGTAACCAATGAGCAGAGGTGGCATCTGTACCCAAGTCTGCCTGAGCCACCACCCCAGCTTCTGGTGTAGGGGTGGGCTGAGGCTGGGGACCCCCCAGGAGGGTACAGAGGTTCTGAAATCACAGGGTGCTCCCATCCAGCTGTAATTCCAGCTCCAGGGATCTAATGCCCTCTTCTGGGTTCCAAGAACATTCACACACACACACACACACACACACACACACACACACACACACACACACGTTCCTATGCAAAATTAAAAATAGGTTTATCTGTAAAGATCACTGACTTAGGCGGCCCCATAGCCTAGCGCCTAGTGCTAAGAAGCCAATGGGACATTAAGTGTGGTTATGGTTCCCATTGCTACAAAAGATAGTTCAGATATGTGAATTATACATGTGAATAAATAACAAAATACATCTTTAGAAAACTCAGCAAACTCCCTGTGGAGGCAGCTAAGAACTTCCAGCAGCCCCCTCTCCTCTACACAGGGAGTTACTTAGTTCCCTTCTGGGTCCTCATGCTCCCATTGGTGACATGGGAATGGCCAGATTGCCTGCAAGGAACTGCATACCAGGAGTTAATGGTAGTCCCTGCCAGGCATGTGGGGAGAAATCAGGGATAGCTGGTGGTGCTCACACAGCTCTCACTTCTGTGGCCTCAGTTTCCCTGTCTCTAAAATGCTCCTGGGTAGGACACTTACGCTGGATAGCAGCAAGCCACGTGCTCCTCTGAGGGTAGAGTAGAGGTTCTACAGACTCGCCACTGAGAAGTGAGGACCATCTGGCCTGGGACCTTGCAGCAGAGCTGGGCGCTACGTCCAAGTGCACTCTGCAGTCCCATTCTCTCCCACCTCACAGAATCTGCAGCTTTAGCTTCAGACAGGATCCCTGAGAAGGGCCTGCAGGAGCCTGCCTGCCTAAGGAGAGTAGCCAAGGGTCTCAGGTCTGTGCCCAGCACATAGACATTGTCATTTCCTGATGTTTGCCAGTTACCCACTCGAATCTGGCTAGATCCCTCCCTGTGCACAAAACATGGTTCCCTGGCAGCAGAGTTATACACGTGAGCCCAAGGATGGGAACAACACAGATGTCTACCCACAGACGGTAGTGAAACAACAGAGGAATAGTCTTCAGCCATGAAAAGGATGGCGTGTGGGTGTGCACCACCGCCACCTGAGCTCCGTTAGAGACTGGAGTGGAGGAAACGTTTCAAGTGATCATGTGGATAAGTATTTGCAAGGACGGAAGGCTTCTAGGTGCTGGGGGCTGGGGAAGTGGGGAGGGGTTGCCTAATGGGCACATGGTTTCCTTCTGAGGCGATGAGAAACTTCTGGAACTAGATGGCTGCACACCCTGTCATGTGCTTAGTGTCTTTTAGCCGTTCACTTTGCCCACACAAGTGCATTTTGCCACAACAGAAGCAATGTTTTAAGAGTCAGTACACCTTGGGGGCCAGGGGCTTGCTGAGAGCTCAGCTCCAGGTCCGCGGGAGGGGGTGCTATGCTCACCACAGGATCTCAGAAGCCAGGGACCCAGGGACTGTGAGGCAGCTCACTCTGTGTCATTACCATGAATAATAAACAACGGTGGAGTGTGTTCTTAAAACTTCCCTAATAGAGATTCCCAAGCAGTAACACAACTACTTAGATTACCCACTGGTCCCCTAAAGATACCGACACAAAAGCAGGGTGGGCCCCGGGCGGGGAGGGGGAGGTGTGCCCAGGGCTGGATGCTCCCTGGCATCCGGACAGTGCCTTCTGTCTCCAGCTCCACTCCTCACTCTTGCAGAGGCATCAGGGACAAAGGACAGCGGGGTTAAGGGGGGGTTCTTGCCAAAGCTCTTGCCTCAGTTTCTCACGCTCCAATCCGCATACTGAGGAACACAGGAAGATCGATTGGATCCTAGTAGCCTGGGTCTGTCCGTGTTGACTTGTTTCAGAGGGACTGTGACTGCAATAGAGGTAGACTTCAGAATTCCCATCAGGGACTTGAACCCCTCAAAACCACCCTGCCTTTTGTTCTTGCATTTTATGTGCATCTTGGCAAAGGCTGGCAGTCACTAATTCAAAGCCTGGAGTCACAGAGACTGTCTCCCTCCCGGAGAATGTCAGGTGTGGAAGTCCCTAGCCTGGAGAGGAGGCCTCGGCTTCCCTTATAAAGGGGGTCAGTGAGTGCTATATTGAGGCTATAGTGAAGCATGTGGCGACAGTATTATAGGACAAGGGCCCGGGCTGTGTGGCCTCTCTGGGTCTTCCAGGCGAAGACAGGGTTGGAGCCTCTGCCCTACCAAGTTAGGCGAAGGCTGGGTTCTGTCGACCGAGGCCTCTCCTGGCGTCCTGCTTGTTCTAATAGTCCCCTCCACAGCCCATTCTAAAGACAAAAACCCTGTCATGGGTCTAGAGAGGCAGATGTCGTGTGGAACCCCAAAGCTCTACTTTCTGCTTGTAGAGCTGATGCTTTTAACACTATGAAGGTCAGGGTCAGTGTGCTTTGGGACTTAGAACAGGGTCTTTGCAATTGTACCTTTGTCTGGGACGAGGCAACAGACCCAGGGGCTTCCATAGGGCTCAACAGCCAACCTGTTTTTGTCTCTAGAAAGTCATTTCCTCCCCTGTGTCTCAGTTCCTCCATTTCCCTTTATAGCTTATTTAATTTAAAATTATCTATCTATCTATCTATCTATCTATCTATCTATCTATCTATCTATCTATCTAGCCTCTGTCTGTCTGCATGCGCGCCCGCCATGGCCTGCATATGAAGGTCAGAGGATAGCTTCTCCTTCCACCATGTTGGTCCTGGGTATCAAATCGGGTCCTCAAGCTTGGTGGCAGCCACCTTTACATCCTGAGCCACCCTGCTGACCTAGTTTCCCCATTTTCAAGTGGAGACTAGAGACCAGATTTGTTGTTGTTGTTTTTATTTTTGTTTTTTTTAGTATTTTTTCTAGGCAGGGTCACTCTGTGTAGCTTTCGGAGCCTGCCCTGGAACTAGCTCTTACAGACCAGCCTGGCCTCAAACTCACCGAGATTCACCTGCCTCTGCTTCCTGAGTGCTGGGATTAAAGGCGTGCGCCTCCATTACCGGGCTGAGAGACCGGATGTCTTTAAGGTCTCTCTGAACACTGTCATCCTTTTAGTCTCGGGCCTCTCTCCTCCTCCCCCTTTCTTCTCCCTCCCCCCTCCTAGTGCTGACCTCTATACACACAGCTTTCTTTACCAACAGCTTCAGACACATCCCTCAGCTACTTCAAGGGCAAGAGGACAATCCACCCCTGACAAGGGGCAGACAGCTGGCTCAGGATCTGGGGGCTGGGCCTGCAGTACCATCCCCCCAATATTCCCATTGTCCCCCTTCTCTTTTGTCCAGAGGCCTCTGACCCCCTTCCACACAAAGTAAGCCCTGTGCCAGCCTCTGCCGCCCACGACCCACTGAGACGTAACTGACAGCATAACAAGCAGGCTCTTCTAGGAAACTTCAGAAATGGAAGGGAGGCCATTAGGAAATTTACATTTGCGAATATGATGTTTAATTAGCAATACCAATAAATTAATAGGAGAATCTTGCTGCGGTTCGGGGTTCATAAAACACCAGTCTCGGTTAGCAGAAGGAGAAAGTGGCAGCCCGGGTTGTCTGAGGGGAGAGAGAGGAGGGGCTGTTCTGGGTCACCTCCATCACAGGTGTCCTGTGTCCCTTGTGCTCACGGCCGGTCTCCTGCTCCCAGCACATATTGGGGTGGAGCAGAATAAAGCCACCACCCACCATGGAGCCCGCCGGGTTTGAATTCATGCCCTGCCTCGGCCAATTCCTCTGTGCAGAAACCACGTAGCTTTGGCGCCCCACGTCCTTCTCTGTCAAATAGGGACAACGATGATACCATCCTCCTTGTAGGGCTGCAGCGATGATGCAAGGGATTAATGAGGCTAAAGCGCCCAGCGCAGAGGAGAAAGAAAGGCACAAAATAAGCGTTCATTATTAGGCTGCTGCTCCGACTGTACTTATTATTAATGGGATAACGAATGAGGCTCACCTGGGGGGGCGGGGGAGGACTTGATAAACACTAAGCACGATCGGCTTTTCAGTCTTTCCCAGGTCGGCATCGCTTTTCTAGGCTCCTTGACTAATCACCCTGAGGTGGTCACCAGGCACGGTCAGTCTGATGGCCCAGTTTGGTCCCAGGGACTTTCTGCTTCTCTTCTCCAGGCTTGGCAGAGGCAGAAGCACCTGGCGCTTGCTGCGTCTCTCAAGCACCAGCACAGTCTGCCCGGCCAGCTGTCTCCCCCCCTTGCCCACCATCCAAGGCTTCCGGTTGCTCCCACTAAGGGCCTCGGAGATGGCTAAACCAGTCAAGACGCTTTCTGCCAAACTTGAGGACATGAGTTCAGTTCCTGGGACCCACGGGGTAAAAAGAGAGAACTGGATCCCACAGACCGCCCTCTGACCCCCACATGTGCCGTGGCCCCTGTGAGTGTGTGTGCATGCACAGACTCAATGCATAGATGAAATAATGCCAACAGTGACAAAAAGATGCCAGTCGGCCCCTCCTCAGCTCTGCTCCGATCCAATTGCCTTATTTCCTACCACTGGGGTCCACGGCTCCAGCTCCTGCCAGGGTGCCAGGCGCCCCAGCCTGCCAGCTCACCTCCCCCGCCCACCCCCACCCCCACCCCCACCCCCAGCCTCCAGACCCCTGCACATGTGTAGCTCATCTTAGGCTGTCTGCTTTGGTTTGATAAACTTCTGCTCCTTCCCCAAGGCCCAGCCATACCAAGTCCCCCGTGTCTCCAGTAAAGAGTTAGAGTCGGCTGTGGGTGGTGTGGGGACCATGAGACCTTTGGTCACTCTCTTCTCCCGACTCCTCATCCCAGCACCACCACACCCAGAGACTTGTGCTCTTCAAAGAAGCCCGCCCTGTCCTCTGGTGACTCAGACCTCTCAGTTTCTGTGGGTCCTGGAAGCCCCTTCCTGGCCGGTTCCCCAGGCTCTGTGTCCTCTCTCTTGGCCCTCCAGTGTCTCTATCTCTGGGTCTTGGCTTCCTGGGGCTTAATTTCCTGTGTGTTCAAGGGACAAATCCTGCTTTGCCCGAATGGGTGACTAAACAATTAAATCAGGGAGTGGGTTTAAATGTCACCTCCTACAGGAAGCCCTCACTGACTAACATGGCGTTGTTTGTAACCATTCCATGCATTAGCTGTCTGTCTCCAGACTTTCAGCTCTTCAAGACAGAGACCTGTTGTTTTGTTTACTGCTGTTTCCTGGCACCTGTCCTGGAGACTGTCACATTGGTATGCTAATAAGTATTCCCTGGGTAAGTGAATGAATGAATGAGTGAGTGAGTAAATGACTATTGGGATGAATGAAGGGGCAAATGAATGAATCAATGACTGGCTGAAGAAATGGATGAATGAACCAAGAAGGGAAAGAATGAATGGAGGTGCTTATAAATGCCAAGTACAAGGGGCTGGAGGCACAGGACAGTTTCTTCTGAGCCCTGGTCCCCACCATGAACTTGTTTCCCCGACTGTTTATTCTGTTGTATAAAGTGCACAGGAAACATGATAATAATTAAAGCAGACACAACAACAGGTAATTAATTGCATTTCCCAAATTTGATGCATGCATATGAATGAACGGGAGGTCACAGATACGGTCGGTTGTGCAGGAGTCCCCATGCTCTTGCTGTCAGGGGCAGGGTGGCAGGTCTCCGAATGCAGCCCTGCAGGCTGGTCCCCAGAGAGCCCAGCTCCTCTTCCTCGGTGTGGCTGTGGGGCTGTGGCTACGTGGGTTCCAGGTGGGAGGGAAGGAGGATGCTCAAAGGCACAGGTGCCCTCTGGCACCTACAGCCACAGGAAGTTTCTGATGGTGATCTGTGGCCACTAGTGTAACACAGGGAGGGGCCCAAGGCACTGACTGAGTGAGGAGGCCAGGTACTTGTTAAAACATGCAGAAGCCAGAGATGGGAGAGATGGGAGAGATGGGAGGGGCATGGGCTGGGGATGTATCTCAGTTGGTAGAGTGCCTGCCTAGGAAGCTTGAAGTCCAGGGTTGGTCCCCAGCACTGCATAAAAAGAGGTGGTGGTGTACCCGTGTAATCTCAGTGTATGGGACATAGGATCAAAAGAAGTTTGAGCTGCATGGAGAGAGAGAGAGAGAGAGAGAGAGAGAGAGAGAGAGAGAGAGAGAGAGAGAGAGAGCAGAGACAGAGACAGAGACAGAGAGCGAGAGCATTGAAGTAAGAAAAGATGCAGAAGTTAGAATTCTGGCATGGATATTTGGGTGCTGGGGTTTGAGTGGGACCCTCATCCACACTGTAATCAAGCCACAGCATGGGGGCGGGGAGGGAGATGCCAGAGCCCTTGGAGAGTTTAGGACAGGCATTCAGATCCCAGAACTAGAACGTTCTTTCCATGCCTTTCACCTGTTCCAAAAGAGTGTCTGCGGTGCCTGGGGCAGTAGGCACACAGGGAAGTCTAGATGAGTTCTGGATAACTGGAGGACACAGAGAGACACATGCTCTTGCTCGGGCTCCAGCAATGTGATAGTTATGCCGACCAGAAGGAGCTTCCGGGGACGGGGGCAGTACAGGGTGAGCGCCCGTGAGTCTTTTGGCTGACCTCTCTGCTAGGAAAATGTCACCTCCTCCAGGAAGGGTTTTCAATCCACAATCTGCTTTTGGATGGCCTGTGCCTCTGCTTCCCCTACCCACCTCTTGACCTGTGACCTATGTAGGTGGGCTGTGGTGTAGAACCATGCCCACGGCCTCAGAATGGGCTGTGCTGATGACCAGGCAGCTGGCAAGAGCTGGACACCCAAAGTGGGCACACAGCGCTGCTGCGTCCTCTCGGTCTGCCTGCCTAGAGGGTGCCTGCAGCTTTTACTGACGTCAGTGACTCCTGCTCCCCAAGAACATCCCTGTACCTGTGGCCATGGGCTCAGTCCCTGTGACCTTCAACTAAAGGCACAGGGGCATTGTTGGGCAAATACCCAGCTCTCCTAGGGAGTGTGTCAAGATGGCTCACTGACATACCGTGCCTCTTGACACCCAACACTCACAATGTTTCTTTCATGGCCTCTCTCAAATAACTACCCCCAACCCCTTGGACTACTTTTTGGAAAATCCAAAATAAAAAAAATATTTATTTTATTTTAAAAGCCAGGCAGTGGTGGTGTTTTCCTTTAATCCCAGCAAAGGCAGAGGCAGGCAGATCTCCGGGTTCGAGGCCAGCCTGGTCTACAGAGGGAGTTCCAGGACAGCCAGGGCCACACAGAGAAGCCCTGTCTCAAGAAAACAAAGCAACACCACACCCTGGAAAGGGAGATGTCATAAATTGGAGCTTACGACAAGAATCGTCTAAAAGGACCCTAGAGTCATTGTGCAAAGCCCCAGTCATACCCAAGTCCCCTGTAACCCTCACAATGCCACCGATACCGGTGTTATCCTGCTCTCCAATCCCGTTTGGGAGGTCGACTTTTCACTTGAGGCAACAGAGCAAAGCAACAGTGTACAGGCTGTGCTCCAGGTCACACTTGAAAGAATGGAATCCTAAGTCCAAGGTTGCTAAATGGCTGTCACATGTCACCTTGGCCATGGTTTCCTTATGAGGTAAAATTATTTGGGAGGTAATTTGGGTCACTGTGTTTCCTGTGGGTCCCACTTTGCACATTTGCTGTCAGTCCAGCCCCTAGGGCAACTGTGTTTACAACCCAAGTTCTCTCAGACACACAGGGCTTGCAGCCAGGCTCCAGCCTGGGGCTGACCTCTTGGGCAGGGTTTTAGGACCCAAGACTGTCTGAGTAAAAGGGTCCAGTTCCCTCTCTGCTCCAAGTCTCTGGGCTCATCCCAGCCTCGGGCTGTGGAGAATTAAGCTCCTGTTCACAGCTAAGCAGGCTGATACAGAGCTGGCCACCCTGTCTGTGTTTTGTAGCTTGCCTCTTCTGTCTGCTCAAGGTTCTGATTTGCCGAGTTGCTGGGACTACAAGTCCCAAGTCAACGAAGCCTCCAGAAGCCCGTCCACTTAGGTCTGTGGCCCCACACCCATGGCACCCCTCCCTTCTGGCTTATTGACGCTGGCTGTTAGATCAGGTGATAACAGCAATGACTAGAGTAGATGAGCTGTCATTGGAAATGTCATGGGTGTGTGTGTGTGTGTGTGTGTGTGTGTGTGTGTGTGTGTATGGGGGGATGGGAGACACATGACAATCTGGCCTCCTTAATTATCTGCCTGGCATGAGATGGTGGCCAGTCTGGAGAACACGTGGCCACATTAGAGACCCTAGGGATAACAGGCATGTTGGGGGTCACTCTAGGGGAAGGGGATTTTCTCTTGATCATCACCCCACACAAGGTCCTCTGCCCCAGTGACATCACTGGGCAAATTCACCATGGAGATCCATTTGTCTCCAAAAGAGAGCAGGAATGACACTTACAGGGCTCTTCTCAAATGTCAAATGCAGGTACACACATGTATGCATAACATGTCGTATATGTGATACATTAATATGTGCATATATTGCATATTTTTGTTTGTTTTCTAAAAATTTATTTTTTTACTATTTGTGCACGAGGGTTTTGCCTGCACGTGGGTGCCAGTGTCTCTCGGGTGTGTGGTGCCTGAGGAGGCTAGAAGGGGTCATTGGATCTTCTGGAACTGGATACCGATGGTTGCTTGACATCATGTGTGTGCTGTGAGTCTAACCCAGGTCCTCTGCAAGAGCAGCAAGTGTTCTTAACGGATGAGCTGTCTAGCCTTCCAGCCTACAGTCCCCCCTTTTCCAGGGTCAGGGAGGCAGGGTTCACTCTGTAGACCAGGCAGGCCTCGAAGTCATAGAGATCCTTCTGCCTCTGCCTCCGAGTGCACACCCAGCCGTGCCTTTTTAGCTTAAGCAAACAGACAAACAAAAACCCTATGTTTTTTAGTGTTCAGAAAGACTGGGGTTTCCTTATGACATTTTCACACACATGTGTCATTGAACTTTGCTCCACCCTCCCCCGTATCTCAGCCTTATTCCACAGCAACTTGGAAGTACTTGTGAAATTGTTGGCGCTCCTTTGAATTAAGATCCTGTGTTGTCCAGGCTTGCCCTTCCCAAAGGCTGCACTCCAGGCTTAGCCCAAGCCCAGGTTCAGAGGCTCTGGAGGTGCCAGGCTTTCTTGTCCCACCCCACCCCACCCCACACAGGACCTTACGCTTGGCGTGCTCCCAGACTCTGGCAGTCTCGCTTCCTGCTGAGCCTTGGGGTGATGGAAGGCTCGTGCCCGGTTCTGGAGGGAGGAGGGTGGCGTGTGGACCTGGGGCTGCAGGACCGGCTGCGTGGGGCCCGCCCGGGCCGTGTCTCGCGGTGCCCGCAGCCGCCGGTAGGGGGCGCCTTGGTCATGCATTATTCATCGGCAGCCCGCGTCGCTCGCCTTCCCCCGCGCGGGCTGCGGGCTGCGCCGAGGAGCGGGAGCGCGGAGCCTTCACAATATTGTGGCAGCTTCGCGAATGACGGCTGCGGGGAGGCGGGGGTTGCAGCCTCGGGCGGCGGCGGGGGCGCGGGCGCGGGCGGGGAGCGGTCCCGGGTGGGGGCGAGGAGGGGCTGGTTCAGGGTGAGGGCAGAGCCTGCAGCATCCGTCTGTACGTCCAGGCGTTCTCTTTCCATCCATCAAGTCAGCCAGCGCTAGGAAACATCTGGCCGGGGCGGGCGAGGTATAGGGGACGCGATGGTGAACAAGGTAGGCCTGGTCCCCATCCTATCAAAACTTCATCCCCAAGTGGCCAGGAAGGCAAATTTAGAAGCAAACAGACGATCCCGGTCGCCCCAGGTAAAAGAACACCGTGGGCACGGTGGAATACCAGGGCCTCTGAGAGGTGACGTGTGCAGAGAAAGACTCTGTGGCAAGGATGAACCTGACTTTGAACTCTTCAACCTCTGGAGTCTCTCCCTGTCTCGCCCAAAGGCCTCCTAGGATAGCGTAGAAATCAGCTCCCCCCGACCCTCAAGCACTCAAGGAGTCTGGGGGCTTTGAGGAAACCTGGATGCATGAATCCAGATTTTGTGTGCCAGCCTAGCCGCTCTTTGCAGTCGGCATGGGATGGTGGCGTCTGGGCCATCCGTCTCAGCTCTCCAGGCGCCCACCTCGCACTCTGCTCTAGGGGAGGGGGTGGGGAGGGAGACACGGAGGGCGTGGGCTCAGGGTCACCAGCAGCATCAGGTTACCCTTGACTTGTACAAAGACGCCTGAGCACATCAATACCCTAATGACAGAGGCACTGGGGCTCCAGACCGGCGCCCCGACCCCGTCCCCTCCCCTGCCATCCCCTCCCCTCTGGGCCCATTCTCTGCCTTCTCCTCCTCTTCTCTGCCTTCTCAGTCTCCTATCTGTCCCCGTGTCTCCTGTCTGTCCCCTCTGTCTCCTTCCTCCTTCCTCTTCCCTCCTCTGTCTGAGTCCTTCCGTCCCCTCTCCCTCTGTCCTCGCTGCTTTTCTTTCTTTCTCTTTCCCCAAACCCCACACCACCTACACCCCTGCAGCTTCAGACCCCAGCCAGGCCGCGGTTCTTCATTCTCTCCGGACTCCTTGAGGCACCACCCTCTCCAAGGCAGGGCCTTTGTGATTAGTACCTGAGCAGAGGTGGCTCGCTTAGGGTTGACCTAAAGGTTTGCAGGGAGCTGTCCTTCCTCGCCCCAGGACTTGCTGGGGGTGTAAATGTCAAGTTTGGGTGTGGGTCGCTGCTGAAGAGGAGAGAGTTTTGGGGAGGTTTTTCTGTTTTGTATTTTTTATGACCATATATAATTTCACATTTCTCCCCTCAGCCTCTGCCTCCTTGGCTCCCAGATGTGTCCCACATTGAAGAATTATCTCTCCTCCCTAGAGTGAAATAAATGCAATCAATATGAGTATTGCTCTCAGGGCCTTGAAATATTACATTAATGTTCCATGTGGTGACATTTTAGCTGGAATTTTCAAATACATTATGATGGTTCAAATTAATATTTATCAGATCAGCTTTTATATTTTGCAAAAGAGAGAGAGGAAGAGAGGGAGAGAGGGAGAAGTGGAAAGACAGAGAGAGCATTATTAAAATACAAAATGCAGATGAAGTCTAAAATCGATGGTCCATTTTCCCAGCACTTTCCAGGGGCTGTCTTTAGCTTTCTGGGTTGGTTTTAAAATTTATTGGTGTTCCAGGCAAATCTATTGGGCTCCCATAGCCCCCTGGCCGGCCTCCCCTCTCAAACCCCTTTTGCAGGCTTGGGTCTTTCCCTTTTCTGTCTTTCTCTCTTTATTATCCTGAATGTAAATTACGACATTAGCCCGGTCCTTATTTTTTTTTTTTTAAACTCTCCGATGATTAAATCTGCTACACGACATCTTTGTCCTTTCTATAAATTAAATCATCTTGGCTTTGCACCTTCAGCTCGGGGCGGATGCCACATGGGTGTCGAGGCAGCAGGCCTCGGAAGAGGAGGTCTGGGGTTCTTGTCCCCTTCAGGGACAAACAATGGGGGCATTCTGTGGGACAGGCAAGATTTCCCTCAGCTCCTGGTTTCTCTGTGCGAGGGAAATGTGGAGTGGAGGGAGGAAGTATGACAGCATCCCACTTTATTTCAGCGGCTTCCAAACTGATCCCTCTGTGAAGTGGAAAATCCAGGCCGATTGATGGTTCCCTTCTCTCTCTCTCTTCTCCCCCACTCCCGCCTCTTGTTATTTTTCCTCCCCTAGTCTTTTCCTATATTTTCTCCCTTTCAAACTGTATTAAAAAATAATTAATGAGAGCCATCAAGATGGCTCATCGGGTAGAGTGCTTGCCGTGCAAGCCTAACAACATGAGTTCCATCCCCAGGACCCTCATAAAGGTTGAAGGAGAGAACATACTCTACAGAGTTGCCCTGTGACCGAAGAAATGTGGTGTCACACACATGTCCACACACATCACACACACGGAATTTTTTAAATTAAAAAGTAGAACCCAACATCTTTGGGGACAATGTGCTCCTTGGGAGATACTCCCCACTCCCACCCCACGAGGCTCTGCCCAGGAGCAAGGTTAACAGTGCCCACCTTGTTCCTAACTTTCTGTCTTTGCAGTTGTTTGAGCCTTCTTCCCTCGAGCTCTGGGTGAGAGAAAGGATTAGAATGAGTGCATTCTGTCAGGTGCACAGAACTGCGTGTGCGCGCACGCACACACACACACACACACACACACACACACACACACACACACCGGCCGCTCACATGCGCCAGCACTCAAATGCAGCCACAGGGACACTGTAGGACTGACTCCAGAAAGCGAGCCACCCTCCCGATTTCCCTCTGCTGCTGATCTGGCCAAAAGAACGACAGGAAACTCAAAAAAGAAAAGGAGAAGGGATCGATTATTCGACCTGTACTTGAACCCAACTGAAAGAGATAAAGCGGAATTTTCAATAGGTCCCCTGCCCTTTTCACCAGGAGGGAAAGAGGAGAAGAAAAACAAGAGATATTTATATGACAGCAGCTGCTGGAAATAGCATTTCAGAGCCATTAAAAAAAAAAAAAAAAAGTCGAAACGAAACTCAATGGGAAAAAAAGCAAGGGACTCCTCGCCTGTTCCCCAAAAGGAGAGGCAGGCAGGCAGCAAGCGAGCGAGCATCCCCGGCTGAAATGCATGCTTGCCTCCTATAGATCTGTTTGAAATTATACTTGTCATTGAGGGGGAATTTATGCTTCTATTGATCTGCAAAAGGAAAATATTAAATGGTTTGGTTTTGATCTTTTGGTGACCCCAAGGTCAAGGGTAGTAGCAGATTAGTATTCATAGAATTCATCACGGAATTGCAGCCTGCATTCACTTTATGCAAACACGCTCCAAACACGCCTGGTGAAGCAGGCAGCAAATGGCCAATGACAAGGAAAAAGCCAGCAGCCCTCCCTCCCACCCTGTGGGGCTCTCCTTCTCCCAGACCCTCCAGGAGAAGAAAGACAAAACCGGCTAAGGGACCAGTGGATGGTCAGATGACAGACACCCATGGATCTCATGGCTCTCACAGGTTCTCACAAAAGGTGGGCTCCCAGATAGGAGAGGGTCCATGGTCTACAGAGCCGAAAATGGACACTGTAACAAGCGGCTTGAAGAGCCAGGAACCTGAGCCTGAGGGGCCAGACAAGCAGCAAGGGGAATGGCACCTGGAACAGAACGTTATGGGAAGGGCAGTGACTGACCGGCACACATATGCCTGGCACACATACACACGCGCACATGCACGCAGGCACTCGAGTGCACACACACGTGTGCTCACGTTCAGCCAATGGAAGCCCGTATTTCCCAGAGAGGGGAATGGGGAGAGCTCTCCAGGTGACATTGATGTTGCTTCTATGACCACAAGAATCCTGAAAGCAAGATCCTTGGGGCTGGGAAGTGGAGGAAGGCTGTGTTTCAGTGTGTGCTGGGTGGCCTGGTGTGTGCCAATTATCCCAGAATTTGGGAGCTAGAGACAGGAGGTTCAGGAGTTCAAGGCCAGGCTTCACTACATAATGAGTTTGAGGGCATCCTGGGCTACATGGGACCCTGTTTCAGAAAAACAACAATGAAAAAGAACCAAGAAACAAAGAAACAAAAGAACCCACACCCCTGGAGCAGGGAGGCGCTGATGCCGTCCCACCTCACATTTAGCTTACAAGTGCCCTCTTAGCAGAGTCTGTCCCCAATGTGGGAACATTTGGTCAGTAACAGAGTTACTTGCCAAGGCTCTAAAAATAACCCACCAAGTGTATCCCTGCCTTGGTGGCAGGAATTCTGGCTGGCCCTTGTTCTACTGGCTGATTGGGGGGCTGGGAAGGGGGTGTGCTCGAGCCTCTGAGGGTGACTATCGTCACACCTTACCTCCACCCTGGTGTCCATTACCACTCAAGACAGCCCTGTCCTGGCAGGACTTGCTGTCCACCCATAGGATAGATGAGCAAGCTGAGGCTCCAGGATCTCCCTCCCTCCCTCCCTCCCTCCCTCCCTCCCTCCCTCCCTCCCTCCCTCCCTCCCTCTCTCTCTCTCTCTCTCTCTCTCTCTCTCTCTCTCTCTCTGTCTGTGTGTGTGTGTGTGTGTGTTCATGTAACAAGCTCCAAGCCTCAACTCTGTCCTGAGGCTGAAGTTGTCTTAAACGGCACTGCTCTATCTAATGGCTGCCACTGACTTCACACTTTGAACAAATTACAGGCTTGGTTTAGGGAGGGAGAGGGGGGTTAGCATGAGGAGAGGGCCTGGAGGCTGTAGGGAGTCTGGGGGGCTACAGGGGAGAGCTAAGGTGGTCCCAGCCCTGCCCCCTCGCGTCTGCCGAGGTCAGCACCCTGCCTGTCAACCACGGTCCGTTTATATTAGCTTGACTCGATCTACTGCATATTTGAAGTGGATTTAATTTGAGATCGCATGCTATGGAAAGGGGCCAGTTGGTTGTAAGGCACAGTATGAAACTTTCCATAAGCTGAATATACATTTCCCAGGGACAGATATATGAGCAGCAGCCCCTGGCTCCGATGGGGGGAGGGGGAGGGGGACGGGGATGGGGATCTCTCCCTTCCTCCTTCACCCCCTACCTCCCTGCCGTCCGGGTCACATGGCCTTGAAGAGGCCCCTTCTTGTACACTGCCCCTCTGAGGATCCCAGATTTCCCCTACCCAGTGTATTGTTGCCATTGACCTTGAGAGTCATGTACAAGGAGGGAAGAGACCTGGCTGCAAAGGTCCCAGGGGCCTGGTCCCCCACTGTGCGTCTGGGCTGTAGGAGGCCCCGGACACACACTGGGATATAGAGAGGGTGAGGATACGATGTAGAAAGGCTCTGGGCCTTCTTCAATCTTGTGCCCAGTAGAGCAGGCGCAACTCCAGGTGGTTGGCTTCCTACTCAGTTGAGTATGAGCAGGCCCCCCGGCCCTCCCTGAGCTCCCCAAGCCTGGGTTGAGGCGGCTCCTCCCTGCAGATGGGCATTGGGCCCGCACTCGCCCTGTCCAAGGACTTCAGAGCCAGAAGGTCCTTCTTGAGTCAGCCTGGGATTCCAGACCCAAGAGGGGAAACTGAGGCTGGGCAAAACTGACAGTCTCCGTTAGGGTCACTGAGTGAGTGACACCCTTGCCCGCATCCCGCTTCGTGATTCTTCTTTGTTCTCCCATGCTAGACCCGGCTCTGGGAGACTGTCTGTCTGCTTATGGCCAGGCTGGGGAGAAACAGATTGGAGCCTTAGACCCTGTGCCCTCGCACCTGCGAGCATCCTTCATGGCATTTTAAATATAGGCATTGGAGGCTGAAGCTCGAGCCTGAGGCTCTTTATTTCCCTTTGCCCCAGATTGACCTGCCCACCTCCGTCTCCGTCTACTCAGTGGCCCCAGCATCCCCTGAGCCACATGGGCTCCTTCTCAACACTCTACTCCCATCTTCACTGAGACTGACATGCCCTGGCAATCGTCTCTCCACTGGTTACGTCGCCATATCCCCAATTTCAGGCTCGCGTTTCCAGAAGGCCTGTAAAGTCCTTGCCAAGCTACCTGCATGGCACCAGAGAGGCTGGGTTTAATCAGGCCATGGCCTGGGTTACAGCTCTCGGGGCTAAAGTGATTGCCTAGCATACCTTCCGATCCCAGTGTTGGACAAAGACGCTTGCCAGGGAACAGCCTTGCTCACCGTCCCTCCTATTTTACCCTCTGCTAACACTTCTTTAGCACTATTTCCTGGTTGGTTTTTTGTTGCCTATTCTGGAACTGGCTCTGCAAACCAGGCTGGCCTCAAACTCACAGAGATCCTCCTGCCTCTGCCTCCCGAGTGTTGGGATCCTAGGCGTGCACCACCAACTGGCTCTGTTTCTTATTCTTTACCAGCCTCATGCCACGAATGAACTTCTACCCCAGGACCTTTGCACAGCATGATCCCTCTGCTTGGACCTCTGTTAATCTCATTGTTCCCTGACCAGCTGTTTCTTAGCCCTTGGGCTCTGCTTGGACATCCCCAGGGGGCTCTGTTCACACACACACACACACACACACACACACACACACACACACACACACCGCCCTTTCCACGCAAGTCTAAACCAAATTCCACGTGTGTTTTTTGCCAGCCTGCAGCCACAATGGTAGTGCCCTTAGGGTCTCACTGCCCACAGCCAGCAGGCAGAGTCCTGCATCTGTGGCCCTGCCTTTGCTGGGACAGGTAGCTGCTGACACCTCCACTGCCAGCCTTTGCCCCGTCCTCACATCTGTCACTTTCTCCTTCCACAGCGCAGAGCATAATCCGCCCATCGTCACCGCAGCCCCGCTGGCAGCCCTTCAGAAGTGGCATGCGACTCCGCTCTTATTCATTCTTAATTTAAGGTTTTGCAAGTTGTAATAACCCCTTCCCTCCAAATCACCAGGGACGGGGCCTCGACGACAGCCTGGGGCAGGGGAGTTGGTGGGTAATTGCAGCATACACTCACACACACACCGATGGGGTCTGAGGCAGAGACCCGGCCTTCCCCAGCATGCCTGAAGGTGAGAACCAGGCTGGCATTGGGGCCTGGGATCACAGCCAGCTGTATCACTTGTGCGTTCCCCAGGAGAAAGGAAGACGAGAGGGCCAGGGGTTCCAACCTAGGGGACTAAAATCTTCCTTCAGTTCCTCCCGTCCAACCTAAGTCACAGGCATTTTCCTTCTCTCTTTGCACAAATGGCCCTGATAGCAGAGAGTTGGGGAGTGTGGCTCTGCGGGCAGGTGGCATGAGTACCAGTCCTGACTCTCCACGCTGTGTGACCTTAAACAAGCTCTGGCCCTCTCTGGGCTTCCTCTGTCTTCATCTTCAGCAGCCTTGTTTGGCTAGCACTCGCCCCAGGGTGGTTCTGCACAGAAAGAAACCAAACACGGTAGTGTGGAACTGTGCTTCTGAATAGTGAAGCGATTGCTGAGGTTTCCATAACTGTTTATTCAAGGAAGATATGCCCAGTTTGTGATCAGAGATGGTCCTGCTCCTGCAGATGGAGGAAGGGAGGGTCTGGAGAGGCTTTTCCTCTTCCCACACCCCCAGGCCTGTAGTCTCCCACACTAAACTCATCCCAGCTCACAAGAACACATCAGGGGCTGGAGAGCTGGCTCGGCGGTTAAGAGCACTGCGGGCTGCTCTTTCAGAGGACCTGAGTTCAATTCCCAGCACCCACATGGCAGCCCACAGCTATCTAACTTCTGTTCCCACATACAGGCAAAACACCAATGTATATAAAATAAAAACAAATACATGATTAAAAGAGAAGAGAAGAGAAGAAAACGTTGGTTTTCTCCTTTATTCTCCCTTCCCTTCAGAACTGTAGGCTAGTGTACCCGGTGCTGGCACATAGTAGGTGTTTGGCAAACATTAGCCCAGTGAACGAATGAATGGGTGAATAAGTGTGTGAGGTCCATAAAGGAAAGTGGAGGCAACGGGCGTGTCGGGCGGGGCTCAGGCTGGAGACTCAGACCCCCTGATCTCTGTCCTGATCATGAAGATCCATGCACCCCTCACTCACCCACTTGCCCAGTCCTGCTCAGTCCTGTCCTACTTGCATCACCGAGATGGACGCTGCCTGCCTCTCTGTGGACTCAACAGCTCCAGAAGGAGAGGGGTGGGATTCTCTCTGAGTATGGGGTGAGTGCAGAGTGATTTCCTGCAGGGTTGTTCCAGGCTCCTAGGACTTCTCATGTCTCAGCAGCCTCCACCCCTATACCTGTGGCCAAAGCATTTGAAGCAAGTTCCGAGGGTGCTGTGACCTGTGCATAGTCACAGGAGTTAAGGACAACGTTGGCACTCCCCCTCCTGAAACCCCGGTCCACTCATTTCCAGGTCACCTGCTCTCTTGCCAGGGCCCAACAATCTCTGGTGCCCAGGAAAGGTCAGGAGTTTGTTAAGGTCCCTGTCAGGAGAACTCTGAGCCAGGCCTGCCCGTCCCTGGGCCAGGGAAGGAGTGCGGGACTTCCAGGGGCCCGAGGCTTAGGTACTAGGGCACTGTCAGTGCTGCCTGCTCCTCTCACACAGCTGGGGGACACACTGAAGCAAGATTCTCCTTAGGGACTCGGAGAGTGAGGCGGAGGGAAAAAAATAGAAGTGACGATGGCATCGGTGCCTCCAGTGTGCAGAGGCCATGTGCTGGCCGGGCTGGTGTGCTGTGACAGTCCTGGAGGAGTGAGCTGGGGGTGGGGAGAGGACCATGGGGAGCGGTAGACCACAATGGAGGGAAGAGACCCAGAAAAGGTGGAGGAGGAAGGAAGACGATAGGGATGTTCTAGGTGACGGGGCACACGGGGTTGTGCTGTGAAAAAGTGGGGTGACAAGCCACCTCCTCTACACACATGCAGGGGATGAGAAGGAGGGAGAGAATGTGAGACCCAGGCAGGGTGGGGGGTGTGGACATTGTGTCCAATGTAGTTTGGCTGGGGCTTTTTAATGCAGGCTGCAGCTTGGGAGGGTGGGGCAGACGTCTAGAGCAGGAGCCTTCCTCACGTGACTGTCCCCTTGTGTTTGTGATCACGCGTGCAGTTCGTGGAGGAGGACAGCTTCCCTCTCAGCTGTCCCCATGTCCTCCTTCATTGCTTGCAGCCTTCTTACTGCTGGGCCACAGGTTGGAGTGGGTGGTGGGCAGCACAGCCGGGGAGGCTCCCAGAGCCGCGAGCAGCCCAGGCCAAGGCTGGGCAGGCAGGGAAAGTGAGCCGTTCACTTGACAGTCTCTACCCAGAAGCCACCTGTTCAGCCATCAGTCACCCAAGGAAGACACAGCTTTCCTGAAACTAGGAATTGGACAGCGAGTCCTGGGAGGAGGTGTGCGTGGGGGAAACGCCTTGTGCCCCTTCCAGCCCCCCAGGCCCTCCCTGGGCAGGCCAGAGAGTCAGCTATGGCCCCTGAGAGCTCAAATTAGAGCACACCCCGAGCTAGCCTTAACCCGGTACGTTTGGGGGCCGCGAGGGGACAAAGAAGTGGCCACTTTGGTGGCTTGTGCCAAAGGGTAAGGACAAGCATGGGGTAAGGGTTGGCACCAAGGCTTGCTGGGATTTGGGGGGCAGGCAGGACAGCTGGGGCCGGGAGGGACCTGGCTTGCAGGCAGGCCTGGGGCTCTGCCCAGTGGTGGCACCCTGGCCAGTGCAGTTCCAGCCATGCCCCGCCGTGCCCCGCCATGCCCCGCCTCGGAGGGCTTGTTAATTTCATCGTTTAGCCCGTTTATGGTGTTCCCAGTTGCTGTTGCTTTTATAAACAAGCATTTTGGTGACCTTCCCCTCCGGACATCAGCTCCACAAGAATCCCGAGCCCTGAACATTTATAAATAAAACTTCTCTCAAGTTCCACAACAGGTGTGCCCTCCCCCCACCCCCCTCCCCTGTCCTGTCCGAAAACTGAACAGTTTCACCAAGCAAAGGGAAGCCGTGCAGCCTGTCTTAAAGGGGTAACGGTGGAGTGGGGGCCACATGCAGCCTGTCTTAAAGGGGTAACGGTGGAGTGGGGGCCGTGGGTATAAGGCCGAGAGGGATTCTGGCCCACCTCCTCTCCACCTTCCCCAGATTGGGGGGCCCAGAGGAGAAGGCCTAGCTAAAGGGTAAGTGGACACTGAGTGCACGTCCCCCAAATGCTCTGGCATTCCTTGGATGATGGAGCAGATAGAGTCAGACCTCTATCAAGGGGGTCTGAGACCCCACCCTGTCCCTTCCCCCATCCACTTCCCCACTCTGTACCTCCCGCCCCCAGCAAAAGCTGGCCACTTCACACACATGTATTGAACATGTGTTCATTTAGTCTTTAGTCTGGGAACTCCTCTGCTGAACCACACCCTGTGACAAACGGCTGAGGGCTCGCCTGCCCTCAAGAAGCACAGTGTATCGTGCGTGTGTGTGTGTGTGTGTGTGTGTGTGTGTGTGTGTGTGTGTGTGTGTGTGTGTGCATTGCAGGGAACAGAGTATAAGCTAGAAGATGTATACATGCAGGGCTCATAGCCTAAGTGGTCAGGGCTGGAACAGAGAAAGGCCTTTGCTCCCGGCCTAGGGGCTGAAGCTTCCCGGGAGGGCTGGCTCTTAGGCTGAATCATCTCACAAAGGTGACACATTCCAGGCAAAGGAACTGAGTGTCTAAGAGAGCGAGGCACACACAGCCCAGGGAACATGGAAGGCTTTTGGTATGGCTGGTGCTCAGGGCTTCAGACTGGTGGAATCCTGCCCCAACAGCAGTGCTGGCTTAGATTTGGAATTGGGACCGAGGGAAAAGAGGTTCACAAAGACCCTTCAGTGTTGGTAACATCAGATTGTGCTGTTGAAGGATGACGTTGATGATGTTGATGATGCTAATGATGATGCTGACAACAATGCCTGGGAAAGAAGAATGAGATGAATGGGAGAGATGATAGAACTGAAGACGGCCATGGCATATGGTGATATGGATGTTGATAAGGATTGTGATGATGGTGACGGTGCTGGCTGTGGTGATCAGAGGGGTGGTCAGGTGGCTCTCTTAATAGTCACAGTGGTGTCTGTGGAGTAAATCCATAGGTAGTGGTGGTGGCTGAGAAGCTGTGATAGCGATGATGGTGATGGTGTGATGGTGACAGTGGTGGTGATGACGATAGCAGTAGCCACGATGGTGGTCATGGTAGCTGTGATGGCAATAGTGGTAGTTGGTGGCTGCAATGGCGATGGGATGGTAGCTGTGATGGCGATGGTGGCTATGATAGCGATGGTGGTGATGGTTGTGATGGTGACAGTGGCAGTGATGACGATAGTGGTTGCCATGATGGTGGTCATGGTAGCTGTGATGGTGTTGGTGATGGTGGCTGCAATGGCGATGGGATGGTAGCTGTGATGATGACGATGGTGGGTTTGTGATAACACTTGGGAAGTAAGCCTATTGACAATGGTGAGGCTTGTGGTTGTCATGATACTTGAGACCATGGTAGCTGTGATGGTGATGGTGGCGATTATGATGGAGAGCATGATGTTTTTGGTGGTGATGAGGATAGTAATGGTGGTGGTGATGGCGGGCAATGATAGTCGTGATGATGGAGGTGGAGACCGTGGTGGCGGTTATGGTGGTGGTGATGGTGAATGGTGGTGTCTGTGATGATGAAGAGGAAGATCATGGCGGTAGTGGAAACGGTAGCATTGATGACGATGACAGTAATGGTCACAGTGCTATCTGTTAAGTAAAGTTAGTGGTGAAGCTGTTCATCTGCTCATGGTGACCACGGGTGACGATCTTGACGATGGCTGCCATAATGGTGATCAAATTAATCTCAATGGCTCTGGGCTGGAAGGTGGGGGAGACCAATCATGCCCACAATGGATGATCAAGGTCACAATTCAGTTCTTAACTCCCTGTGTGAGGATCAAGATGAGGACAGAAGCAAGAAGACCTTGAGCCAGAAGGACTGGGTGTGAGTAAATCGGGACTGATAGGGCTCTGCTTTTGGGAAGCTTTGGAAGTTGCCATTTACCTACCGCACCTATCCCGGCTGCTAGGGTGAGCTATAGAGGATTAGTAGGGGGCCCATACTCTCTGAGGGGACATGAGCCATGACAATGCAAAGTCTTGGAAATAGCCTGGGGTCTGATAGCAGCGGAGGCACCTGGAACTGAGGACTTCCCATCCAGCATTACAAGGACCTAAAAATTTCTAACCCTATTTAAGGAGATCTGTCCCTCCATTCTCTCTCTCTCTCTCTCTCTCTCTCTCTCTCTCTCTCTCTCTCTCTCTCTCTCCCTCCCTCCCTCCCTCTCTCTCTCTCTCTCTTAAAATATTTTTTAAAATTTTATCATTTTTATGTGTATGTGTGTTTTTGCCAGCTGCGTGTATGTATATGCACCACTCGTGTGCCTGGTGCCATCAGGGGCCAGAAGCAGGCATCAGATCCCCTGGAACTGGTGTGATTACAGATGGTGTGACTCATTATGTGGGATTGAACTCAGGTCCTCTGCAAGAGCAGCCAGTGCTCTTAACCTCTGAGCCACCTCTGGCCCCCTAAAAATATTTTGAGGTACTAATAGAATTACTGTCTCCTTCCCCTTCTTTTCCTCAGACACCCCCCCCATGCACATTTCTCCGTGTTCTCACTTCTTTTCCAGATGCTCTGAGTAGCTCAGGCTGGCTTCAAACCCATGATCCTTCTGCCTCATTAGTGTTATGATTACAGTTGGCTCTGGAATGGTGCAGGTCCTCAAGTAGCCCTAGATGGCCACCCCTCCTCCCTGGGTGCCTTGACAACCTCAATGTCCCGGCACTTGCTACAGATCCTGAGCTTGCCATGGTCAGGAACCTCCTTTGACCTCCAGCTCCAGGTACTTAGCAGAGTCTGTGTCATAGGGTGCCCGGAAAATGCCAGACGTGTTGATTTATGGGGATTACTGGCCGATTCAGAGCCCCTTTGCTGCCCCTGAGGCTCTCCAGAACTGGCACTCTCTGCCTGTGGGCACAGGCTGGGCCCCAGAGCAGAAAGAAGACAGAAAGGGGTAGACCCAGCTCAGCTGCCAGCTTAGGGTGTCGATAGAGAGGATTTGACATTGCAAAAGATAGCATCCGTGTGGCTACTGTGGATAAAGCCCTCCTCCTTTTAAAACACTAACAAGGGTTTGTTTTGTGTGTTTGAGTATTTTGCTTGCCAAAAGCAGGAGCAGAGTGGTGGTGGTGGGCTCTAAACCCAGCTCTACCAATGTCTCTGGCACTTAAGGGCTTACATGGTCAGCCAAGTACCATGAGATGACATGTATATATATATGTAATATATTAATATAACACATATTTGTGTATATGTATGTATATGTGTATTTATGCATCTATCTCTCTACCTATCTACCTACCTATTTATCTCTCTATCTATATATCTGTCTATTGATCTATCCCCCCCTCTGTCTCTGTCTCTGTCTCTGTCTCTGTCTCTGTCTCTCTCTCTGTCTCTCTCTCTCTATCTCTATCTTGCTAGTCACCCTTTTGTGTAAAGTGGTGCTTCAGGGCTTAGGACACAAAATCCCTGCTCTCAGGGACCTTAGTCTGGTAGGTAGCAGATTCAAGGGAAGCAGTAAAGAAGCCAGCCTGTCACTAATGGTAACATGAAGTAGTTCATTCTTGTACCTTCTTCAGTTTTGTGCATGTGTGTGTGTGTGTGTGTGTGTGTGTGTGTGTGTGTGTGTATTTATATGTATGTGGGTGTGTGTTACATGGGAGCATGACTGTACCTGTGTGTTTATATATATATCTGTGTGTGTGTGTGTGTGTGTGTGTGTGTGCAAATTATGTGTGTATGTGCTTTCATACCTAGAGGCCAGAGGACAGCCCTGGGCACCATTTCTCAGCCTTTCTCTGCCTTGTGTCTTTTGAGACAGAATCTCTCAGTGGCCTGGGGCTCATCAGGTAGGCTGGGCTGGTAGTATTGTCAACTTCACAAGGTCTAGACACACCTCTGGGGGCATGTCTGTAAAGAAGTTTCTGGATTGGGTAAACTGAGGCAGGAGTTTTGATTAATTGGGGTAGAAAGTCCCACCCCAACTGTTGGATGTACCATTCTATGACCTGGGGTCCTGGGCTGAAACAAAGGGAGTGAGTGTGTCCCAGCATGCATCTCTTTCTATTTCCCTCTCTGCAGATGCAAGGTGACCAGCTGCCTCAAGCTCCTGTTGCCACCCCCTCCCCGCTGCCATCGACTGTGTACTCACAAACTGTGAGCCCAGATAATCCCTTCCTCCTTTAAATAGCGCCTGCCCGGCATTTTTGTCACAGCCATGAGACAAGATTAACTGATACACTGGACAATGAATGGTGCTCACACTTCTGTCTCGGGATGTGTGATTTACCCCCTTATCCTTCAAGGACCAGACGTGAAAAGCTACGGAGCAGCGCTTTGCTGACGCCAGACCACCGGCTGTGTAAAGGGTGATCCCTGAGAGAATTGAAATGAAGACGAACAGTCCAGGGCCTGTAGCAGCTCACTGCTTGAGGACTCACTGGGCCGGAGCATGGAAAAGGAAGAAAGAAGGATAAATGGGGGAGGGGAAGGTGTGGTCTTCCTGAGCTGAGAAAGATTGTGGAGTTCATGGAGGAAGAACAAGGAAAATCTGTGGAGGAAAACACTGAGGAGGAAGGGGGCTCCAAGAGAGCATGCAGAGACCTGAGGAGGCTGCTCTTTCGTACAGCCGGGCAGGAAAGACCCCCCCCCGCCACACCGGGCGCTGGGCAAAGCCCTCAAGAGCACTGCCTGAATTATTCTCAGACTCTGAGCTAACACCAGCAGAGTTTCAGCGAAAGTCTTGGCAAAAGCAAATCTATTGCAGTTAGCATAACCACACCTGGAACCAAAGGCAGAAATATTCAGGAGACTACAACCAAATCCAACATCCAGCAATGCAGTTTTAAATCTTGACTGAGGGGTTGGGCACGTAGCTGGATAGAATGGCTCGCGCACACAAGACCCTGGTTCTGTTCCCAGCACCACATAAACCAGACATAACTGACACATGCCTTGGAATCCTAGCACTTGGAGGGTGAAGGACTTCAAGGTCGTTCTTGACTGCATAATTCTGAGGCCAGCATAGACTACATGAGACACTATCTCAAAAATAAAATCAATGTTGGTTGAACAAGCAAGCAGGTGAATGGTTCCTGCTGAGGCTAGATTTCTTGTGGTTGGAGACTGCAAATGCAGAGGGAAGAATAGGTTGATGTCACAGTAGAAACTCAGTTTAGATGGATAAACACAGAAAGCAGCGCAGATATGCTGTACGCATGTGTTGCTGCATCTATCGAGAGGGCTGTGTGGCAGACACTCTAGTCACCACAAGCATCCTCTGTTACTGAGCAGTTTTCCCTCCAGCCTGGTCCCAGAGCCGCACACAGAGATGCTATTTAGATATAAAGCTGTTGGCCTGTACCTAGCGTATCTTATTGGCTAGCTCTGTCTTAAATATTAACCCATTTCTATTCATCTAAGTGTTTCCACGTGGTCTTATTTTACCAGAGAGAGAATCTGAGTTCTGCTCTCTAGGTCCTGCATGTTGACTCTCCTCCTACCTCTCCCTGAAACCTCCTTGTCTCCTAGTCCCACCTATCTTGCTTTCCTATTGGCCAACAGTTGCTTTATTCATTAACCAATAGGCGAAACATATTTACAGAATGACATCTCCCATCATTCCTTGACATATCTTAGTTTAAAATTCCATTGCTTGAGAAATGGAGACGTGACAAACTCTAGGTCCTGAGCAGGGAACACAGGGGAGCAGGCAGCACTCCTGGCAGGACAGGGTGTATAAATGGATGCGGAAGCCACTCTGTTGGAGCACTCCCTGACCCAGGCTGGAATGGTCTGGATGGAAAAGTGGTGTCTTGTTTAAAAATCATTCCAAAATAAAATGGTCACTTGTCAAAATGTCCTAAATCCAACAAAAGATGTCCATGACTTGTTGACATTTTCAAGGTCATAAAAAATAAGAAACCCAGGCAGGATCACAGACCAGAGGATACAGAGGAGCCATGAAAAGAAGACAGGGCCTTACATAGCCTAGGCTAGCCTCCAACTAGCTATATAGCCTAGGTTGATCTTGAACTCCTGATCCTGCCCCTCTACCCCGAATGCTAGGATTCTAGGCATGTGCCACCATGCCAGGCTCAGTGTGGTGTGCCGGGTTAGCCTGGGACAGAAGGACCTAATGCAGAGTGCAAAGTAAGCAAGCACTGACCCACAGATGATGCAGCGGGATGAACAGGAAAAGAGTGAATTTTCTTCTAAAATAATTGTCAGCAATACATGTGGAGACACGTGAGGAGAGGCAGAGTTTAGTCCACAACCCCTTGAGTGTGAGTGAGCTGCACCCTTTTGTTTTTTGTTTTGTTTTTCAAGACAGGGTTTCTCTGTGTAGCTTTGGAGCCTGTCCTGGGACTTGCTCTGTAGACCAGGCTGGACTCGAACTCACAGAGATCTGCCTGCCTCTGTCTCCCGAGTACTGGGACTAAAGGCGTGTGCCACCAATGCCGACCGTGAGAAAACAGTGACTATTGCTAAGAGAGAAACACAGTGATGGAGGCGATGGTGGCGGCAGCGGCAGTGGGACCCAGCCTCAGACCGAGTTCACTGGTGACATCACTGGAATAGCGTATGGTGCAGTGAGGACGTACATTCACCTTTGTGGTCCAGGCTGGTCATAAGACAGACAGACAGCAGCCAAACCCAGATGACAGACAGACAGCAGCCAAACCCAGACCGGGAATTTTCTCTAGGATGTCTGGCTAAGACTCCTCAAAAATGTCAAGGTCAAGGGTCTAGTTTCCTTTCCGATAAAGCATGTGAGTGGGAGGGTTTATTTGGTTTGCACTTTTAAGCTGCTGTCTGTCACTGAGGGAAGTCAGGGCAGACACTTTAGGCAGACGTCTGAAGGCACACTGCCTGCTGGCCTGTTCTCTGGCTCATGTTTACTTTTTTTTCTTTAATATAGGTTTTCTCTGCTTCTCCCTGGCTGGCCTGGAACTTACTATATAGACAAAGGTGGTCTCAAATTCATAGAGATCTGTCTGCTTCAGCCTCCCTGGTGCTGGGATTAAAGGTGTGCACCATAACACCCAGCCTAGCTAGCTTTCTTTCTTTTTCTTTTGGTTTCTCTGTGTAACGGTCTGGCTGACTTGGAACTCGCTCTGTAGACCAGTCTGGCCTTGAACTCACTGAGATCCTCCTGCCTCTGTTCCCCGAGTGCTGGAATTTAAGGCGTTGGCCACCGCAGCCCGGCCCCTAGTTAGCTTTCGTATACAACCTGAGGCCACCTGTGTAGGGATGGGGCTCTCAACAGTGCACTGGGCTCTCCCACCTCCGGGGATGGTTAAGACAACCCGACACACACATGCCCACAGGCCAATGTGACCTTGGCAATCCCTCTTCCCAGGGGATTCTAGCTTGTGTTGACAATAAAATCCAGCATAGTTGGGAACAATGAGAAGCACAGACATTGTCACAGACCAGGGGACACTGGGGCGCCGTGACAGCTAGCCACAATGCCGTGTTCTGCATTGGGTCTGGGGATAGGAAGAGGAAATTGATGGAACAAATGGTTAATCTCCCAAGTTTGGAGCTAGTTCACAGCGACGAGTCATTATCAGTTTCTGGTGGTTTGACAAGTGTCGCATGGGGGCATGTGATAGGAGCAACGGGGAACGCCGGATTGGGTGTGTGGGGATTATCTGTACTGTTTTTGAAACTTTTCTGTAAATTTAGAATTATTCCAAAACAAAAAGTTTATTTTTAAAAAATGTCCTAAATCCAATCAAAGTTAGCAGGCAAGCAAAGGAGGAAAACATGACCCATATCTAGGAGAAAAACCGATCAATAGAGAAAGACCCAGAAATGTCACAAATGGTAGAGTTAGCAGACAAGGACAGCAGCATCATGCCCTTCATGTTCAGGAAGGTGAAGGAAGTTAATAACGTGGTGGAAGAAATAGAAATGTTAAGACACCCCACATTGACTATTGGCCTTCACATACATACACATGCATATAAACCCACATGCACATATGACACTCCCCCACCACACGTGTGTGTGTGCGCGCGCACTCATGCGTGTGCATGTGCATGTGTGTGTGCATGATTGTGTGTGCATGTGTGTGTGTGCATGTGCGTGTGTTTTAAATACCTAGACTGGCACTGGTGAGATAGCTTGCTTAGTAAATGCAGTGCTTGTTGCCCAAGCACGAGAACCTAAGTTTGGTTCCTTGGCATCGTGGTTCTGCAGAGATGGGGTCAGCAGGGTTCTTGAAGATGCTTAGCCATCTGACTGAGTCTGAGCTCCAAATTCATGAAAAACCTGTCTTTAAAAAAAAAAATGAGGAACGTGATTGATAAAGACACCTGAGGGTGACCTCTGGCTCCCAAGTGCGTGTTCATAAACATGTACGCACATACAGCACAAATATTCTATTCATTAATTTAAAACAATAACAACGGGCTGGATCTCTTACTCTGGGGTGGAGAATGTGTCTAGCATGTGTGCAATCTGGCTTCAATATCCAGCACTGAAATAAGAAAGACTCAATTGAAATTTCAGGGGATATATGGAGTCAACATTCGGAATGACATACACACTGAATGGATTAGCAACTGGTTATACAGCACAGAAGGAAATATCAGACCTTAAAACCACAGTGACAAAGAGAAACTAAAACACGCTGAAAGGCTTGTGTCAAAGGGCTGCAGTCATGGCTCAAAGGGGAAGTGCACTCACTCTTGGAAGAGAACCTAAATTTAAATCCCCAGAACCCTGGGGCTGGAGACGGGCCATCTGTCAGGGGCACACATACGCAGACACACATGCACTCACAGATACATAAGATACACATACAGACACAGAGATACATAAGATACACATACAGACACACATGCACACACAGATACATAAGATACACATACAGACACAGAGATACATAAGATACACATACAGACACACATGCACACACAGATACATAAGATACACATACAGACACACATACACACACAGAGATACATGATACACATACAGACACACATGCACTCACAAAGATACATAAGATACACATACAGACACACATGCACTCACAAGAGATACATACAGACACATACAGACACACATACACACACAGACACACATACATACACACACAGAGATACATACAGATACACATACAGACACACATACACACACAGACACATACACACACAGATACACATACACACCATTACAAAATAATAAAATAAAAAGAAATATTTCTTAGAAGCCAGGCATGTGTGTGTCTGTAATCCAATGTCAGAGGTGGAAACAGGAGGATCCCAGGAGTTCGTTCACTGGCCAGTCAGCCTTCCCAAAAAACTCCTAATGAGTTCTGGTTTGATGAGAGGCTGTCTCAAGACATTAAGGCAGAGAGCAGCTACCCCGAGTCCTTCCCTGATCTCCTCATGAGTATGCACAGGCACAGGTACGACACAGGTTCAAGTACCCTCTTTCCCCAAACAACAATAACCCACAAACTGTCCCAGGGCCCCGGCAACCCACAGGGCAGCTTCAGGGGTCTCCCACATGCCGAATTGGAATTCGAGATGGAAATGTGGCAGTAGAAAACATGTTTGAAGAAATAATAGTAAGTTTGGAGGTCAACCCAGCTAACAGGGCATTCTGCTTGAAAAACACCAGGAGGAGAAGATGCAGGGGAAGAAAAGGGAGGAGGAGAGGAGGAGAGGGGAGGAGGAGGGGAAGGGAAGAATTAGAAGGAGCAGAATCAGCGGTGGGGGAAGATATATCAGTCAGTAAAGTTCTTCTTGTGCAACCATGAGGACCTGAGTTCAATCCCCAGGACCTACATTAAAAAACGCTGTAGCCAGGCCTAGTGGCATGCTTTTAGCCCCAGCACTGGGGAGGCACAGGCAGGCAGGCAGGCGGGCGGGAGGACGGGCCGGCGGGCAGATAAATCTCTGGGAATTCAAGGCCAGCCTGGTCTACAAAGTGAGTTCCAGGACAGCCAGAGCTACATACTGAGACCCTGTCTCAAAAACAACCACTATAACAACAATAACAAAAAAACCAAAACCAAACAACCAAAAAAACAAAACAAAACAACCCCCCCAAAACCCAAAACAAACAAAAACAAAAACAGCTGGTCATCCAACACTGGGGAGGCAGACAGTGTATCTTTGGAGCTCATTGGCTAGCAAGTCTAGTCTAATTGGTAAGGCGCAGGTTCCGGTAAGAGACCTTCCTCAAAAGAGCAAAATGGGACGGTGACTGAGGAATAACACCCAAGCTTCCATGTACAAGCACATACATGTACAAGAATGTCCAAACATAAACTCAGGATGCCCCCCAAATTTAAAAAGAAAAGAAACTCAGAGGCAGGAGAGAAGTGGCCCCCACAACCTGTTTTGTTGGAAACAGGAAGCTTAAATGACCCCCAAAGCACAGAAATCTGAAGAACAGGACATTTGTCAGAGAGCCACACATAGATGGTCTTCCTGCTGAGGGGCGGTGGTTGAGAATTTGGATTCTCATTCTGGACCCAGGGAAATTCTGTTTCCACCACCAAGCCTGAGGCTTTTGACTTTGAAACAATGACTTACATCATTGTTCTCAGTTTCCTGGTTTATTAAATAGGTGGTTCTCAACCTATGGGTCTCGACCCCTTTGGTGGTCAGATGACCCTTTCATGGGGGAGGGGGGTCACCTGAGACCATCAGAAGGATCAGATAGTTACATTACAGCTCATAGGGGTAGCAGAATTAGTTATGAATTAGCAATGAAAATAATTTTGTGGTTAGGGGGATCACCACAACATGAGGTCACAGTACCAGGAAGACTGAAAGCCGCTGTATTAAATGCTTTCTCTAATCTACATAGCACCTATCTCCTCAATTAAACAAACAAACAAACAAACTATATTTTATTTATTTTGTGTCCGGGTCTATGTATGTGCACGTGTAGAGGTCAGAGGACAACTTGCAAATCCTTCCTGCCGCCTTGTGGGCCCTGGGAATTGAACTCTGGTCTGAGCCATCTCTCCAGCTCCTCCTCAGCTGTGAGTGAGACTTGGTGCCAGAATATACAGAGAGAATCGCATCAGGTGCCCAGGACAGTAGCTGGTACAGCCCCCTTAACTAATCTTCAGTCTTAGTCTCAAGAGGAGAGACTTGTGTGGAGTGGGAGCCGGGGGCTGGAGGTGCTCAGGTTTGGTCTTTACCTTGTGAGTCCTCAGCCATCATTCTGGGGAACCCCACGTGGGCCCAGAGAAAAATTCTCCCATTTTTGGACAGAGTGAGCTGTCATTGAAAGCTAAGAAGTGCCTGCCCAGCAGTGTTCCTGCTGTGAGTGCGGCTGGCCGGCCGGGTGGATTAGCTGGCATTCCTTCTCCTCCATTGAGTGGAGTCACAAGCTAATAAATATTTCAGAATCGGCTGTATTCAATCCAGCCCTTGTCCCGTTTGACGTCTGTTCACTCGGCTTTCAGAAGAAACAGGTGCAGAGCATGAAAAGGGATTTAATTACTAAACATCTCCCCCAACTCCTGATATGCAAACACACTCTAGACTGTCCACATACCTACTGCACACGGCCACACATGCCTCATGTGCTCACACATGTGCAGACAGCTCTGGGCACGCACAGATCTGTGGCCCCATTAGTGCTAGTATGCCAAGAACTCTAACAGGGCAGTGCTGTGCTTAGCTTAGCACGCTGCACACCACCCAAGCACCAGCCACACATCATCATCTGGCACAGAGGACGTGTGGACACACTTGTGCCCCGGTATGATCACAGTGACCTTGGGTGTTAGTACAGGCAGGTTTGCAGTCAATGAGCCTGGGCATATGTGTACATATGCATTTGTAACATGGGCTACACAGGCATACAATTCATCTGTATATGTGTTTTTCTTGGAAAAGCAAATTTCGAAGGCCTTGTCATTGCCTGGCTGTGGCTACTTTTCACTATGGGAGAAAATGAGGTCACTAACGGCCAGACAAATGCAAAGTGGGAATTTAGAATTCTCACCTTTAAAAAAATGGTTTTCCTTGACACTTGTGGATGAGCTTACAACACACCCATGCACACCTGGGCACAGATCTGTAGGTCCATGCTGTTCTAAGCTAAAAATGTCTCTTTCCTTGTATCCCAGAGACTGTTACACATTTCAGACCATTACACACACACGCACACACACACACACGCACACACGCACGCACGCACGCAAGCACGCTTTTCTGGTGGAAACCTCAGGCTTTTTCCTCTGTGAGACCTTGCTGTCCTCCCTTCAGATGGCTGGGGACTCAAAGACGCGACAAAGGTCTCTATGTCCCAAGATGTATAGCCAGTGTCTAGCCCAGATGTGAGGAGGGGGGGATCCAGCCTCTGGAACCTTGTCAGTGCTGACAGCTGGATGCAGAGATAAGGCTGGGGAAAAGCAGGCAACAGTGGGCAGACTTGCAGCCCCTCGGTTTCCTTAACCACATCAGAATTGCCCACTGGCCTAGGGGTCCAGGCTGTGTCACAGAAGTGCTGGTACCTGGACATTTGAGACCCTGAAGCGGCTGGTACCTGATCTGTCCTCTCCCCACACCGAGTTCATAATTGGCAGAAGATAACCAGCACCTTCTTGAGGTCAGGTGAGACCATGGAACAGTTATTTGCTCTTCTGTCCCAGGGGGTAATATTGAAGGGCCTACTTCCCGGTGGCTTAGCCTCGGCCCTTGGGGGCTAGCCTCAGCCTTCAGTAAGGCAGAGCCCAATCATGAACTTCTTTATTTTATTTTATTTTTTTCCAGGCAAAGCCATTGCAAACAGACAGGGTTTGGGAGGCTTTGAAATAACTAATCTTGGGAAGCTTTCAAATAACCAATCAGTAGGCCCTATGGAAATGTATGCAAATGAAAGATGCAAATCAGCACTGAGTCTTTTTGCATCTGCAACCAGCGGGGACCACCTGCCCTGGTGATCTCTTCTTCCCCTTGACAGGAAGGAGGGAAGCTTCAAGTCCTGCACAGTCAGGACATCTCCCACCCTCCAGCCCTCTACAAACCACCAGTCCCTGCAGACTTTCGTGCTTGGGAGTGAGGGAGTCCTCCTTCACTTGCCTCAGCTTTGTTTACACACACAGTCGCTCTGTCTCACACCCGTGTTCAGCCCGATGCACCCTCATGCATACAGGAATGATCACACAGCTATCCATTACCTGCCCAGTCATTTACACCATTGTTTGCACTCCTGACCTATGCATGTGCTTGGAGGCTCATTGTACACACCCAGCATTGTGCACACTCATTCTTACACACATACACACACACACACACATCCATACCCTCACATTTATTCTCATACATCTGCACCCTTGCACATATCACTTTGTACATGCCCACATAAAACATGCTTGTGCACCTTCTCCTTGACTGTGGAAGAGACTGTGTGTCTCATCCAGGTCCCTAGGAGAGGCAAGAAGTCAGGCTTAATGTCCCAGAGACAGCCCTCTTCCTGAAGGCTGCCCCAGGGGGCTGGTGGTCAGAGCCTGGCCTAGCTCCATGTGGGCTTTCCTGATGGAAGGGGGGCCACCACAAGGCAGTCGTGCCAGCCTCTGGGCTAGGCAGGAGGCACTCTGGGATAATGCCTCCCTCAGGAAGCAGTAATTGAGGGGTAGTGAATTAGATAATCAACGTCGCCAGGAAGTGGGGATGTGCCCGGCTTGCCTTTGTTCCTAGAATGAGCACACCACACTGCCACGCTGTGCTGGGGAAATAAGGGAGGGAACCCAGTCGGCCTGGAGCAGGAATTCCCTCCCCCCCCACCCAGTCTGCAGTCTGTGCACACCCACAACAGGGTAAGCAGGCCACCGATGGGGAGGTTCTTGGAGCCTGTAGGACACTGGAGAGGCCTGAGAGCTGCCTGCTTACACTATTTCCGTCTTCTCCAGTGTATAGCAGAGGCTTCAAAGAGCTCAGGAATGAGGTGGCCCTAAGTTCAAATCTTGCCTCCTCTACATTATCTCCATAAACTTTGTGAGCCCCAACTCTCTCCCCCGACCCTTCCTGCAGGCGAGATGCCCCGTGTGAGGCTCACCACATACTAATAACCCTATTTGCTCGCACAATGACCTTGGACCAGGCCAGGTGGAGAACCCTGCTGTATAGTCTTGCCAAGTCTTCCTACCAGCTTCATGAAGTCAGGCCTCTGGCCATCATTCTTCCTATTTATAGACGACTGAACTCAGGCATGGGGCAGTCATCCAAATGCCTGGGGTTGTGCTCTAGGAAGAGGCAGAGCCTGTCTTTGAACCCAGATCTCATGGAGGGACAGACCCATGAATCCCAGGCTGAATGATATCTATCTCATCACCCCCAAAATTAAGTCGTGGCGGTGGCGTGTAAGTGGCCGGCACCCTTTCCAGTGTGTCTGATCCTGCAGTCCTCTCCTCCAGCATGCCACCGTAGGTCTGCATGCCTACTCTAGGCCCTCACACTTGAGCACTGCACTCCATCAGGATGCAGTGGGTGTGGTGGGTCTGGGCGTCAGTGCCAGGTGACTGCTGTGACTGTCCTCTTAGGCCTTGCTGGTAGGGGGCACAGACATGACAACTTCACCACCATCCTTGTCTCTGACACGGTGGTGATTGACACTCTATACACATTTCCACCCCATCCCCACTGCACAGATGCAAACAGGTCAGGGATGGCAGAGGCCTCTGCAGGCCTCAGTTTCCCCTCTGCAACACAAGAGGCTGGGATTCATTCTCTCCCCATCCTCTCTTCCATTGCTGCCCCCACAGATCCCTTGCCTTGAGGCCAAGTTCAGCGTTGGGATGGAGCTGGGCTACTCACACTCTGGCGGGGGACATGTTCCTTCCCGTGTCTTTACCCTGTGTCTGTGGGGTGTTGGACGAAGTACAAACTACAGTCACAGTGAAGGACCTGGACACCCAGCAGCCCCCTGGAAGGCAGGAGTAATGGGGTTATGACATTTGAATATGAAGGCAGGAGAGGCACACAGGCGTGGCTTCCCGGGCCACTGTGACCTCGTGTATAAAGTGGCATTCAGTGGTTACTGGAAGCCCACATGTGTGGCATGTGGGCAGTGTGCACACCCGATGCTGAGTGTGTCACCTGCCTTTGTTCTAGTCCTAACAGCCACCCACCCACAAGGCACGGTCCATACCACCCACCTGTTGGTCCCGCAGCCTGGCGCGTTTGGCCTCTTCAGGGACCGGCCACCTTTCTCAGCCCCTTTGCCCTGCGTGCCCCGCTAGAGTCCAACCCTCTTATAACTTCTGAGAAGCCCACAGGCACCTCCCCCGACCAAGCCCAGCACCCGCCAGGTCCTGTGTCCCTTCTGGCCTGCTCTAGGGGGTGGTAGGCAGTCAGTCTGTCCACCTGCTCAGGGACAAGCGGCGGGGAGGGGCCACGGGCCTGGGAGGAGCCTGACTGTCCCCCCTGCCCCTTCGGAAACCCTGTTCCCCACCCTAGGCTGGAAACCTGACACCACAGGCCCATCTGCTCGCTGCCCATCAGTCCACAGCCCCTGGAGGCCTCTGTGCCAGCGGCAGCCTAGCCGTGATTGCTCCATGCTGAATGGGCAGGCCTGGTGCCCACACCAGGTGCACCATTGTGATGGCCTTGACACCTGCCTGGCGGGTCGCAGGTCTGCAAGTATGTGAACCCTAGCCTGGCTGAGCCGAGCTGCCTACCAGCCTCTTGGGGGTGGGACTGGAGGGGTTTCCAGGTCCCTGCTGCTCTCCCAGGGTTAAGTACCCCAACCATACTCTGAATCTCTGCCTACTTGTTTGGGACATTTGCTGGAACGAGGGTGTACTTTGTCCCCTCTTCGTTCATTGGCTCAGCCCTGGTAGGGGCAGGGGCGCAGCCACTGACTGTCACTCAGCCTCAATTTCTTGACTGTAAAATGGGGGTAACAGAAGAAGTTCCCCAAAAGAGTATTTGGAAGATCAAAAGCCACAGTGAGTGATGGAGGAGAGTAGATATCACATTCAGACTAGCAGTGTGCAGGCAGGGGCCCCCGGGGAGCTGGGCTCAGCCCCACAGGCCCGCCCAGACCCCGGCTGCCCCCCTGCCTGCCTCCCCTTGCCCGGCCTCCCACCCCGCTCTATGAAAATTTAATGCCGGGTAATGACAGTCTGGGCTAATGAAAGAGGCTTCTCTTCTGGCAAAAAGAGAAAAACAAACAAAAATCAACAACCTGCAAGGGGGCATTAAGTTTTCATGAGCTCTCTCCCCAGCGACACCCCGCCCCGGCTCACCCCGGGCAGCGCCCGCCCGCGAGCTCCCGCCTTCCCGGTTTCTCTCAGTAGCCGGGCTGGGTTGACAGTGTGGGGACGCAGCTGGACGGGGTCCTGATTCTTTCAGAGTCATCTTCTTGGGGTTTCTCTGTGGGACACTTGCCAGCCTTGAGGAAGAGGGAACCCCAAGGGTTTGGGGGAGCTTCGGTGAAGGGCTCTGGGGTGGGGTACCAACGCTCAGGGTCGTCTCTGGGCAGCAGGTGAGGGTGGGACGCAATTCAGAGCTAGCGAGAGAGGAAGGATGATCTGAGGTGTCCTGTCCCTTTTCCGCCTGCCATCAATCTGCAGCGAGCCCCCCAGCCTTTGCTCCCCTGGACCCCGACTGCTAGTGGCTAGAGAAAAGGGCACAGAGTGACGCTCCCGTCTCCTCTCTTTGTGGTGTCCTGGAGAGCCATTGGCTGCTGCCTGTGAGATCCTGAGAGATGCGACAATTAATTTTCTTTTAATCAAGGTCGGAAGAAGTAAATCGGTGCGGCTGTGCAGCCCTTCATTTTCTGTTTTTGCACTGGTGCAAAACAAATATGATCAAATTATGATCCTTCTCACCTTATTGAATTAGGGAGCATGACAGATCAGAGGGAGTGGCAATGCACTGTGCCATGTAGAGACCCCCACTTCCCTGCCCCAGACTCCATCTCTCTGGGGTCACTGGGACTTAGGGACACCTGGACAACATCAGAGGACAGTACTCAGAATATGGGTGTGAATGAATGAATGAGTTGAGTGAGTGAATGATGCAGCGGTAACCTTGGGTTCTTTTCAATTTTTAAATTGTAGTAACGGGTTTGCATGTGCTACATGTGAGTTTGGGTGTATGTTTGCAATGACGACCTTTTTGTTTTTGTTTGTTTTTCTATTTTTTGAGACAGGGTTTTTTTCTGTGTAACCCTGGCTGTCCTGGAACTCACTCTGTAGACCAGGCTGGCCTAGAACTCACAGAGATCCACCTGCCGCTGCCGCTGCCTCTGCCTCCCGAGTGCTGGGATTAAAGGCATGCACCACCACTGCCCAGCTTGCAATGACATCTTTCCAGGCCAGAGGACAGCTTTTTGGAGTGAGTTTTCTTCCACCACGAGAGTTCTGGGGCTGGCACTCAGGTCTGCTGAGCCTCCACCAGCCTTCCGCCTTTGCTGTGCGGCTCGGTCTCTCTTTGCGGCTGCGTTGCTGCTGTAGTTTGCTTCCTGTCACTGTGAGAAAACTCTCTGGAAAGGGTCAGTTTCAGTGTGTGCTTCCGGGTCACAGTTCATCTCGGAGGGATGGACAAGCCGTGAAGGGCTGCTGGCTGTCTGGTTATCTGGCTCATCGTCCCCAGTTCGGTTTCTGCCTGGAGATGGTGCCATTCACGGTGGGCTGGGCCCTCCCCACCAGTCAGTCATAAGTCAAGACATTCTCACAGCAGTGGCCACTGGCCAATCTGATCTGGGAAATCCCTCAGTTGAGGTTTTCTCTTCCCAGGTGACTCTAAGTTGACAATAAAAACTAGCCAGGGCAGCAGCCTGCTCCAGGCTAACTGGCCTTGTAGCTTCTGGAGGATTCTGTCCCTGCTCCCATCTCATGGCAAGATTGCTGGTGTTACAGGTGTGCACTCTAAGTGTGCAGCTTTTGCGCAGTTTCCAGGATTTGAACTCAAGTTGTCAGGCTTGTACAGCAAACACTTTTTAGCCATTTACCCACCCCTCACTTTTTTTTTTTTTTTTTGAGACAGAGTCTCATATTAACCCAGGCTAGCCTCGAAGTGTGCAGCTGAGGGTGACCTTGAACTCTCCATCCCCCTGCTTCTGTTTCCCCAGTGCTGAGATTACCAGAGTGGGCTTCCACGAGCAGCTCATGCCGAGCGTTCATGGGTGTTGGGCCAGGGGCCCCAGGAGAGAGATGCTAAGAAGGGAAATTGCATTCTCGAAGGTCAGAGGTCAGTGATGTCCTCAGCAGCTAGATAGACTGTGACCAGCTGCCAGGGAGGAGAGGCTGCTGCCATGGGCACCTGGGTCCAAGGCTCAGCCATTCTAAGACATTTTGCTTTTTTGTCACCCTCCTTAAACTGAGAATGAACACGTCACCCAAGTTAGAGCTAGATGAGGTAATGCTATATGCAGATGACCTCATATAGTAGGCGTGCAGTGACGGTCACCTAGCATCATCACCTTTTATTACAATGTTTATTTCTTATACAGAAAGCAGTGGGCTCTATTGGGAAAGGCCTTGAGTACCGTGCCCAGAAGGGGGTGGATTCCCACGCTGTGGGAGGCCATGGTGCACAGAGCAGGGCAGGCACTGTAGCTGTCTACCTACAAAATTGCCTTGTGGGTCCCAGGACACAGGGAAGGGACTCCTGAGAGTCCTGTTCTAAAGCAAAGACCTCCTAGAGTATGGGTTATTGCCCTCCTGTATGCCTCCTGGGTGCCTTCTCATGTGAGCTTCCAAGGCTATGCTGGAATTTGCCTTTCGATGGGGTCAGAGCTCTGCCCTCTGTGTTGTCTGTGTGTGTGTGTGTGTGTGTGTGTGTTGTGTGTGTGTGTGTGTGTGTGTTTGGTGTGTGTGTGTGTGTTGTGTGTGCATGTCTGTGTGTGTGTGTGTTTGGTGTGTGTGTGTTGTGTGTGCATGTCTGTGTGTGTGTGTGTGTTTGTTGTGTGTGTGTTGTCTGTGTGTGTGTGTGTGTGTTTGGTGTGTGTGTGTTTGTTGTGTGTGTGTGTGTGTGTGTGAGTGTGTGTGTGTGTGTGTTTGTTGTGTGTGTGTGTGTGTGGTATGTGTGTGTGTGTGGTGTCTGTGTCTGTGTGGTGTGTAGTGTGTGTGTGTGTGAGTGTGTGTGTGTGTGTGTGTGTGTGTGTGTTGTGTGTGTGCTCATTGGTGATACACATGGCCATTGCTCTTTGAAAACTTTCAGCTTTGCTCATCACACATGGCGATAAATCCCAGGAAGAAACATACAAGGTGACATACACACCCCACAGGAGGAAAGGGTAAAGGGAGACTGGGGGAGGGGAGAGGGACGGGAGGGGGAGGGAGAGGGGGAGTGGAGGGGGAGGGGGAGGGGAAGGAGGAGGGGGAGAAGCCTCTAGAAGAAGGCTGCTAACCCAGGGTGTTGGGTGGAGCGCTGGTTTAGACAGCATACTGAGCGAGCACGGGCTGCTGGGAAGAGGCCAAGGATTTCTGATTTGGGGACTCACAGGGTGAGTCAAAGAGGAAGGGACTTTGTCCGGAAGACTCAGGGTTGAGGCAAGACCTAGGACATAGGGACAAATGGGTCCATTTGTCACTTCAGAGAGTGAGGTCTGTAAGAGTATGTCCTGAACTCAGGTTCTTAGAATCTCTGAGCACAGCAGGGCCCACCTGGGCCCATAGAACAACACGTCTTCCTGGGGGGGGGGCGCACACCTTTAATCCCAGCGCTCAGGAGGCAGAGGCAGGTGGATCTCTGTGAGTTGAAGGCCAGCCTGGTCTACAGAGTGAGTTCTAGGACTGCTGAAGGTACACAGAGAAACCCTGTCTTGAAAAACAACACACACACAGGCGCGTGAACTACATGTCTTGAGTGGATAACAAAGTTTGAGGCTCACGCCATGTGGCAGGTGCAGACGGGCACCTGCTGTGATAGGCAGGCTCTGGTTTCCCAGCTCTATTATGTTGGGATCTTGTGACCTTCAATCTCTCAGATCTCGCTGTGTGACCCCAGCACATTTCTCTACCCTTCTGGGCTTTCTCTGCTTCAGGGGAGTCAGCTGGCTGACTCTGGGTCTTCATCCAGGGCTGGGGTGTGAAGAGGGGCAGGGCCTGAGCCCTGGAGCAGAAGGGTGACCCTGGGCATTGTTCCATGGCCTCCCTGGCATGTGCTTGCTGTGCCCGTGAGCCTGTGCCATACACAGCCTGTGGGACCAGTCTCTGGGTGGGGACTTCTCTGTACAGCTGAGTCATCACTCCTGGGGTGCATTGGTGACCCAGATGGGGCAAGATGGTGACATATATTTATCCCAGCACCTCCTCTTTCCCTTCCTCTTCCTGTCCTCATCCCCTCCTCCAGCCATTGGGTGTGACACTCTGACCTCCCTACTCAGCCCAAATCTCTCCCATGCTAAATAAGGTCCTCCACCTAGGCCTTCTGTGTCTAAGCTCGATGACGATAGTCATAGCTGCCACTAATTGAAGGCTGACCGATTACCAGCCACTTTGCATATATTACATTTAATCCCTCTATTTGTCAGGCTGATAGTTGCTATTCTTATCCCCATTTCACAGATGCCAACGAGAAGACTCAGGGTTGAGTGGCCTGTCCAAGGTTAGGACTAGGAGTGGACACACTGGGTGGCACAGATGACAATGATCATTTTCCTCCCATGATGCCTTGTTCCCTCCCGTTCTAGTTCCCTGAGGGTCCTCACTGCTCTTAGAGCCCATTGCCACAGGATCCTCCACCTGCTTCCTACAGACACACACTTGTTCCAGGTTCCAGCTCATCCCATCCATTCAACCAATTAGTTTAGGAACTTGTGAAATGGGGCAGAGGACTGGTCCAGAGACCAGTCAGAAGCAGAGAGAAGTCTCCAGGGAGCCCCTCAATCTGCTCAGAACGGGGATCGGGGCTGGAGCCATGCCCACTACCAGATGCTACCCTCCCCAGACAGGGCTCAGGGAACTCCTGCATGGAGCCAATTCACAGGAGGGGGGAGGGTGTGTGGGGCACCCAGCTGGTGAGCAGGGATCCTTCCTTATCCGGCATCAGCTCGTCCCATCCTCCTGCTTCCCCAGGCTGGAGTTTCATGTCCTGGCTCACTTTCACTGTGGCCTTTGATGGCGTCAGGGGGGCACAGGCGGGCTAGGGGGCCCTGCAGTTGGGAGGGGCTGGATTCCAAGGTCTCACACACACACACACACACACACACACACACACACACACACACACACACACACACACACACACACACGCACACACGCGCACACACGCGCACACACAGCACACGCACACATGCACACACACGTGCACACACACGCACGCACGCACGCACACGCACACGCACGCACACGCACACACATGCACGCACGCATGCACACACACGCACACACACACACGCACACACACGCGCGCACACACATTTACCATCAGATGCTCTGAGGACGAGGGCCCAGCCCAAGCATTGCCTCCAACCTACTCTTGGGACTATCCCTGTTACTGTTTTCCAAATGAAAATAGCTTTGTTGGATTGTTTCCCCATCTATATCTGTTGTGAGAGATGCAGGCAACAGGAGGAAAAAAAAAATCTCCCAGCCGTTCCTCCCTGTGGCTAACACTGGAGAGGCATAACCACTGTTTGCTTATATCTATGCAAAGATCTCTTCTAGTGGTGTAGACAGGTGCTCTCTGTCCCTGCTGCCCGGTCGATCTGAACTTTTTCCTTCAGTGAGTTTTCTCTTTGTCACCACCTTAAAAGCTTTAGGGATGGTGAGGGGCTCCTGACACTTCAGGGACCTCCCTCACCCTGAAGCTGTTTCCAGCTTTGCAGTCAGTCACTGTCCCCTTTAAGGTCTTCAAGACCATTGTCCCCGTTCTCAGCCCACCAGACTGAGAGCTGCTCTGGGTAGCCAGAGAGGCTGTTGGTGTAGAGGAACCATGGATGGGTAGTCAAGGCATCTGGGTTTACACATCACCCTGCATGTGCCAGCCATGTGGGCAGACTAGCCTCTTTACCGGTGGGCCTCGATTTTCCAGCGATAAAGTAGATTAGACATCTGCATGGCAGGGCTGCTGTGAGGAAGCCAAGGTGGCTCAGGGGAGTGAGCCTGCTTAGTACCCACCCTGGGCCTTGGGATATGATGGAAGGCTGAGGCTAAGATGAATCAGGCAGAAGGGAGGCAAGTCTGGGGGAGGTGAGGCAGGCGGCCTGAGCCGTGGTGGAAGGGACGCAGCAGGATCCCTTCATCCTCAGCCCTGTATCTTCCCCACCATGTCCATGCTGGGGATGGGACCCAGGGCCTCAGGCATGCTGGGCAGTTGCTGCACATCTATCCAATCCCACGTGTTCCCCACTGGCATAGACAGCTCAGTGGGGAGAACAGTTGCTGGGGAGCAGGGGGAGCTGAATTCAGATCTCTAGGAGCTTCGTAAAAAGTCAGGCGTGGTCACAAACCTGTAGCCCTAGCATCATGGAGGCGAGGGAGGCAGACTGCTGGGTCTGAAGGTTGTTGGCTTGTCTCTGGGTTCAACAAGACACCCCATCTCCAGGAAATAAAGAGGATACTAGAAGAGGGTATCCCATGCACTCCTCTGGCCTCCACAGATACACATAGGCCCACGCGTGCACACACACACACACACACACACACACACACACACACCAACAATTGTGGCAGAATCAAAGAACACACCCAGACCTGAGTTGTACACGTAGTTCCTTGATGATCTGCGTCTGTGAGTTAACGACTGAGAACATTGGCCATGGGCCTGAAGTGAAGGTTCTAGACCAGGTCTTTAGCAAGTAGGACTTAAGCTGGATTTGGAAGGGACTGTCCCTTTGGAGAGTCAGTGTCCCTTCGTCAGTGATGGAGGAAATCGGAGGAGAGATGCTGGGATTGTGCCCAGTTGGTGTCCTCTGACGTAGTGGCTTGGGGCACAGTCCTGAGGGTGAATAAAAGGGGTCCGGCTGCCCTTAGGCTGGTTCTTCAGGAGGAAGGGGGCAAGGAAGGGGGAGAGGGGGTGGGAAGGGACTTGCAGTGGGGAGGGGGTGGAAGACAGAGTGGTGGTGGGTCTTGAAAATGTGCATGTCAGCAGTGGCAGCCCGGCCAACGTCGGGAGCTGGCAGGCAGGCAGGCACTTTGAGGGCGAGTGGAGGGAGAAGGCCAAAGAGCCGAGTTGAGTTATAAATCTTTGGCAGGACCAACTCCCACCCCAAGAACCAAGCCTCCTCCCACCACTCTCGGGGGACCCCGTATCTAGGGGTTCCTCCACTATTCTCCCTCACCCCCTCACCATCACTGTCTCCCCAGGAGTGTCCTTCATCAGGCCCTCGGGGTTCATGTCACCCCACGGAGCTCGGGCTCTGTGCCACTGTACACTTCAGAGAATCATTAGCAGAAGTCATTAGCTAGAATACAGCCTCCCTCATAAATCTCCCCTGCACCTGCATCGTTTGTCCGCGCCTAATTTCCATCTCCCGAACTTTATGATTTGTCCCTCATTTGATGAGCATTTCTCCCATCAATTGTGCCGTAAGTGCTTGCAGAGAGACCCCTCGCACTGACCCCATCTCTGACAGACGGGTTGGAGCTTCTTATTCTGTGTTCGGAGGAGGAGGGCCCTCCACAGCCCCCTCCCTAGCTTGTCCCTCAAAGGGCAGCTTAAAGACACTGTGTTCCCAGACTCCCTTGGGGATGGAGGCAGAGCCGGGTCCAGCGGTGTAGGTGACAGGGAAAGGAGGTGGGTGGGAAGGGCCTGTGGCTGGGTGGGTGACTTGGGTTTCTATCTGTGTACCCACATGTGACCTCAGGCATGTTGCTTTTTACCTCTGGGTCTCTGTTCCCTCATCTGACATCCCTCCTCGTGCTGTGCTGTCCATCTTTCACGGCTATTCTGAGGGTTGAGGTCTTGTTCAGTTGTGTGTTCACTGAATACAGTAAGTATGTTCATACAATGAGTGTGCGCTCTGTGAAGCATCCAAGGCCGCTCCTAAGACTGTTCTGTGGTGGTGGTGGTGGGTGAACAGAGGCCCACACACCTGTGCTGCTGGGAGCATCCTTGGTGGGTCATGGCAGGGGCCCATGTGCCAGGGCAGATGTGCCTTTGACTACCCATTGAGCAGTAGAAGCTTGGGCAAAGCCATCTGACCTCTGGCGGGGGGGGGGAGGGTGGTTGCTTCCACATAAACAGGGTGGGGGTGAGATGAATTCCCCTCAGTGCATGTTTCATCACTGAGACTCAGAGATGGCCAGTCACATCCCTCCAGGATGTCACCAAGTAGATGGTGAACATTTAGAAAAGCACGGGGGTGCCAGAAACGAGGGGCCGAGCTTTGTGCCTAGGAGGGGTGTTCCAAGCCTTGCTTGGCTGAGAGCGTTGGGAATGCCAGACCCACCCCATTTGAGAGGAGGCAAGGCTTGGGAGTCCACCCCCTACGAAGGAAGGATGTGAGCTCCCAAGGAGGTGCTGGACTGCAGGTGAGGGTGTTGAGTCCTAGAAATAGGGAGAATCCCCTAGCCCTACTGTCTGGAGGCAAATCTGCCAATCCAGAGCCCTCCCTCTCTGTGTCGCATATACCTCTGGATGTGGGGACATGGAGTTCAGCCCCATCACCCACAGTAGGGTGCTGGGAGAAACCAGGGCCTCTCCAGGCCCTCTTGAGGTGGTGGCAGCTTGGGGTGTGGCTGGCAAAGATGCCAAGTGCTCTCTCTATCAGGACTTGTGGCATGGCGTGGGTCGGGGTGGGTCTTCAGCAGAGGAAGTGTGAAGCACCTATTTTCATGTTTGGGGACTGGTCCTTTACCTGGAGGGCAGGGGCGGGGCAGGGCCAGCCCCATGATCACCTTGCCTGGTATTTGTAGAGGTGTCCTTAATTTGCATTGTGGGAGGCCGGGGAGCCTGCCAGTTGGGTATATAAGTCATGTGGCTCCAGGCAACTTACTTAAACTCTCTGAGCCTCAGTTTCCTCCCTTAAAAAAGTGGATAATAAATCTGGCTTCGTACGGTAGTTGGCAGAATTAATTATACCCCTCTTACTACGGCGCCTGGCACACACGGGAAGCACTCTGTAAATGGCGGTTGTCATTGGCCCAAGCTTTGTGCTTGTCATGACATACTTCACTTTAATACCGCCGACCTACACAGGGCAGGATATTTATGCTCACCCTTTTCACTAATTAGGCAAGTTTCTGTAATCAATTTATACCCATTTTAAAGGTAGGGAAATTGAGGTGCCAAGACTGCTCAGAACTACACAGTTCCCAGGTATAGCTGGGAAGAGAGTCCAAGCCTGCCTCCCATTCTCACCATTCTGCCTGCGGCAGACCCTGGATTCCCAGGAGCTAAAAACAAAAGACCCAGGATTTGGATTCATCAACACACTCCCACGGGGTGACTCACCAGAGCCTGGGATCTGCCCCAGCACATATCCACCCCCCAAGTCTGGCAGCAGCTGCCCTGCTGACCTGAGGGCCTGGGGCAGGGGTACAGGGAAGGAGGGGGGCACTGGAGAGGGAGGCATTTCACAGGCTCTCTCCACCTGGGCAGGTGACAGTGGCCCAGGAAGGCTGTCCCTTCTTGTCTGTGAGCCTCCTGACTCTTAGGGTGTGGGCCTCTGGGGACTCCCAGGCAGTAGTGCCCTCTTCTGGGACAGAAGCATGGAACTGGGGGGCAGGAGGGGGGTGTGGGTCCCGGCGCCACGGGCTGGAAGCAGCTTGCAGATTTACAGGTTGTATTATCTTTTATGGGCATCCTAAAAAGAATGTCAGGCTCTGGAGGGATCTCTCTCCCCACCCACCCAGCTTTCATTCGTGTAGACACCATGTGAGATCAACGGCCTGGGCTGTCGTGGTCTCCGATGGTGTGGGGTCGCCGATGGTTGCTAGGTGATTCTCTGTTGGGTGGCATGGTGCGGTGGAGCAATAGGCCCCCTCCTTTAGATTGGGAAGGCCTTTGTCTTTCCCATCACAGGGCACAGGGCCGTCCATCCACATCAAGCTCCACACAGAAACAGCCTCTCCCTCTCACCCCTCCCCCAGTGAAGTCAACACTGGGGCCGACTCAGTGTCAACCCTCTCCGATCTACCCAAAAATGGAGTGACACTGGTCCCATAGAGATCCTGACCCTTGCCACGCTCTTCGCCCTTTCCCGAAGAGCCCCAATTCCACCCCCTACAAGGAAGACCATCCCTGGGACCCCAACATGCCAGCTCTGGAACCCAGAAGCCGTGTCTCAGAAGCCTCAACCCCTGAGAGCCTTCAGAACTCACTCACTTCTAGATCCTTGTCTTTGGGGCTTGGGTTCCTTGTCTGGAGAGAAAACATCAGTCAGGAATTAATGGGGGAAAGATCTAGAAGACAAGTGTATCCTTGGGTCAAGGATCAGGGTCGAGTTTAGCCAAGAGAAGACACAATCACAGTCTAAATCCATGAGTGGTGGCTGAAGCCATTTACTCCAGGCCCCAGCTCTAACGCCCACAACACTGAGCCTCAGTTTCCCCAGGTGGACAATGGGGACAATGATAGTCCTGATCCTGTGAGGTTGCTGGCGGAAACTGTTGAGTTTTCCCGGCATGGTACACAGTGAGCACTCAATAAGCATCTGTGCTCGTGGTTCATGTTGTTGGTGGAGTCATGGGTATGCCCATGAGCCCACTGTCTATCCCCAGGGGACTCCAGGGACAGGGGCCGTGGGCTGACACTGCAGCAAGAGACAGTGAGGTTGAGCATTAGGAGGCAACGACACTGGGGTAAGGGGACAGGGGTGTGACAGCTCTGTGATGGTTAAGGGAGAGGAGTGACTAGCCAAGAAAGCAAGTGAGGCCCAGGAAAATTAGGCAGCGGGCCTAATGAAAACCAGGCAGCCAGCCAAGTGAGCAATGCGACCTTCCTCCTGGCTTCCCCTTTTTCTTACTTTGGAGCCTGGGGGCAGAATGGGGCAGGGCTTCATTTACCCAGGACTCAGGCTGGATGTTCTGTGAGGACCACGTAGGGTGGGGGGTGGTGATGGAGAGGGAGGGACAGGGTGGGCCGAGGCAAGGGACCTGGGGAGGTGGTGTAGGGCTGCCCGAAGCTGGGCGGCTAGCTCTGGCCTTGGTCAGACAGGTTACAGGCCTGCTGGTCTCTGGAGAAGTTCCAGTACACATCCTTGTTCTAGCCAAGGAAGCCAAGGAAGGATCAGAAAGGTGTTGTGGCCCACATGAGGGTATCCGCCAGTGCAGTCAGAGCCTTCAAGGGCTCCTATCTCCACTCTGCTTGATTTCCCTTGCTCTGGGATTGGCTAGAGAAATTAGACCCCACTCCCACCCATGGAGGCTTGACTTTCTCAGTCTGGGTCAGCTCAGTTGCAGGGCTGCAAGGTCTCCAACCTCGGTCTCTTGTTGTTAAGGACTGTTTTCCACAGGGTAGCTTGGTAGTGAAGCCCCAAAAGTCTCACTTCGGTCTCAGGTCTCCCTTATGTAGGGTTCACTTTTATCATGATGCTCAGTGGGTAAGGTGTTTGCTACGAAGGTCCAGCGACCTGAGTCTGACCCCCGGAACTCACAATCACGTAAAGAGAAAAGAGAGGGCCAGCTCCATGAAGTTGTCCTCTGACCTCCACCTGTGTTCTTCGGCGTGCACGACCCTACAGACATCACACACATACAGCGGAGAAATCTAGGGGAAGCGTTTTATATAATCCCAGGGCTGGGGCCAGTAATAGCGTGCATCTTTAACTAGAGGCCCTGGTTTAATCTTTAGCACCCCCCAAGAGTAAACATTAAAAATAAAAGAGAGGCATGGTGGAGCATGTCTGTGATTCCCCAGTAGGAGACTGGAGAGTTCAAGGCCAGCTTGGGCCATATTGTTTGAGGCCAGCATGAACTTTTCAGCAAGAATCTGTCTCAAAAAATAAAACCAAGCAAATAACAACAACGACAACCATCTTTTTAATTCCATGGGCTGGGAGATGGCTCAGTAGATAAATTGCTTGTTGGGTAAGAGTGAGGGGCTGAGTTTGGATCCCCAGAATCCATGTAAAACCAAGTGTGGGGGTTGGAGAGAGAGTCCCGCTGTTAGGAGCACAAACTACTCCTGTTCAGGATACAAGTTCAGCTCTCAGTGCTCATGGGGATGGCTCACAACTTCCCACAATCATAGCTCCAGAGAGCCGTCGCCTATGGCTTCCATGGGAATTGTATTCATGGGCACATGCCCACAGACAGACAGACAGACACACACACACACACACACACACACACACACACACACACACACACACACACACTCAACAGGCGGAAACTAAGCTTGGTGGGGCACCTCTCTGGTCCCAGTCGTGGGCTAGCTAGCCTGGCATTCAAAGCATGAAAACGAAGAGACTCCATCTCACGGTAGAAGGTGAGCACTAACCACCCAAGATGCTTCCTGACCTCCACGCATGTGCTGTGCACACACACACACACAAGGATAAAAATAAAATTCCTGACATGCAATCCCATAATAGATTATGTTGCTTAAACAAAAGGCAAATACCTTGGGATGACGTGTCAGCTTTATCCCGTGGTTTCATCTTCCTTCAGGATGTGGCAATATCTTCCAAGGGTAGGAGGGATTCCTTCAGCTAGGGCATCTCAGAGCCCAGTGGTCCATTCTGGACTTAAGGCTTTCAAGGTCACTGCTGTGTAACTAATTCCTAGAACATAGGTGTTGAGGAAGGGAGGGAGGGAGGGAGGGGAAAAAGGGAGGGAAGAAGGAAGGAAGGAAAAGAAGGAGGAAGAAAGGAAGGAGGAAGGAAGGAAGGAACAAAGGAAGGAGGAAAGAAGGAAGGAAGGAAAAGAAAGAGGAAGGAAGGGAGGAAGGAAGGAAAGAAGGAAGAAAGGAAAGAGGAAGGAAGAAAGGAACAAAGGAAGGAGGAAAGAAGGAAGGAAGGAAAAGAAGAAAGAAGGAAAGAAGGGAGGGAGGAAGGGAGGGAGGTCTTTCTAAGGAAATGGTACCCAGCTGAAGCTGGAGGAGAGACACGCCCTTGAGTCAGGGAGGGCTGCCCACTCGAAGGTCCTGAGGCAGGAAGAACTCAGAGTGTTGAGGAACTAAAGAAAGTTTAACTTCAGCAGCTAGAAGGTTGAGGTGGGTGGACCATGAGTTCAAGGTCAACCTGGGCTACAGAGAAAGACTGTCTTGGGGAAGAGGGGGAGGAAGGTTGAATTGAGTTCCCAGTCCCTCTCCTTTCTGGCTGTGTTAACCAGGGCAAGGTACTGATTCTCTCTGAGCCCTGTTTCCTGGACCTGTCAATAATAAGAGACCCACTTCATGGTCACTAGGAGACCTAGGGCCAACCACAGCACATGGTCCTTGGGTATTCGGGGACTATGAATGCGGTGACAATTGCAACTGTGCTTTATTTCACCCCCAGACACATGCTGTCCCCAGTGCAGGCCAAGCTGCAGTCCAGGGCGTCCCCTTCCTGTCACACCCCCCTTGAAGGTCAGAGCTCCCCAAGGTTATCTGTGCTTTTCACTGGATTCTGTGAAGTTGCACAGGTCACAGTCTGGGGCTGAAAGTGTTTCTTTTTATAGCCTTCTGGTGGCAAGGATGCCTGTGGGCCTGTCGCAGACTGAACCGGCTGCAGGGCCAGAGACACCTCTGGGGGTGGAGGGCCCCTGAGTCACATTGGCCTGACACCCCAGCAATCTAAGGCCCTCTCAGCCAGGCCCCTGGTTCTGTTGGAATTGCCAGGGAGGCTGGCCACTGGGCAGGCAGCAAGGGCTGCTGGGCTTCCACTCAGGAGGGGCAAACTATCATCCCAATCAGACCCTACCAGCTCTCTCATCTGTCACATGGGGCGATTGGGCCTCGCCTGCTTTGCACAGTGTGAAGTTTTGGGGGGGGCGGTGTTTCAGAGAACAGGGCAGGAGTCAGAAAGTCTGATGGCCAGAAACCCCCGTCAGACATCCAGTGACAGCAAAAGGAACAAAGGAAATGCTAGACAAAAATAGTGTCCTGGGGTTGGAGGAGGGGCTCCACTGTGCGAGTCTAAGGGACTGAGTTCAATCTCTGGGACATATGTTAAAAAATTCCCAGCTCTGTGGGGCAGTGGTAACACACACCCTTAATCCCAGCACTCGAGAGGCAGAGGCAGGTGGATCTCTGTGAGTTGGAGGCCAGCCTGGTCTACAAAGCGAGTTCCAGGACAGCCTCCAAAGCAATACAGAGAAAACCTGTCTCAAAAAACCAAAAAAAAGGAAACAACTAAAAGAAAAAGGAAAAGGAAATATCCAGCATGGGGAAGGCAGAGACAGAGTTTCAGCGAGCCTGTGAGACCAGGTCTCCAAACAAACTAACAAATCCCAAGGTAAACGCACTTCTGAAGGATGACACTCAGGGTTGACCTCTGACCTCCACATGCAGGCATACACACTTACACCTTAATACAAACACACACACACAGACATGCACACACACGCACACACACACATGCACACACACACTCACACACACTCACACTCACACACATGCACGCACACACACACATGCACACACACACATACACTCACACACTCACTCACACACACATGCACACACACTCACACTCACACACATGCACGCACACACACATGCACGCACACACACTCACACTCACACACACTCACACTCACACACATGCACGCACACACTCACTCACACACACATGCACTCACACACACATGCACACACACATGCACTCACACACACACTCACACACACATGCACGCACACACACTCACACTCACACACACTCACACTCACACACATGCACGCACACACACTCACTCACACACACACACACATGCACTCACACACACATGCACACACACATGCACTCACACACACACTCACACACACATGCACGCACACACACTCACACTCACACACACTCACACTCACACACATGCACGCACACACACTCACTCACACACACACATGCACACACACACATGCACTCACACACACTCACTCACACACACATGCACACACACACATGCACTCACACACACACTCACACACACACATGCACACACACTCACTCACACACACACATGCACACACACACTCACTCACACACACACTCACACACACACACCACAGCCGCCCCTCCCCCTTGTATTTGTTTGCGGGATGGCCATGGAGGTCAGAGGTCAACTTGCAGGCGTTGCTTTTCTCCTTCCATCGTGTGGGTCCCAGACAGGGAATTCAAGTCCTCGGTCTTGGTGGCAGATGTCTTTACTAGTAATCCCCACTTCTTGTCCTGAAAGGCACATCAAGGGGAGAGGACACACACCCCTGTGCAGGCTGATCTCTGCTTTTAGATGTGGGGGAACTGAGCCTGGAAGAGCCGATGCCTTTTACCCAAGGCCACTGGACCTGTGATGTGGCGCAGCTGGGGTTCCATGCAGGCCGTTCCCTCGTGGGGATAGGACTAGGTGGCAGCTCCAATAACAGAGGCCCACATGTGTGGCCTGCCCCCCAAGGAAGGAGCCCCTGCTTACGAGGCCTTGTTCTTTCTCGTGTCTGCCTCCAGGGCCTCCCCTCACCTCCAGAAGGAGGTCAGCTCCGGGGTCCCTACCAGGCCCTGAGAGCAGCTAAGGGCTTGCTCAGCAAACCAGGCTGCACTTTGATTCTCTCCCCTCCCTCCCCTCCCTTGCCTGCACCTCCCCCTCCCTCCATTTAATCTGGTTCTTATCAAGGATGATAACATTCAGCAATAATAAACCCAGGTCCACTTTCTCACAGCTGATTGCCCCCACGCCCTGATTCTGAGATCACTGTCCCCTGTCCCATGTTGACCCAAGTAGAGTTCCATGAAGCCTGATCACCCCAGCTTCTGCTCTGGGGGCTTCACAGGCATGCCCATCACCCTCACACGTGCAAACTCCTCAGGGTGCTGCCGCCCGTTGTGCCAACTATCTCATGGTGGTGTCCTTGCCTCTAGGGCTTGCGGAAAGAGCCCAGAAGTGACCTGCACATCCCTCTCGCCTAATGGCAGCAAGGCTAGGTGGCTATATACTGAGCATCTCCTTTGCCCTGGTTCTGAGGTGGTTTTGAACATATTCTCAGTGAGTCATGAATGATAGGCACAATTCTTAACCCTGTTTTTTTTTTTTTTTTTTTTTTTTTTCAGAGACGGGTATAGAAAGTCCAGGAGGTCACATGTCTGCCCAGGGCCACACAGTTCACTGAGATCAAAGATGCATATTCCACACTGCTGGCCCGAAGCACCAGTGCCCTACCTACACCCTCAAAGAGCAGCCACCAACTAGTGGCCACCCTCACATGACTTAAGAGGCCTTTCACCAAAGACACTGGGCCCATGACCCACATCTACCCTGTGTGCTCCAAGGCCTCAGTTGCCGGCTTTGAGGGTGGGGGTTCCTGCTGCAGCCAGGGCCTGGGACAACTGCCAGGCTTGAGCCTGGGGTGCCTGCACCCCATGGGACCTTTGTCCCTTTAATAAGTGCTCCTGGGTACAGGACGTCCCAGGGTGGAGGGCGCAGCTGGTGTGCCAGGCCTGGGCAAGCCCTGCCCAGGGCACTCCCCAGGCTCCAAGGCTGGGGGATGGTACCCTTGTCTCTGTCCCAGACTGCAGGTATTGCTTTCCGGTGGGAAAGACCTATGTCCCCAGCCACCCTAGGCAGGGTAGGGAGAAGAGTCCTGGGTAGGGCATAGTCAGGTGGGCAGCTTGGCTTTTTATTTACAGTGTTATTTACAGGCACCACACTGGCCCCGGCGCATACAAACACTCCATCTATTTTCACTCCCAGTGCCCTGTTCCTTCTATCTCTACCCCATCTCCCATCACTCCAGAGAGCATCTGTCCAGTTCCCTCCCAACCCCTTTGAGCCTCTGCACGCTCCCAGGCCCTGCCCATGTCACCTCACTCAGGAAGCCTTGTAGCAGCAGCCTGTGTTCCCCACTGGGCGCTTGGGAGGCTCCTAGGCACACTCACACCATCCCAGAGGCCTATTGGGCCAAGTCAGGCACTGTGCTGCACAGGGCAGGGTCCGGGAGGAGACAAAAATATTGACACATGGTTCTGGTCTTAAAGATGGTGTGAGGCCAGGAGGGAGAAGGAGCGCTTTTCAAGGGGGTGTCCTTTCAGCTTCTGGGGCTCTGGAGGGCCCTGCACAGGGCTCTAAGCCATCAGGCTCACGTCGGGAGTGCCTAAGGTAGGGCCTCCGTTAACACTTGTTGGAGAAGAGTGAGTTGAACTTGCTCAGTGCGAGCTCGCGGAGAGCAGGTGTGTCTGACACTCGGGAAAAGCCAGACTCCCGGAAATAATAGCAGAAGGGCAGGTAGCCCGGAGTGCTTTTTTCTGGGAGGCCAACAACAGAGGCTGCAGAGCAAGGATCAGGCAGAGAAGGTCCTGGGGTGGGACATGAAGCCAGTCCAGGAGACAAGACTGGGGTACCCTGTGTGGCTTGAGGGAGCGGGAGCAGATGGCAGGGGTGCCAGAGAAGGAAAGAGAGGAGGGAGCCGAACTGGAGAAGACAGCAGAGACACCAAGGGCCTGTGGCCGTCGTGAAGGAATTGGGACCAGGTCCTGCTGGCCCTGAGGTGGGGCTCTCGTGGACGTTGAGCAGAGCCCTCAGTAGGGCAGAGACTGGGCAGGGTGGCCCGGCATCAATCAGCCTGATAAAGAGGAGGCTGCTGAGTCCCCAGGGATAGATTTATTCCCCCAGCCTCAGCACAGCCCAGGGCCCCACTCTTTAGCCCCTCACAGTCCTCCGGGCTCCCTCAGCCTTGTCTCCAGTAAATGCTTGGGGTCTGTGGAGACCAAGCTGGGGAGAGGCGTGCACCAATTTGAGAATTACCTGAGCTGAGAACTCAGGCCTCAGGCCTCAAACAATGCCCTTTGTCCCATTCTGCCCCACTGAAAGAAATAGGACAAGGAACAGGACAAGGGCTCCTGAGCAGGTGGCTTCCATTCAAGCCACAGGCACATAAGGTCTTAAAACACCCTGGCTGGGCGTTGGTGGTGCACGCCTTTAGTCCCAGCACTCGGGAGGCAGAGGCAGGTGGATCTCTGTGAATTTGAGGCCAGCCTGGTCTACAGAGGGAGTTCCAGGACAGACTCCAAAGCCAAAGAGAAACCCTGTCTTGAAAAACAAACAAAAACAAAAAAAAATCCCTGAGAAAATCAGAGTGTTTGGAGTGGCAGGAGAGGGCCTGAGAATTAATGGGCAGGAAGATTAGACTCAGCCGTCACAGGAGGTTCCTAGAGTATCTGAGAGGACGGTCCTCTCCTTGTGGCTGTCACATCTGCTGCTCTGGCTGCAGATGATGGTGGCAGCAGCCACACTGTCAAATGCTCTGTATGTGTTTGGCACCTTGCACTAGAAATTCCACTGCACAGTCCTGGTGATTGTGGGTTTTGTTATGGACCCCTGTTGTAAACAAGGAAGCAAAGACACAGGCCACTGAGGTGACGGATGTCACTGATGTCACCGCTGTGAAGGGAGAGTTGGGATTTTGTGGCCAACGTAGTCAGGCTAGGTTGAGTCAAACAGGCCTGTTGTTGAATTCAAGCTCTGCCACAGAGAGCCTCAGCTTCCCTCTTCACACTAGAAAAGGGTGGTGAGGATGAGTAGGCTTAAAGTGATCCTCTGAAGTAGCTTTATTTCAAGCCTGGAGGACTGGGGTAAGGCTCCCCGTGAGGGCTGTGTGTAGTGCCTACTTAGGCATTCCCAGCATGGCAAAAATGAACAAATGAATGAAAATGAACAAATGAGTGAGAATGCCAAGCACCCAGTGAGGCACAAGGTGCTCCAGCCCTGCTTCCTCCCGGGGACCAGTCTCCGGGCCTGTGCCTGTGCTGCTGGCCTCTGCCCTTTGCATGCCAGGCTTCCTGGCCCCGCTGGTGAACTGGGCACCCCGCTGGCCTCCTGTCTATGAAGAGAAGCTGTGGGACTGAGAGGTCCCCTGACGGCTCTTGTGTCCTCCCTTCTGGGACAGAGAGATGGGATGCTGGGCACCGATGGGAGTCTGTAGGATAGGGGGCGTGGATGTCAACTCTGAACTTCTCCCCTGCCCCTGGCAACGGTGTTAATGAGCTAACAGTGAAAAGAGAAAGCCCATGTCTGGGTGATCTGCCCCCTGAAATGTCAGGGGGCAGGTTCTCTTTTCCCACTTCCTTGACTGGCTCTGGGTTTGTTATTGCTATAGCGGTGTGTGAGTGTGTGTGTGTGTGTGTGTGTGTGTGTGTGTGTGTGTGTGCTCGAGCGCGTGTGCATGTGGTATGCATACATATGTGTTCTTGTGTTGCTGTAATGGCATCTGTGAGTATCAGAGGTTGACATCTGTGACTTCCTTAATTGTTTTTCATCTAATTTTTTTTTTTAAGACAAGAACTCATCACTGAACTTGTGAACTCTGGGAGAACCTCCTGCCTCTGTCTCTGTGTGGGGTGGGGTGGGGGTTAAGATGCCTGTGGCCACATCTGACTTTGTACATGATTGTTAGGGATCTGAACTCCCCTCCTCAGCCTTGTGTGGCAGATTCCTTACCCTTTGAGCCATCTCCCTGGTTCTTAGGTGAGTGTCCTAACTGTCTACCTCCCCATCGGTACCTTGAGGACGAGACCCCAAAAGAAATGGGTGACACTGTTCTGCTTCAGCTGTATGTTCTCCTGTCTTGCTCATTTCTTGGTCTGAAACCCTCCGTTGGAGCACCTGGGGAAACTGAGGCTATGTCCCCAAGCTCCTGGTGACAGTAGAGGTTAGGAACTAGAACCCAGTGTCCCGGCTACAGCCTGGCCTGTCTTCAAGGCGGTGCCGTGGGAATAGTCTCCCTCCCCTCCTGAGCACCCAGAGGTATTTGGACAGCAGAGAAGAAAACAAGTTCCAGTCTGATGTTTTTCATTTTTTGTCCTGAACAATGCCGTTTCTAGGCTGATTGTTGAGCAAATATTGAGGGAGGTGGAGTCCAGGGCTGCCACAGGCCAGGAGACGCTATCAAAGCCACAGCTTCAGGGAAGGTGCTGGGACTCAGCCTAGAGGTCTTGCCCAGGACTCTGAGTCCCCCTTGTGTGGATCTTCTCAAATCTGGCCGCCTCTGGAGAGAGGCTAGAAGTTGCCAGAAGATGGGACCCTGACTCTGAAGAAAAAGGTGTACTGAAAACCGCTCTGCCCACTTTGTCCCATCATTCCTCTCTGTCCTTCTCATAACGGGCTCTGACTGCCCCAATTTGTGCTAGACTTTGAGGGCTTCCCACGACAGCAGAATTCTTGTTGTTAACTTATGACCTGTAAACCAGAAGGGTTGTTTACCCAACAGTGTTCCAGAGTTAGGAGGGTCCAGCCAGGTGTGGTGATAACAAGTGCTGATACTCTCAGCACTGGGGAGGTAGCGGCAAAAGGAGCATTCAAGGCCAGCCTGGGCTACCTAGTGAGGTCTGGGTACAGACAGTCTGGCTAACTTGCACGATGCAGGGCCTCCCACAAAAGTGCACAAATGAATGATGACAGTCAAGTGGGGGAATTACTTAAAGAAGATGAAGATGGTAGCAGACACTATTAACTCTTTATTCTGTGATTGCTATGTATGTGGGAGGCACGGCATACCGGGTGTTGGGCGTATCATATGTGTACCATGGTATCCCCACAAACAAGCTGTTAGTCCATTTTATAGCTGGGAAGACTGAGGCTCAGAAACTGACTCGCACAGGCCATACAGCTAGAAGGGACACACATCTGACTCCAAACCTTTGGGTGTTATTAGCATCTGCCCTGCACAGATGGTAAAACTAAGGTCAAGATGAGCAGAGAGCCCCGCTCTGATTGGTGCTCCCTGGGTACAGCTGTCTTTAGGAGGTCCCTCCTTTGTTACTGGGAAGCCTGCCTGTCTCTTGGCCCAGTCCTGACAAACACAGACCAGCTGGCCTGGTAGAACAAGAGGCTTCCTCTGTGGTGGCCTCCCAACTGGCCCTGCTGGGGATCTTGCTTTCTTTTGAGAGCCACACAGATTGAGGCTTTCTCATTCAAAGACAGTCTTACCACCAGGACCCTGCATGCTGGGCAGGTCCCAGAACCCTAGGCCCCATACCCCAGTTTCTGAGGGCCTTAGAAGGCAGGGATCAGAGTTAGCCCAAACACTCTTCACCAGAGGCTGGGTCAGGATCAGGCAGCCACCCCCCTCCTCTCTGTCCCCAGGCTTGGCTCGTCCTGGGACTGCATGAAGGAAGGACACTAGCACTCTGGAGGTCTGCCTGAGGTTTCCTCCAGCGGCTGATGGCAGCGGGTACCGCTCACTAATTAATTAGCGCTTAAGTACTTAGCATCCTCCTGCATCGTGTCAAACGAGGATTTGAGTCTTAATTCCCTGTATAGGTAATGGTGGGATTGTGCTGGGAGAGCGGTCAGGACTGAGAATAAGCCTGTCCCTGTGCTTGGCTGCAGGCTGAGCACACAAGCTGCTTCTGGGGCAGAGGAAGAGCATAAAGGGGCGGAGTTCTGAGACCCTAAGGTCCCTGCACCCCAATAGGGATGTACCAAACCCCTGTTGTGGCCTGGAGCTGGAGTGTCACTTCCAGACGCCTGGGTTGATCTGCCAGCCCGCTTCCTGCTCCTGCCTTACTCCTGCTCTGAATGAGACCCTTTACCTTGGGCCTGATTTGCATATGCAGGTGAGGATGACAGCACCTGCCCACAGGACAGTTGCAAAGGTTGAGCGAGTCACCGTGGAGAGATCCTGTAGATTGTGCTGGCATGTGGCACAGGTCAGCTCATAGGAGTTGTCACCTTCTATGTAGTCACTCTAGGGTGTGTTTTTATTTATTCAACAAACACATCTCAAGTGTGTTGTGTGCCTGCTGGGCGTGGGCTTGGGAGCCAAGGCACTGTGCTGGGTCAGTCTCTGGACCTTTGGAAGAGGCAGATTAAGCATCAGGAAGGTACAGATGGTGACAGACTCCCTCTAACAAAAGGTTAGAACAGTGGTTCTCAACCAGTGGGTCTCAAATCAGATACTCTACATATCAAATATTTACCTTACGATTCACAACAGTAGCAAAATTATAGTTACGAAGTGGCAACAAAATAATGTTAGGGTTGCAGGTCACCACAGCATGAGGTGTTTTTAGCGATCTCAACTGGCCAGTGGGCCTACAGAAACCTTCACCGGTTGTACTACAAACTCTTGATAGTCATCAAAATCAACCCTTTACCCATTGGTGTTTTCACACTGTTCTTGCACACCAAGGCCTACAGTCTACTCCGGGTGACGAGTTCTGGGCCCCCTCATCCTCTCCCACAGGTGAAGGATAGCGCACAGCTTGGTTAAGGCACTTGCCAAAGTCCTCTTGGGCGAGCCAAGATCCAAACCCGATCCACCCAGCTATCCTTGGTACTCTGTGAGTATTCACTGAGTGACAGATGAATGCACAGTGCAGGGATATCATGGGCTAAAGGAGAAAGATGACGACATCCGTGCTGTCCAGTGAGGCTGTCAGGACATCAGCAGGGGGAAAGCTCTCCCTGGCTGTGGGCAATCTGAAGCTAGTATATATAATTGCAGAGAGTTCCAGAAGTTTAAGGGACATGTGGTGGGAAGAGAAGGAGGGGGGGTGGGGGCAGGGGGCGAGTTCATAGGAGAGGGCACCGCCCAGGAAGTATGCATCTCCTAGTAGAATTGTTGCTCACCTGGCGTGTCAGGAACACGGATAGCAACGGAGGAGGATTCACCCTGCCTGGGCCAGACCCGCCCTGCTTTTGTGGGGTCGCTGGTGATGGCGAGGGAGCTGAGCTTGAAGCATGAGGGCACACAGGTGACAACAAACATCTTGGGTAGCAGGTGGACATCTATCCCCTCTAAAGAGGCGATGAGTTCCAAGGCTTCCTCCCATCCCATCATCTGGCTGTCACCCTCAGACCCGGAACCTGAGAGAAAGGAGAGAAATTGAAACAGAGGTGAAATGAAGGCTGGAGGGTGATGGGCATGCAGCTCAGTGATTGTCCTAGCTAATTTTGTGTCAACTTGACTCAAGTTAGAGTCATTGATTGAGAGAAATGCTTCTGTAAGATTGGCCTATAGGCAAACCTGTAGGACATTTTCTTAGTTAGTGATTGATGGGTGGGCCCAGCCCATTGTGGGAGGGGCCATCCCTGGGCTGGTGGTCCTGGTTACTATTAGAAAGCAGGCTGAGCACACCATGAGGGAGGAAGCCAGTAAGCCAGCCCTCCGTGACTTTTGCAGCAGTCTCTATCTCCAGGTTCCTACTTTGAGTTCTTGCTGGAACTTTCCTCAGAGATGGAGTGTGACCCGAGAGCTGTAAGATGAAATAAACCCTTCCTCCCCAACTTGCTTTGGTGAGGGTGTATTATCACAGCTATAGAAACCCTAGCTAAGACAGTGGTGGAGCAGTTTCCTAAAGAAACAAAATCAAACAGGAGATGGGAAGAGTGAAACTCTTAAACCATTTACTCGTGTCTTAATAGTTTACATCCTCTGAGTACTCACAATGGGCCAGGAGGGTGTTCGCGCCTTCCCATGCTGTGTCTACATGAAGATGCATGCAGATAGGTGGTCTGCCCAAGGCCAATCTGCTTTGGAGCTGGGACTCCGACCCAGTCTTGAGGGTGAGGACCTCTCTGCTGGCCTGGTAGGTCCTTATCAGTGCTGAGAAGTTCCGTCGGACAGGTGGAAGGGGGGCAAAGGATGGTTTCAGGCTGGTGGCTGTCTCAGCATGGGTGGCCCCAGTGTCTAGGCAGCTGGAAGGAAGCCGTGCTGTTGAAACTGAGGCGTGTAGAGTTCACCTGAGCATCTTGGAAAACCTCTCTGCATATTCCTGGCAATGTCCTTGTGGGAGCCAGCTCATGTATTTTAAGAAAAAAAAAATCATTAAAGGAGTCCAACCTATAGAGAAGCCGTAAATGTAAAATATTGGTAGCTTGACAGTGTATCCCTAGCGGCCCTGATGGGGGTTCACCACAGAGCCAGAACCCCATGCCAGAAATGAATCATGATGATTTTTCCAGATGGTTCCTGGGATGTCTGCCCTAAAGTTTGCACCTGCCCACCTAACTTGGGATCACGGAGGCTTGTGGATGCCATCAGCCAGGAAAGTAGGATGTATAAAGACCCTGGCAGAGTGATGGAGGGAGCCAGGCCTCACTTCTGGAGGGGTGCCCGAAGATCTCATTCTATAAACACCCCCAAGTTTTCCCTTACTTTGGCTGTTACTGACACGTTGGTAGCCAGACCCTCTCTTTGTGGCAGTCGAGAGGAGGGGAATCATGTCATTTGGCTCCTGTTAGTGGGCGTTTGTGGATGGTGGGAGAAAACACACAGTTTGAGCCACAGTCACAGCATGGGACGTTCTTATTCTCTTCCTTATGCCCAGCAGAGGTGTCGCTACCCAGTCTGAGCTTTATTCTCTCCTTCCATTCAGCAAGCCATGGAGAAGGGGTTTAAAATGTTGGGAATCCCATCCATTTTAAAGTGCTGGGGACACCTTCCTAAACTCAAGTCACTTCCAGGTACTGGCAGCCCAGGTCTGGACCTGGTCCGGGCAGCGGCATAAAGACTGGAAAGAGGATTCCCACGGCCTCACCATCTTCCCCGGCTCCCCACATGGAGAATGATTTCCAGCAAAGCACCTGACCCCTCCCTACCTCCTCTTTCCAGACAGGAGACAGGGAGGGTGACATTGAACACCAGCTCTGGGGCGTCCTAAGGGTTAACTAATTAATGGTCGGAAAGTGCTTTGAAAAAATAAAACGCCGGATAATGGGAAGGGCAATTATGTTGGGAGAAACTCCTAATTTGGCTGGAATTGATGTTAATGATAAAGTATCTGAAACATGTAGCAAGCAGGCGTGATTGTATTTTATATGACGGAAAAAGGCATGCAGGGGACACTGCGAGTGGTTAATTTGGTTAAATAAAGTGAAAGATAAAAGGAACACGGACACCTTGGGACTATTTATCAGGACGAGGCGAAACACTTTGGAACAGGAGCAGGCCCTCGGACTCTTATTATTTGTTGGTTTGTGGTGGAAAGAAATGGGAACGTGTCTGGTGCACGGCTCCAAAAGAGAGCAGGAAAGCCGACGTTGATGAGGAAGCTTGCCGATTCCAAGTCGGCAAGGCTGTGCGTTCAGGAAGGAGTCAGTGCTTGTGTGAGACTCAATGGGTGTGGGAACACCCCCGCTTCAGGTCCCCAGAGTTGGAGGGGGACCAACTTAGATAGCAGTGATGTGCTTTAGCCTTCTAGAGGGGGAAACTGAGGCCAGGGGATGGAGAGGGACTGGGATAGGTGTCAAAGCATTTGCTGAGTCGTTTGTCAGACAGTGCGATGGGCAGGCTGTTAGGCTCCCTCTCCATCCTTGAAGCAAGCCGGTGTGTGGACACCTCTTTCTCCCATCCCACAGAAGCACAAATGGACGCTCAGAAAAAGATGCAGCGTGTTCAAGGTCGTACGGCCAGAAAGCAGTGGACCAGAAAGTCAGGCTCGGGCTGCCTGAGCTGGGAACGAAACTCCACAAAAGTGACTCTGAGGCTAATGAAGTGCTCTTGAGATTCATGGTTCTCCTTCCCTTCGCTCCGTTCTGCCGGCTGAAGCAGAGGAGAGCATGGTGGGACCCTGTTGCTGTCCAGGGGGTGCTGTGAGGGGCTACTGGAGGTGCCGAGGCCTCCTGCCCAGGGACCACGGCAATGCCAGCACCCTTGGGAAGGTGTGCACCATAGTTTGGGTCTCAAGGGGACAGCATAAGGTTGCCCCAGGGAAAGAGAGCAGCCTCGTTTTCTGGAAGGTCTTGAGGTCCCTGCAGGTCCAGATTAGTATTCAGTATTTATAATATTTCCATAATGGTAAAACAAAAGAAAACAAGCAGAGAGAATGCATTTTTAATCACCAATCATTTCTCTTTGTTTGTTGTGAATGAACAGCGAGGTGAAATAGTATTTCATAATCACCCCATTCGAATTTTCCTCCCCACGAAGCACTGAGAAATCTCTAAATAAAATAAATAAACAAGCCAAGACCTTAAAATAAATTCCAGAGGGCAGAGTGCTACGTGTGGGTTATCACAGCTGTGGGTGGCGAGGACTGGGGGAGGGAGGACGGAGGGCCCGGCTCTTGTCACTTACCTGCCATCAGGGACGCTGGGCTCAGGCTGAGGTCCCACATGGCAGGTGAGACAGCTGAGAAGCCCGTGGTTTGCAGATCCACAGAGAAGGGCACTGCCAGTGCTCTACCCTGAATTTTCTTTTCTTCATTTTTCCCCCTCTAGAAGCTTCTGGTTCACATTGTCTCACTAAAACCCAAAGGTATCCCTGGCTCCTGCAACTTCGAAATCTTCTAGTCAAAGTACTCATCCAAGAGACTTCGCTGTATTGGGCTGTCTCTCTCAGGGAGGTCTACTTTTCCATGATAGAGGGAGAAGCCATAGCAAAGGGAAAGAGACATAGCCAAGAGCTCCCAGCAAGCAAACACAGATGCCGGGAACTCAGGCAGCTTGACAGCCTGTCAGATCAGTCTCCATCTCCCTGCACTTAGCTCGGGAGTCTTTGAGAAGCTTCCTAGGCTCCCGGATTTCCCTATAATGTGTTTGTGCATATCAACATTGCCAGGTCCATTGGTCCTAGCAAGAAGCCCAGCAGGTGAGACATGCATCAAATGTTCATTGGATAGATCAGTGAGTGTATGAATGGCTAGATGGGCAGGGGTCAGGTGCACGAGAATACTTGGATGAATGGATAAGAAAGTGGGTGCGTGGATAAATGAATGGAAGGGTAGATCGATTATTGAATAGGTGGGTGGGAAAATAAAAGGTTGCATTGATTAATGGATGGCACCTTGGATGCATGGACGGATATTTGGAAGGATGAATGGGATGGATGGGCACATGTAAAGGTGTAAAGATGGATGAGGTGTAAAGATGGGTGAACAAGAAGCTAACTCTGGCATTTGCTCCCTTCATAGATCCATGGGAAAGCCTACTTTAAGATGGCCACTGCTTAGCTAGCTAGTTCCAGTCAGAGATAGCCGATCCACACGGGAGGCGGGGTCTGGTGCTCTGAATTTATGTCTCAACAATCAAAACATCTCCTAGCAAAGCAAGTCCCTCCCAGAGGAAATCTTGGGGTCTCTAGTGACCCAACAGACCCCACTCTCAGTAAGACACGTGGCAGGAGAAAGCACTGGCTGGGCCAGAGGAGAGGACTCTGCTTGTGCTCGGCCACAGGCTCCCTGCATGGTCACAGTTAGCAGCCTCACCCTCTGGGCCTCAGTTTCCAACTCTCTGCTGTCCCCTGGGTCCAGTCTTCTCTGGGGACAGCATGACCTCTGTGGCCTTGTTCTCTCTCCCCTTGCCAACTCCTCCACGTCAAGAAACTATGCTCAGTGCTAGCCCACACTGTCTCTGCCTTGTTGGGGCAGTGGGAAAGGGGGCAACAGAAAGCAGCAGGAAGCCAGGCTAGATACTCTGCAGCCAAGGCCCACACTCCCTCTGAATCCTATTGAAAAAATAATAAAAAGGTAATTACTTTGTCATTACAGAACACTGGTTTGTCTTTTTTTTTTCCCCTTTCCTTAAGCCCTGGCCATAAATAACCAAGCCATTACCTCTCATAGTGGACACACGTGTGTACAGGACCTGAGTGCTTGCTTATGCCACTCTCCACCCCCACAGTCCCACCCCATCCTACCCACATGTATGCTATCTGACACACATCTACACTCTCTCACTCATGCGCACGCTTGCCTGTCAGCAATGCTACTTGCTCACTTGACATTTTCCAAGCATTCTGCTGGGTGCTGGAAATGATGAAACAGCTACTGAGTGTGAATCCAGGCTGAGTCTCTGTATGAATTATCTCCCCAAATTCTCCCTACAATAGTGGGAGGCAGATTTGTTGCCATAATACAGATGGGAACACCGAGGCTGAGAAATGCTCAAGGAAGGAGCAGAGCTGGGACTTTTTGAACCCCTGTGACCAAATTCTGAAATCTATGCACACACATACACACACACACACACACAGACAGACAGAGAGAGACAGAGACAGAGAGACAGAAAGAGACAAAGAGAGAGACAGAGACAGAGAGAGACAGAGACAGAGAGACAGAGAGAGACGGAGAGAGACAGAGAGAGAGAGAGACGGAGAGAGAGAGACATAGAGAGACAGAGAGTGTGTTTAATTCAGGCAGGAGTCAGGGAGAAGACTGTGGTAATTTGTAGTGAAATGGGATACGTGAGCAGAAGCTGTAGAAGTACAAGTTGAGACATCTAGCTCTGGGCAGGACCACATCATGGAAGGCTCCCCTGAGGAGCTCCCTCCTGCTTTGACCTTGTTGATTGTTGATATTTTCCCAGACCGAGTCTTACGTAGCCCAGACTGGCCTTGAACTTGCTCTGAAACTGAGGGTGACATTGAACTTCCGATCCTCTTGTCTCTACCACCCGAGTGGTAGGATTTCAGGCAGGCGCTACCGTGTGTGGCTTTAGAGTTGGTGTGGTATTGAGTGTGGAAGCCAAGGGCTTTGGACATGCTGGGCAGGCAGTATAGCAGCAGAGCCATGAGTACAAGGAAGGAAGGCCTCAGGGCAGAAGGGAGGGCGGCAGCACACAGGCCCAGAGGTGAGAGCAGAAGACCAGAGGAAGGCTCTAGACAGCTCTGCCGGGCTGGAGCAGAAGGTGGCAAGGGGTGGGACCAGGTGCGGCTGGAGGGGCGGGCATAGCCTCTGCATACATCCAGGCCAGCCTGGCAGAGCTGGGAGGTCCTCCCCACCCACACTCAACTACCTGGCACTCCTACCCATGTGACATGAGGCACTTCATCAGCAAAACAGCTCTTTCCTGCCTCCCTGGCCAGCCCCGCCCTCTGTGGGACTTGGTGCCATAGGCAGCTGCCACCTCCACAGGTTCTGTTGGAAAGAAGCATGGCTACTTCCGGAGTGCCAGGGCTAGCTTCCTTCGCCTGTGGCCTGGACATGCCAACCGTAGGCAGGATCTACCTCCTAGGACTGAAGAGGCAGGGGCCATGCTCACAGAAGTTGGAGCTGATTTCAGATGGGCAGAGAAATGGGAGGAAGCAGAAAGGATAAGGACTAATCACGGGTATATACGTGTGTTGTGTAGCAGGAGTCAAAGGGCCAGGGGAAGTGTGGTTTTTACTAGGAAGACAAGTAGAGAGAGGGGAGGCAGGTCCCTCTGACTTTTCAATCTTGAGGGTTATCTTGTTTAACAAGCTCTGGTGCCAGGCCTGCCCCGCCCTGGCAGGCGTGGGAGTGGCTAAGGTGTTGGCCCATGGGTCTTTGGGTAAGAGGTGATGTCAGCAGCCCTGCCCCTTACCTGGCCGTCCCTTTGTGTATTTGCCAGGGTACAGGGCACAGTCATGCCTCCAAACTGTCTCTAAAGGAACACAGGAACCTGGCCTGGTAGTGCAGACCTGTCTGTAACCCCAGCTATTCAGGAAGCTGAGACAGGAGAATCAAAACAGAACAAAACAAGGCCTCCCTGGCCTACAGAGGACGTTTGAGGAGAGCCTGGGTAGCTTAGTGAGACCCTGTATCAAGTGGAAAACGGTAAATCTGAAAAACTCAAAAAAACAAAAATGCCTTGGCGTGTACCTTGGTGGCAGGACACTTGCTTACCATGTACAAGGTCCCAAGTTCAAACCCCAGTGTGGAAAATAAGGGTTTCCACAGCCTCACCAGAAAAACACACTCCCCTTCAGTTCTCGCCTCTCTGCCTAAGCAGCACTGTACACACTCACCCTGAATCTCCCAGGCAAGCTGCAGAGGTATCCGTGGTGGGTCTCCTTTAATCCGTTCCACACCCTAATATCTGCCCCTCACTGTTTGTATCTTATTTACGTTTATGCCACCCCCATTGTTTGCATTGAACTCTTTCCCTAATCCCCACCCTCCCGGCCCCCACCCCGCCCCTGAAACTGAGCACTTTTTTTCTTCTTCAGGTAGATGGCATGGATGATGCTAAAAGCTGCAAAGAAACGTGGCAGAGAAATACAGACAATGGGGCCAGGGAATGTCTCCTCTAAGAAAACATTAGTCATCTGGGGCTCTTCTCGTGACCAAGCAGGGGTAAACACAAATACCAAAAATGCCAGTTAATGACGAGAACAAAGCCAGGAGAAGGTCGAAGCAGCAAGAAAAACAGCCAGCTCCTGTTGGAGCTGAGACTCAGGCAGGAAAACTGAAAGCAGGCACCCAGTGGCTCTTGAGCTCAGGGAAAACGATAGTATTTACAGCATAAAAACCCCTAAGGATTTTCTGTTGACAAGTTCCTGGGAGGTGCAGGTGGATCTGTGGGAGGAGGAACCTCAGCTTAGATGAGGCTGAAAGACTGACCAGGTCCTCCCCATCCCTTTTACCCATCCAGGCTGAGCACACAGGCCCAGAGCCTAGGTGCTGAAGACAGCCAGGACCTCACCTTCAGTTTCAGCTCTGAAGTCCTCCCATCTCTGCCGAGGTTGTGGGTCTCAGCAAGGCCACTTGAACCTTGAAACAGCCCCTGCATGTGGCCAGCTTGGTTCTAATAAGGATTCATGATTGGAATCACAGGCTCCTTCACCCATTAAATTAGCAGGGGTTAAAAAGAGAGAACATTGAAGGTTGGAGATGGGCTGGTAGAGCAGCCTGAGGAGGGAGGGCAGATCCACCACAACATCCTCCCGGAGGGGGGGCAGTCTGGCGAAGGGTCTCAAAAGCTTTGAAATGTATGCATGCTCTTTAACTCAGCAAACCCACTTTAAAGAATTCAAGTGATTATTTATGGACAAGGATATTCATTAGGGTTATTTATAATAATGAAAATAATTGGGAACAAGTTCTGTGTTCGAAATTTTCAATAGTGAAGGATTGCTTGAGTAAATTACCATCTAACTCTGCTCCACAGCCACTAAAAGTCACATTGTAGAATGTCTAAGCATGCAAAAACAAAAAGCAATAAACAAAACAAAACAACACGCATGTTACATACCTGCAGCAGGCTAAGAAAAAAAATCGTCTAATGTGTTCTGTGTGGTTTTGTGGGAAAAGACAAAGAAAAAATAACAACTAAAAAATAAGAGACTAAAAGTATTCAAGGCAATTAGCTCATTGACAGTGGGATTAAAATTACTTTGCAAGAGGCTAGAGATGTGGGTCACTAGGTAGGGCTCAGCCCCCGGCACCACATTAGCCAGGCCTGGCACATGCCTGTAATCCCTATATTCGGGAGGTGGAGGCAAAGAAGTCCAAGGTCATTTTCAGTTACATAAGGAATTCTAGGCCAGCCTGGTGTACAAGAAGAGAAAATTACATTTTCTCCCTGTTTATTTGTGTTTTCTGAATTTTCTATAACAAATGCATGCTGTGTACATAGTAAGAGGCAAATAATTGTGTACTTTGCTAAAGGAATGAGGGTGTACTGGGGTGGGAGGACTCACAGAGCTTAACAGTCTAGATGGGATGGGAGATCAGGGTTTAGGAAAGAACCCTCTGGGGGGGGGGCCCTCCCCAGGACACTCCCAAGGGAGACATTCGTAAAGAAAATGAATAAACTCAGCTCTTTTTATTTTTAATTACAACTCGCCCAGTAATCACCATAATCGCTTGTCTCTGGCACTTGTTTATTTAGTCACTAGGCATCTATTGAGTATCTACGGGGATATGGGGACAGCAGCTCCCTGAAAGACATAATGAACCCCCCAAGCCAACCCATACCTGAGAAGAACCTCAAGATAAGGACTATAGCCCAGGCAAGACAGGAAACACTATACTGTCTGCTGTTTTCTTAGTGAGTGCTTGCTGTGTATAAAATACTTGGTAATGATTTAGGGGTTTTGTTAGTTTGTTGTTTATGTTGCAAGCAGAAGGAAAAGAACGAGATCTGATCCTAGAATTTGGGAGGCTGAGTCAAAAAGATCTTTAGAGTTTAAGGCCAGCCTAATGTAGCACAGAAATACCAGGCTGTTACAAGCCGCACCAGCCCCAATTAACACAGAGACTCTGTATTAGATATAAAGCTGTTGTCCAGTTACTAGTGTTCCTTATTGGCTAGCTCTGTCTTAAATATGAACCCATTTCTATCAATCAAAGTATTTCCACGCCAGGCCAATCAGGGAAATGCAGCAAGACACAAACAAATGGCGAGAAAATATGTTCTGGCCTCTTCTCCCAGTGTATCTCATACTCTGTCTCACTGGCTTGTGAGTAGGACAGAAAGTAGATGAGATTGTTACACTCTTGTTAAGTCAAGGAGTGACTTTTGTTAACTTGTTACCCATATAGCCGTCCTAGGGGACTCAGGCTGTCTACTTCAGTCTTGGGAAAGGTGTTCTTCGAGCTCTGGTACTGTGTAATGGGTATTATGTTCGTCACTGTTATCTACCTCACTGGTGTTGTATGGAGCTGGTGAGACCATTCAAGTCGTGGCACATAGTAACCACTTGATAAACATTGGCTACTGATGTGGGGTCAGGTTTTGCTTTCAATCCTTACAGAGGATTAGATACCAAAAAACAGTGAAGGAAGCTAAGCTGCGATACCTTCCAAGGCTTTGCTAATCATACCAACAGAGGCCGGCTTAAATTTGTTTGTTTCATAATCAATTATTCAGACCCAGTGTTTGGCTCCTGAGCTCCAGAGTTAAAGACACAGTCTTCATTCAGTGGGGGCAGTCTGTGTATGGGGGACGTCTCCCTAGAGACTTGGAAATAGGATAGGCTCTCGATCACAAACATTCCACCCAGAGGCAGGGACTGTCCAGTTTCCTCGACTATGACATGGGTGTCCAGAGCCACCCCACCCCCCACACCCCACGCCCTCCCCGGCTCATTGTGTACTCCAGCAAAATACCAAGGAGTACAAACCCAGGTCAGGGCACTTCGTTCACCTGGCCTCTCCTACGCTGTACCAGATCAACCGTCCTTGCTCTCCCAAACATTTTCCCTGGTTCTGTCTAGTCAGTCTTCCCCAGAACAAATCCTTCAAGGCACCTTGATTCCAGTGACAGACTCATCAGTGAGTGCCTACTATACGCCAAGCACGATCATGGCTACCAAGGACACCAAAAGTTACCAAGTCCCTGTCTGCAGGATGCTTCTACTCCAGCAGGGGCAGCCAGAAATAAAACAGGAATCAGTACATAAGCAAACTCATTGTATATCCACAAACAGGATAAAGTAACAGAAAGGCCGAGAGCCACTTCAGGAGGAAGGAGGAAGTGGCGGGGGCAGGCGAACATGGTCAGTGGGACCCCATGGGGATTCTACACTGCACAAAATGGTCTGCCCAGGCAGGGGGACAGGCAGGGGGAGCCAGAGTTCTGAGGTGGAGACCACCAGGGGTTTCCTAGAGCAAGAAGAGAGACACAGGGAGGAGAAGCCAGAGCAGCCAGGGGTGGGGTCTTGAAAGGCATTGCTGTTGGGAAAAAGAGTTAGGCTTTCATTGTAAGGAATGCTCTGAAAAATGTTTTGTTGGGGGGAAAAAGCAAGAAAATGAGTAAAAAGCACCTGAGCTCAGCCCCTCTTGGGAATCAGGGTGAGTAACAGACCCCACAATGCAGAAGCAAGCCAGGGAGATCTCTGGCTGAGGCGGGGACCTGCTTTGCAATGTTACGCTGTCTCCTACCCCCTTATATGTGTTCCTGTCTTGAGTTGGACATGGGGAGGTGTTGAGGTCCAACAGGGACCTTCTCTGTTTACCTCCTCTGGCAACCTCCTGCCCTCTGCCTTTCAGCCTGCCCAAGATGCTAGCTCCACACAGGTAAGGCTGCCATTGAGGAAGTAGGAAGACCCTTGGGAGAGGTCTGCAGAGCTCCTGGGGAAATATGGAGTGAAGAATAAATGAGTTAATGAAAGTTTTGTAGGTGAGATAGGTTTGTGAGGTTGGAGGGAAGGTAGAAATGTGTGTGTGTGTGTGTGTGTGTGTGTGTGTGTGTGTGTGTTTAGGGACGCTTCTAGTGGGTGAGGGGGTTAAGACTAATAACGGGAAGAGAGATTGGGTCTGATGATGATATAGAAAGACTAGCAAGTCTGCTACCATCCCCTTCCTAGCCAGGCCTGCATCATTGTGTAGTTCAGCTCGGTCTCCTACTGTGGGTGTTTGGGCTCAGTAAATACACATGAGGTGAATGAATGAGCAAAGGACCACTCCAGGAGGGGAAAAAAACCCAAACCAGACAGAGGACAAGAATGGATGGAGAGAAGTCAGGAAGGAATGAGGAATAGAGGAGTACTGGATGTCCCCAGGAGCAATGACAATTACTGGCACTTACCAATCAATATCTTGGCCCAAGCCGTTTTCCTGCATTAACTTACTCCAGTCTTTCAACAGTCCCAAACAGCACTACTGTTATTATCCCCATTTCACCGTTGAGCTTACTGAGGCCCTGAGAGGTCAAATGTCTCATTCAAGGTCACCCAGTCCTCTGTGCTTTTGTGTTGCTGCAGGAGTGACTGAATTGGACCCTCATCAAAAGTTAGAAGGCCTACTTGCCACCACTCACATGACAGTGACTCAGTGACTGGATTTCTCCCTCTGTGGGCTGGCAGGCTTGAGCTAGAGATCTCTGTGGTGTGCGTGTGCATGTGCGCGTGCGCGTGCGTGTGCGTGTGCGTGTGCGTGTGTGTGTGTGTGTGTGTGTGTGTGTGTTCTCCTGAGTTCACCAGGTACAGGAATCTCAGAGATGTTGGGTGAGTGATACCCCACTGTGAGGAGGCCCTTGTTCGGGACAGCAAAGGGGAGAATTAGGCCCAGGATCTGTTGTGACTGCAAAGAGCCTGTTAATTCTTGGGATAAGGAGGGGAGACAAGGAAATGAGCCTGAGAGGTGTCCCCAAGCCTGGCTCTTGTGGGCCGACAAATCTAAACACTTTCTGCTTGGTGGGAGCTGGTGTTTTCTGAGCCAGTTCATTTCCCGGCAAGTGTGACACCAGCTGTCACTTGGTATAACATCTGAAAAGTGTGAGACACCTCATGGCCCTGATCTAAAGGTTTTATTTGGGGACTCCAACACCTCAGGGCCAGAGAGCCATAGAATCTCTGGACCAATGAACTTTCAGCTCGTGGCGGGGCATGGAACACATCACAGCAGATGTCTGTCCCAGCTATTGGCATGCAAGACGTGGGGTCGAGAGACTGAGCAAGAGCTTTACCCAGGAACCTTCAGCCCCCAGCCGATAGCTATGTCTTACCAGCCCGTAGCGTCATCTTTTAGCACAACACACGGTGTAAAGCACATCTCAAAGCCTAGGTCATACTTTGCAGTGATATTCTTTCATTCAGTTAATCATTTACCTACTTAGTACTATTGGGGTCAGTTTGCCACTCACCTTGCCTTCTGCCCCCCCCCTCCTTTTCTCTCGTGTCTCATTCTTATTTCCATCCTGAATTTCTGCAGTAGGAAAAATGGGTGCCACCCTGGTTCCATGCTGGGGTGTGGTGGTCTAGCTGTGAAAGGAGGGACATAGGCTGTAAGGCCCTAGACCCGTGTCCGTGTTGACAGCTAACTCAAGCCCCCCCACCCCCACCCCCCCACCCCCCCACCCCCGCTAGTGTGCTAGGATGCAAGGTGTCCTTCAAGGAACTGTCACCTTCCTCAGGGCCAAGGGGTCACCTCTCCCAACACACTCTGCCTTCGTCATGGATCTTTTCACTCTGTAATATTACTGTTTTAATGTACACGATTTGCCCTCCCACGCACACAGTAAGGTCATTCTGTGCGGCCTATCAGGCTTCTCTTAAGGATTTATTTCTTGCCTAAAGGACTAAATGAACCCCCCCCCCTTTGCAGAGAATTAGTGCAAAGAAAATATCAAATCGGGAAGATTCCATTCCACACTTCCAATAGTCTGACTTGCAAAAAAGAGCCAGTTTTCACTGAAAAAGTGGGAGTCAAAGGGTTCAGAATAGCTGGAAAGTAACGCACCCTGCCCCTTTCTCCCTTCTGTCCCAGTCTCAACTCCATTCAGAGGGTGTAGAAACCTTCCGGAACCGCAGAAGGGAGCAGTACGCTCTGAGACTGTTTCGCAGGCCAATCTCGCCGCGCGCAAACGCGGATCCCAGCCTGGGCGGTAGGTGGGAAGAATGCAAGAGGGGTAGGTCTGGGGGTGTGAGGGTGGAGCGGAGCCCGGCCCCGCGATCCGGCCCGGGTTTTGCATGCCACCCACTCGCCCGTTCGGCCGCGGAGAATTCCATAATCACAGCGGGCGAGAGCAGAGACTGGGAGCGAAAAATCCGGGATCCGGCAACTTTGGTCGCGCATGCGCGCCCGCGGCGCTCCATCCCAAACACACACACATTTTTCCCCCGGACTTGGAAAGTCACCCAAAGCCGCCCCAAGTGCAGGTAAGAGACTCGGCGCTCCTTCCACCGCGGCCCCCTCTAAGCCCGCCACCTCTGCGGGCCTATCGGGGCGCTTTCCGGCTTCACCCCTGTCCCGGTGTAGCCCACTATCCCCCGGGTTGTGGCTTGCAGCAGGGAGCGGGCGAGCGAGCAAACGACCGAGTCAGCCAGCCTGCGAGCGGCGGCTGCCACCCAACTCCGGCCGTGCGGGAGGTAGGGGCACAGAGGGCTGGCACCCGGGCGCGGGGCGGCGCATCGCCCGCAGTGGCCAGAGGATTGCCCGGCGACCGGCTCCGGGGAAGGAAGGGCTGCAGCTTGGGGGGGGGGTCATTTACTCCAGCTGAGGGGTCGGCGGGGTAGGGGAGAAGAGGGGGAGGTGCCAAGCACGAGTACAGGACTTTGCCACTAGGGTGGGGGCGCTTTCCGCGCTGGGCTCGGGGGCGCAGGTGCTGCCAATACTGGGTGATCATTCCTTCTCCCACGCCCCCCCTCCGGCTGCAGGGGGGTCGAAAGCTGTCTGGAGACACGTAGGAGTAAAGGGTGAGGGGTTCCCGGGGTGACTTTGTGAGACTTTGCCCAGGGGAAGGGGTGGGTGGGGATCTCCTCCAGCGGGCTCTTGTGACCCGACACCGGAGTGTGTGCTGCCGGCAGAGGTAGGTAGTGTTCGCGTAGGCGCAGGGTGCCAAGGGGAGCCCCGGGTGGGAAAACGAAGGCAAGAGGGTTCTTGGATGGGGGAGCGGCGCCCCTGTTTCTATCTGTGCCTGGGAAGTTTATCTCAAGTGCGCGGCTTCAAGCGCGGCAAGTGGCGCTCCTCACTCTCCCGCATCCCCAGGTCTCCCGGGCTCAGGCTTGCGAGGCTGGGGACTGAGAGTCGGAGCGCCGGCTCAGACCGCTCTGCGCTCGGCTGAAGCTCGCCTGGGTCTGGGGAAAAGTTCCGGGGAGTTGCGGTGGCGACTCTGTGTGCCGAGACAGAAGTTGCGCCCGGGGACTTGGGACGCTGGGCAGGCAGGCCCGGTTGCGGGTGGAGCGGTGGGCTTCGGCGCGCCGGGGGCGTGGGGGGGTCCGCTCTAGGGGTAGAAGAGGATCGGGCGGGGTCCATGACTCTAGCGTCTGGAGAGGATCCCCGAACCCAAGGGCACAGGGCTGAAATCGGCTCCTGGTAGAGGACAGAGAGAAGAGTAGCTTGTAGGGGACAGTTGAGGGGAGACGGCTGGGCAATCGGGACACTTGGGTCGAGCTTCGCTATAAAGGAGCGGCGAGTGGTGACTGACGGAGTGTCGGAGAGCGGGGCTTCAAGGGGTGCGCGGGAATCGGGGACCCGGCCAGACTGAACCACAGTCCTGGAGCTCCCGGGACAGGGGGCTGAGTCGTGCGCCCGGGGTGAGCCGGTCGGGCGGAGCGGCGGCCGGTTTATTTTTACTCGGTGGCATTTGCAGAATGTGCAGCTGATGACCGTCGGCCGCCAGGAAGTTTTGCTTTCTGTTCTTTCTCTCTCTTTCCGAAGCCAGAGCGGCCGGGAGCGGCAGTGACGGGGAGCCGGGCCTGGGAGGGGAGGGGGCGGCCTCCTGGGGTGGAGAGATGCGGGTGGGGGCGCTTTGGGGCTGCGGGCGGGGGTGCCCCGGCGCGGGCCGGCTCTGGGCCGCCGAGGAGCGGTTGAGCGAATGTCTGTCCCCAGCGTTTGGACGCTCCTCTGCGAGGGGAACAGGTGTATGCGCTGTCAATCACAGCGGGAGGGACACTTTGGGGGCGTAGATTAAGATTATAATAATAGATTTTTCTCTAGGGGGTGGGCACAGATTCTTCTTCCAAGTCTTCCCCGACCGGGGTCCGGAGTTGGGGGAGGAGAGGAGCGCGGCCAGGGACAGCTTCTCCGCGTTTACAAGTTTCTCCAGATTCAGCCTCTGCTTGCGAAGCGGGCCTGGGTGCGGCGAGGACCTCCACTCAGGCACACTGGGAAGGGTGAAGGTGCGGGTGCCTGGACGGAAGATGTGACCAGCAGGGAAGCCGGGGAAATACTCCTCCTCCGAGCCTGGAGCTCCCCTACACCTGGCTGAATCTTGGGGAGACTGGGGGCGCATGTCGCTTCTCCACACGAGTCTGGGGGGCGCGGGCCTCAGTGTGTGTGTAGCTGCCCGGCCAACACTTAGTACACGCACAGAGGTTGTGCGGTGGGATGGGCTAAGAGACCGGAGTAGTCTCTGGACAAAGTTGGTAAATTTAGGCGTCCCCAAGCTGGTTCAAGCGCGCGTTGAGAGCGCACAAGGGAACTGGGAAACAGGTCGCCTGGTAACGTTGGTGACACCCCCCCCCCGTGCCCAGCCCGCGGCGCGCGCACGCACGTACACACACACACACACACACACACACACACACACACACACACACACACAATCGTCGTCCTAAAGGGAGCTGTCCCGGCTGAGCAGGAGCAGCTGCGCCAGGCGTGGGGCGGGGGTAGTTGGTCCCCGGGGGCTGCGCCCTGACTGCGCTCCACGTGCCCGGAGGGGGCGCTGGGCAGATCTGCGCCCGAGCGCAAAGCCCTTGGCTTGTGCCCTGCTGGCGGCCAGGCATACGGTCCCGGACTGTCCTCGCGCCCCGCACTGTCTCGGGCAATTACAACCACTTTCCCAGTTCCCAAACTTTGGTTTTTTATGCTTTGCCCATCCCTAAAGCTTTCAGACTCTTTCCTGGACAGAGACGGGGAAACTTCTTCACTCTCGCCAGCGTCCAGCATCTGTCTCCCCGGAACCTGGCGCATCCGAAAGACACCCCCCACCCCATCTTGTTAGCCACCTTAGAGGCGGTTAACGAGGGTTTATGGGGAATATTGTTGAACTTCAGTAATCAGGTTTCCAGTGATCTTATGCCTCCTGTTTAATTTATTAGACTAGTTATTTATTCTGTTGATGATAATCTGTTGCTGGTTTCTATGGAGATGTTAAACTGATCTCTTTCAGAAATCAAACTCCATATGCACTAAAACGTTTAAAGAGCCAGTGCCTCCCTCTTTTCCCCTTGCCCTTTTTGCTTTGTTTTGTTTTTTAGACTTTGCACCTTCGTGTCTTGCTCTGATACTCAGAGCGTCTTATTTCCTTCTGAGGAAGGAGAGGAGCCCGGGAGACTCCCGCTTCGTGGCAAGTACAGCTTATTATGGCTAACAGAAAGAGAAGGCTTTGATCCCCAAGTTGCGTCACCGTTTAAAGCAGACCATTTCACCACCGAGCTCTCGCCACCCCCCATCATAGACAAGCAAAATTCTTTCAAGATCAAAGGGGCCAATCTGAAAAAAAAAAAAAACTATTGTTTAAAAAAAATAGGAAAGTCATTTAAATAGGCGAGCCCCCCTTTATATCTGCTCTCCTTGTGTTTGAATAATTTTTGGAATAAGAAAAACAAAACTCAACTCATTTTTCATTCTTATTAATAGTTTATCTTGCCCCCCCTTAATTTAAAAAGAAGTTCAAAGTTAGATTTCTCTGGTTGTGGGGGTTGAGGTATATTTACTTTCTTTGAGATCCTGGCCATCTGTTTTTGGGAATTTTGCCTCTGGGAAGAAGGGAAAGGTTTCACTCCAAGTTAATAGAGTGTTTCTCTCTCTCTCTCTCTCTCTCTCTCTCTCTCTCTTTGGGAAGTAGTTACCCAAAAATTTTAAGTCCTAATTTTTTCTTGCTTTTTAAGAGACTATCAGTGACCTATGATTGGTGTCTAAAAGTATACCAACTTTTCCTCCTTTTCTCCTCAGTTCATTCCCCCCCCCCCCCCGTAGATATGTGACTTTCTTGGTCATGGTTTTGGGGGGGGCGGTCAGTGAATTAAGAAAGAGAAGCAGAAGGAAAACAATCATCTTGATTGGTGATATTCTGAAAAATTGCAAACCTACTCTGCCTCCGATATTTATCACGCTGACAGATATGATACAAAGGGATTGCATTTCGTAATGATCCTTGGGGACTAAGTTGTAGGTAAAACCATTTAATGCATTTTTAATATTAAAGTAAGACCCAGGTTCCATTTTCTTGGAGGTGGGGGAATGGATGTCCCTCTACAGAGCTGGTGCTCCTTGAGTAGGCTGTTTAGCTTTTTCAACTAGAGCCCCCCCTACATTTCCATTTACCTTGTGTATGGGGGGGTGTTATGCCACATACTGAGCATTTGGCATTCATAAATAAATTTATATCTGACCAGAAGGCCCAATACTAAATAAGAGCTCACTTAAAAAAAAAAAAAAAAAAAACCAAGACTCCACCCCTGCTATGGGAAATGAAACAAGCAATACTTGCCCCCCCCCCCAGGTTCTACTTTGGAGAGGGGTACGGTGGTTGTTGCATTTCAGTTGGTGGGGGAGCCGATCTGTTATTGCCCTCTTGCTATATTTTAAATTTTTGTTTGATTTGGATTGCAAACAGAGCAGAGGCTTAGGAGTAAAGAGAGCACTGTGGCTTTAAACTCAGGAGTTTGCATATTCTCCTTGTATCTTTCCCCTTTGCTAATTATTGTGTTGTTTTCAGAGCAAATATGTCATATCCATGGCGACCGGGCAGGTTTATTGTCTTTCTGAAGCAATAGCTCACATAAGTAATTAATGACTTTCTTTTTTTTCCTCTGGCTTAGGTTAAACAGATCATTCAAGGAAAGTCATCTCTCTCTCTCTCTCTCTCTCTCTCTCTCTCTCTCTCTTCTCCCTCCCTCCCTCTCTCCCTCCCTCCCTCCCTCTCTCCCCCCCTCCACTCTTGTTTTTTTTTCTTTTCTTTTCTTTTCTTTTTTTTTAAGCTCAGTAACATTAAGAACATGAGTTAGAACAAGAAAATACTTTAGCTAAGAAGTCAACAGCTTATTTCGCCAGCCCGGAATCTTTTCAAAGCTGAAATGTCAGCTTGAAGACCTAGGCACTGCCATCTCTGCCGTCTCCCACCCCTGAGCAGTGCAGTCCATGCGTGGGCTGGCAGCCTCCTGCAAGGTTGTACACAGGAGGCCTGGAAGCGTTGGCACTGGGGGTGGGGGCGTGATGAAGGAGCTTGCTTTTGAGGCTGGGGGGGCAGCAGTCCAAAATGAGCATTTCGCCTGTATTTAGCAGAATTTAATGAAATTGTTTACACGAAAGAATGAATGAGTAGGTGGTAGCGAATGCTGCCACCTCCCTCTTTCCTCAGCCTGGTTAATTGGAAGGACAAAGTTTTTCTCCCCCATTCACCTTCAGCAGTCTCTGGACTTTGTCTTAAGTGTTTTATTATTATTATTTTTATTTATTTATTTTTCCTGGAAAAGTAGGTTTTGGAATCTCCTCAGGTTACTATTTCAACAAGATAGAGTTTGGGGTTGTCTAATTTCCTTTAGATTTCCAACTCAAATCTGACTTCTCAGGAATCTAAGCTCTGGCTGTTCAGACTTAGACATTGTAACTTTTTGTGGGGGGGGGTGAGAGGGCCCTTTTAGTGTGTAAAACTTCATGGATGTCAAAGCTCCCCACAGCAGGGTGACAACATTAGGAAGGTAGAGGAGGCTGTCCCTTCCCTTTCTCCAACAGTCACCTTGCACATTCTGCCTGTTTTAAATGCCCCTTGTGATGTCAGCTTTTAACTTTAGAAATACGTTAGGTTTGCTACGTGCCAGCTGCTCTTTTGCCTTCCCCAATAATAACATTACTCACACTTGCACTGCGTTCCTCACCTCTTTTCAGCATTTCATAGAGAGCCAAGGGTTTGTGTGTGCCCTTCAAAAGGGGGAACGGAGACAGAGATGATTGTGTTGTCCTCAGACACACTTTAAAGGAATATTTGCCTCCTTCTGAACTAGTGCAAAAAGGCCCAGAGTCGACGGGAAGAGTCTTGTCAGGCTTTTGGCATTGACAATAAAAATATAAAGAAGAGAGATTTATTTGGCATCTGGTTTCTGAAGAGGAGAAGAGAAGGCCAGGCAAGCCTAACGCTGAGACTCCGATAGAGCTATAATTGAGCCCGTAACCTCTTGATGTCTATATCAGAGAAACAGGCATGAGCAGGGGAAACAAGCCTGCTGGGGGAGCTGGGGGCAGAGGCACAGGGAGAGGGAGATAGATTTAATTTATAGACATTTTAAAAACTGTAATTTCATTAGGATCTGCTCTTCCCTTTCTCTGAAGGGCAGCCCGGCAGACCGATAAGGCCGGTCCCTCTGCCAGGGATGCATGTGTGGTTTGCTGGGCGCAAGTCTCGATGTCCTTGCCAGCTCTGAGCTCTTGGTTTTTGGTGTTTTTTCTCTGCCTGCTGGCTGCTACCTTCTTTTGTCTTACATTAAAACCCCCCAGTAGCTAAAAGTCAGGTGTGGCTCTGGCTGCCCTGGGATCTTGCTCTGGTGCTATGCTCCTGCCTGGGTAGTGACGTCTGTGTGCCTTCCATCTGTCACCCGACTTGCCCGTGGTTCCAGTGGCAAGAGTTCAGTGGAGGAGGAGGACAGCCCCATCTTATCCCCCATCAAGTTCACCAAGTTAAGTTGCTTTGGTGCTGAGGCCACAGCTGGGGGTGGGGGGGCGTTAAGTCTGTCATAAATTCTGCAAAAATTAATCAGCCATTTAAGAGCTGCATGTTAATGAGGTTTTTGCAGGCAAGCTGCCCCAACCCCTGTCCAAAGTCTGGCAGAGTGAGGGGTGGCCTGCCCTGTGAGAAGGTAGGGGAGTTGTCTTCCAAAAATCACAATAATTGAAGATAGCTAGAGAGGGGGCAGAGAGAGATGGACGATGGGATGTGAATCCCCAAGTTCCCTTGGTCCGTGTTATTAAGGATCTCCCCGGGGGCCCCCTTTTGATCTGGATTTGTCCCGTGTGCCTTCCGTGGAGAAGGCATGCAGGGAAAGAGAAGAGGGTGGGGTGGTAGAGGGAGAAAGGGAGAGAGGGGAGAGAGAGACGCATCTCCTTCGGAACTCATTATCATTCTTAATAAGTCTTAAGGAATACAGAAGAGCATCGAGTGTAAATGCTGGGTAATCCTAACACTTCTCAAGGTGAGAGGAGTCTTGAGGACACAGAGGAAAGAGACAGCAGCAAGGGAGGGGGCCGGAGTGGGGACCTGGGGACAGCAGAGGCCCAGGCTTCAGGAGGTTCATAACAGGCCTGGAAGTTAGGGTTGGGGGACCCCAAGATGTCTGAGGTGGGAGGGGTGGTCTGAGTGAACACAGAGAGGGTCTTTGAGGTAGGCTGTTCTCTGGGGGAAAGCAGGATGATGACAACAGCCTCTTGCTTGGAAGGTGTGGGCAGGGGCCACAGGGCCTTTGCTTCCTCTTGGGCTGTGTCCCTAGTGCTTTCACAGGCCTCAGGCTCCTGGAGGAGGTCCAGGCTGGGGGCAGGGGTTGGTAGAAGGGGCCTGTCCTGTTCCGTACCCCTGCTTCCAATCCCTTAGGATTCCTCAGCTGTAGCTGTTCTAGGAAGCTTAATGGACAGCTTGGAGGCCAGAGCTCAACTCTGGACACTAGGTGGCTTAGAGGATTGTGAGGCTCACAGAGCAGCAAGGAACTGGCTGTCTCTCTGTCTCAGCTGGTGGGCTCCACTGTGCATTCGCTAGCTGGCCTGCTCACTGCCTGGCAGCCCTGATGACAGGCAGGAGGCAGTGGGCACAGGCCCAGAGGCATAGCCCAGCTCAAGGGCTGGCCTTGCTCCGACCATGTCCCAGGCATGGCAAGGATACACTAGGGGCAGCTTCCACAGGAAGCCACTAGCTAGGGACACCAGCAGGGAGAATGGGAGACTAGCCAATGTTCTCGCCTTATTCCTGCCTTAGCTACAAGAAACTCTAAGCTTGGGATAGGTCTGTGAGATGTGCATGTCCCTTATTGAGAATCCTCGTAATATCTGTCTGTCTATCTGTCTATCTACCTATCTATCTATCTATAAATCTCATAGTCATAAATACCGCTTATACTTTGGGGGGCCTCATGGATCTTATAAACCAGGTCTCAGAAGCCTCCAGGGCCCTTTGCTCTGATAGGCTGCTCTCCAGGTCTCAGGGATGGGGGCAGCAGCAGAGAGGAGACACCTCTCCACCACTCGTACCTGCTTACCTCAGCCCTGGGAGAGGAGAGTGCTTCACAAGGAGGTCCTGTAGATGGAGCCAGGCCAATACACAGGAACCGAACTCCACTTGGTCAGGCAGGTGCCCCAGTCCAGGCTTCCTAGGCGCTGAAGAAGGTCTTAGCCAAGGTCACGTGTCATCATGGATGGTCTGCTACGGGGAGAGAAGCAGGCCTGATAGCAAGAGGAAAGCAAGTTTTGCCTCCCATAGGGTGTTGAAAATAGATTTTTAAAACCCCAAAACAAACAGTATCTTTCCCTTAGGAAGCGACTCCTGGGGAGCCGATCGAGTGTGGGCGGGAGCAGGTCGGGTTAATGGTGGGTAGCTTCTGCCTTTCTGTTGTTTAAGAGCAGTAATGGCCAAATTGCATGCCCCACGAGTGCCTCACTGATGAGATTTACAGAAAGGAGGCTGTGCTGTGTCTCCGATGCTGAATGGGTGAGTGAGTGTGTGTGTGTGTGTGTGTGTGTGTGTGTGTGTGGTATGTGTATGTGTATGTGTGTGTGCATGTGTTGTGTAGTGTGTGGTGTGTGTGTGGTGTGCTGTGTGTGTATGGTGTGTGTATGCATGTGTTGTGTGGTATGTTGTGTATGTGTGTGGTGTATGTATGTACGTGTGTAGGATGTGTATCTGTGGTGTGCATATGTGTGTATAAATGAGAAGGGGTGGGGGAATTGCTCTGCCAGGCCTGGCACCCTTCCCCAGCACTAATTGCTGGCAGGGTACCCACAGGGGCTGTGCCAGCATCTCAGCCGCCCCCCTCGCCCCAGGGAGGCTCAGCTGTGCAGCTTGCTATTCGAGGACCATTTCCGGGCCCACTAGTCCTGGGGCTCCTTGGGAATTCCGGGGAAATCTGATTCTTGGGGAGATGGTGGGTCACAAGCCTGCGTCTCTGGATGAGGAGAAAGAAAAGTGAGACACGTGGCCCTGTCATTCTGAGCTCCTGGTCTCCGTGTCCTCTTAGGGTCTCCTGAGGCATGGCTGGGTGGTAGGTGTCACGTGATTCTGTTCCAGTCTGGGACTATGCAACACCACTGTGACCTTGGGTAAATCATTTGATCTCTTTGGGCCTCAGTACCCTGTCTTGTCAAATGGCCTTTGACCTTACTGCCTACCCAGGGTTGAATGACAGTCAGCTGGGTTCCTAGCTGTGAATGTCCTTTGAAAGTAATTAAATATAATGAAGAATTTATCGTGATCATGTTGTCAAGTGCAGGCTAGCCCCAAAGTCAGATGAGCAGTTTTATGTAACTAGGTATGTGCCTCTAAGGGAACCCCTGTTAAGTTTCATTCCAGAAAGGGCCTGGGCACAGACTGTGTCTGTGTCAGAGTCTGCATTCATTCTTTTACTAGGACCTAGGGCCATGTTGGGGTGGGGGCTGCTTTTCTGGCAGTGAAGAGGATTCGCCTGAAGATTTGGGGCATGCCTTGTTTCAGCCTGTGGTGTCACCAGTTACCATGAGGGGTTTTGTGTATTTCCAAGCTGGTGAGACTGGGGATCAGTGTCATGTGATTTTACATCAGTACTTAACTAGCCTGTTCTCATCTGTAAAGGGGGGAACCTGCTCATTACCTATCCAGGGCCAAGAGCCCATTTGCTGTAGGATGAGGGGACATTGGTTGAAAATGTGGGCTTTGTTCCCTTTCTCTGGCTGCCTTGGCGTCTTCCTGATCCTTTGAACAGGATGAGGAGACCTGCAATGTGAAGTCAGTCTTAAGCTGTGACCAGCATCACTGCGTTCTCTTTCCTGTTGTGGTTGGAATGGGTGCTCCATGGCGTAGTCGCTGATTGGGAGGACGTGGGAGATGGAAGGATAGGGGCACACTGGCCTGGGTACCTAAGGACTCTGCTTGTGAGATAAGAAGATGGGGCTTGGAGCCCAGCTGAGCTGAATTTGAATCCTGATTTTTTTTCACTTGTGCAGATTAATCATCTGATCTGTTGTTTCCATGTTTTGTAAAATGGGACTGGAATCCCCTCTCTGATTGACGGGTCACTGGGATGGTTAGGTAGCATGTGTTGCTAACATGTGCTGGGGTCCACTGGAGCTTCATACCACATCGTGTGCTCAGTGTGGCTTTCCTATCTGCCCTTGAGTGGGCCTGACTGGGGCCTCCAGCCCTGGGAGGAGACTGCTGTCAAGCCAGGAAGAGAGACAGCGGGCGTGGAGGCAGCGACCTGAGGAGGTGAGGGTGGGGGTGCTGCAGGGGCCAGGGGCACTTATGGAGGGTGAGGTGTATGAAACTCCACCAGCCTCTCCCATTTCACTGTGCTATGCCAAAACACCCCGGTTCTTGTTTCACTATCTGAGATCTGGAGCAGGTTAATTTCCATGACGAACTCCAGGCCATGGGCTTGGAGGATTTATCTAATTAAACTGATGCTTTTTGCTAAGAAAGAAGGAGAGGGAAGGGGGAAGGGAGAGGAGGAGAAAGCACACAGTAGGGAGGGAGGAAGAAATGAAAGGGCAATAAGGAAGGAAGGAAGGAAGGAAGGAAGGAAGGAAGGAAGGAAGGAAGGAAGGAAGGACAGACAGAAGGACAGATGGAGAGATAAAATGCTGGTGGGGAAGCTAGGAGTGTGGCTGGCAGGTCATGCTGTTTTCCCTCTTGCCTTTTTGCTGTTGTTTTTTTGTTTGTTTGTTTGTTTGTTTGTTTGTTTTCCCCAGACAGGGTTTCTCTGTGTAATAGCTCTGGCTGTCCTGGAACTCGCTCTGTAGACCAGGCTCACAGAGAACTCACAGAGATCTGCCTCTGCCTCCCGAGTGCACCACCACCCAGCTCCTCTTGTCCTCTTTTTCCTTTATTTCTAAAATAGTGTTGGACTGGGAGAGGATGCCGCGGTGGTGTTGAGGTCAAACTGGCTTATCCAGTAGCCAGTGCTCTGGATTGAAAGTCTAGTTCAGGTTCTCCTTAGTCACATTGGCCAGTGCTGCTGGACTGGACAACATACACACACACACACACACACACACACACACACACAGACACACACACACCACAGACACACACACACACACCACAGACACACACACACCACAGACACACACACACCACAGACACACACACACACACACACCACAGACACACACACACACACACACACACACCACACACACACACACACCACAGACACACACACACCACACACACACACACCACAGACACACACACCACAGACACACACACACAGACACACACACACACACACACACACGGACACACACACAGACACACAGACACACACACACACACACATACACACACAGACACACACACACACAGACACACACACACAGAGACACACACAGACACACACACATACACACACACACACACACACACATACACACACATACACACACACACACACACACACACACACACACGGACACACACACAGACACACACACAGACACACACACATACACACACACACACACACACACATACACACACACACACACACACACATACACACACATACACACACATACACACACACACACACACACACACACACCACAGACACACACACACACAGACACACACACCACAGACACACACACCACAGACACACACACCACAGACACACACAGAGACAGAGACACAGACATACAGACACACACAGACACACACACCCACAGACACACACACATACACACACACACAGACACACACACAAACACACACGACAGACACACACACTCACACACCACATATACCCAAACATATACATACAGACATACATATATAAACATGCACGCAAACATAAATATACACACATACATATACACACACAGAAGCATACACAGACACACACCCACACACACACACAGACACACACACACACAGACAGACACACACACAGACACACACAGACACACACACAGACACACACACCCCACAGACACACACACACCACAGACACACACAGACTCACACACAGACTCACACACAGACACACACACCACAGACACACACACAGAGACACACACATACACACACACACACACACACACACACACAAACATACACGACACACACACACACTCACACACATCCACCAACAGACATCACACACACACAGAAGCATACACAGACACAGACACAGACACAGACACACACACACACACACACACACACACACACACACACACATTTTATAGCATCACAGAAAGTTCTGTTGGGCAATCTCTCTCTGAACTAGGACTAAATGCAGGAGTCCCCAGGGGACAGTGATGGAGACAGATGGAGACAGAGTAAGGGGATGCTCAGTAGGGACATTCACAGACATCTGAGTGAACTTTTTGCCTTGGAGTCGTGGTCTGTGTGGTGTGGGTCGGCCTTCTCTTACGATCCATCCTAGCACACTCCTCCTGTCACACTCTGTGTCCTTGGAAGAGTCCTCACTGTAACCCTGGACTGACAGTACCCAGAGCCTTGTTGGGTTCCCGTGGCCATTCACTGCAGTCACAGAAGCCAGGCACATGGTTAGCATTCAAACACAAGTGGGGCCTTGCCTGGCAAGATGGCTCCACTGCTGGGGCCACTTGCTGCCAAGTCTGATGAGCTGAGTTCTGTCCCTGGGAGCCACATGGAGGAAGGAGGGAACCAGCTCCTGTAAATTGCTCTTCCACAAAAGGATGGAAAATAGGGGGAGGGGAGCCATCACGACAATTATACAAGAAGAGTCACCATACTCATTATCATAGTCTTCATAGTAGGTATTGGCTGCCAACCTCATAGCAACACTCTCTTACCAAATGCTGATTTTTCCACAAACCCCATTTTCTAGAATTAATTTAAATAAGAATCTCCACCAAACCCCTGCTCCCTGGGTATGTGATTTAGAGTCTTTCTTTCCATCCATCTCTTCGTTCTCTTTGTAGGACAATTTAGAGTTTCCTAGAGTTAACCAGAATCTATTATTTGAGAGGTGGGTTCTCTTCACGCTAACTTACTAAGTATGCGTGTGCGCATGTGCAGACGAGCGCACATGACCTCGAGTGTGCATGCACACAACTTTCCACTGGCCCAGCCAGCTTAAAAGCAAAGCAGAAAATAAAAGCCCACCCCCAAAGAATTGAAGTAGAGGAGTGTAGATGTGACCCTGGTACTGTTGGATGGGCTTTTTCAGATGGCGGTGGGGGTCAGTGGCCTCAGGAGGGATGTGTGTGTTTATTCCCGGACATTGCCCAGTGCCCTGTGTGCTAATGTGGGGCTGAAAAGTCCCCTGCATTGTGCAGGCTCCTTCCCCCGTGAAAAGGCAATTGACTCAGTGAGTTCCGAATGGATTGAAGCTGACAGTAAACGAGGATTTGGCATGGGTAGAAAACAAGCTGCCCCTAGCCTCCACCCCCTCCACCCCGACCTCACCCAGGCTCACTCATCCCTCCCTAAGTTCCCAATGCTTGTTTGGTATTTCAGAGGGATTTTGCAAAGAATTACGATTTCTTCTTGTATGTGTCCATATTTGCCACTGGGGTTATGTCCAGGCCTGCCTTTCTGCCAGAAATGGCCTCCCTCCTACTCACGAATTGCCATCTCCCAACCCCCTGCCGCCTTGGTGACTCCACCAGCGATCCCGAATGAGTTAAGGGCCGAATCCGCCCTAGTCCAGGCTGTACGTTTTACTCTGAGTTTCTGAATGAAGCGATCTGCTGTGCTCAGCATGATTGGAGAATGTCCGCCCCAGTGACCCAGCAGCCCCCACCCGACGGACTTCCACCGTCTTTCATGGGACCTGCTGCTAGGTCCCAGGGCCTCCTCCCAGGAAACTTGGCAAGCTGATAGACCATGCTGTGGGGGCTTTGTCCGCTTTCCTCCCTACATCCAGCCTCCCATTAGAAGCCTATTTGAATTTTAAAAGAAAGGGCACACCATTTTGAGCTGGCATCGTCCCTGGTTTGAAAAGAAGGCTTCTAGCTCCGAGTGTTAGAGTGTGCCAAGGGTCTGGCCCCCGACACCACCGTTCTCTTCTCCATGATGTCCATACCCATCAATCAGCCAACAAATATTTATACGTCGCAGTCCTCAACAATGGCCTCACATCTCTAGATCTCCCCATTTAAACATTTCCAAGAGCCTTGCAAGCAAACTATTGCCACCCTGCAGATCTCCCCCGGCCACACTCTGTGTGGGCACAGTAGCATCGATTAGCTTCACCATCCAGCCTCCAAAGAAGGATGGAGAAGCCTCTATCCCCAAGAGACAAGAAATGACGAGATGAACTCACTCAGACAGAATTGCAGCCGACTTCCTTGGGGGTACATCTGTCCTCCTGTGTCTAGGGAATGCCTCTCAGGGCTCCTTTCTGGAAAGGCCAAGTGGGATCTCCTTGCTTTAAGCGCTAGAAAGAGAACAGTGATTAAGTCTGTGGGTTCGAATCTCTGGCCTTTTGCTGATTGGGATTGTAGCCTTGGTATGTCTAACTGTTCTGAGCCTCAGCTTCCTCGTGTGTAAGAGAGAACTAATAACTGTGCCTGTGACATGGGGTCGCTGTGCCGGTTAGATGAAACAGCTCTGGCAAGGACTTGGCACATGATTACAAGCAGTACTATTGTTCCTACCTTTAATGTTCTTGCTGAATCCTTGCTACCTGTCACCAGGAAGGCGGGAGAGCCATGGGCTCAGATGTACCCCTGTGCTGTGGTCCAGGACCCTTAAGACCCAGCCCATATGACCACCCAAAGTTGTCTGAAATACACTTGCCAAACAAGAAAGGCAAAACACACTCATTCAGTCCAGAGGCCTGGAAGGGGGAACACGGCTTTCGAGGGCCAGGGCTGAGATCTCGGGTATTCAGGCAGCAGTCTCTGTTCTGGCCTGCGCTGTCTGGCAAAGGAGGAGTCTGCGCTCGGATGGCACCGCCATCTTGGTTCTCCGTTGCCTCTTCTCATAGATGGAGGCCTGGCCCTTGCCCTCCCCGAGCAGCAGGTGGCCTTTGCAGCCTGGCACCTGTTCCTGGAGGGCGGCTGCCAGGAAGGCGCCAATCTGAGTATCACCCGCCTGGTGTGTCCTCCAGAGTCGCTGCTTGAGGAAGGTGTGTGCTGCCCGGACAGACGGACACTCCTGGGCTGTCCCAGGGCAGAGGGTGAGAGTTAGAAGAGGGCCTTGTTCTCCTCTCAAGCCAGAGCCCCCTCCTCACCCTCCAGGTGAGTCCCAGGGGAGCGGAGATCTGTGTGTGTGTGTGGGGGGGGAGGCGATGAGTGAGGGGTTGTGGAGGAAGTCATTGAGCAGGGGGCGGGGAGGCTCTTGTTTGGTTCCCGGGCACAGCATTAAAGCTGAGTAGCTTTCCCATTTCCATTTTACCGAAAGAGGAAGGAAACTGCCATTTACGGAGTGCCGGACTGTGTGTCAGATCCTGTGTGTGACTTTTTGTGGGATTGAAGGGCATGGTTGCAGTGGATCGATGGCTCCTGCAGAGATCCCAGCGCTCAATTAAAGAGGGCCAGGTGACTGTTGTTGTTGGTTTGCTTTTGCTTTTATTTACATAGGGTCTCAATTTGTAGCCTAGGCTGGCCTTGAACTCTCCATTGGTCCTCCTGCCTTAGTCTCCTGGGTGCTAGGATTAATGGTGGGTGCCACCCACCATGCCTGGTCACAGTTTTGAGCCGTGACTGTGAAATGCGTTCTTTCTTTCTGGGAAACGTAGAACCATGTCTTATATGAAGTTTTAAAAGTGGTAAAAGGAAAGATATTTTACCCTGAACTTAACTGTTACAACATACTCTTTTTTAACACCCAGTGTATTTCATCAGTATTTCCCCCCCTCCGGTCACTGTGTGTATTTATATAATGCATGTTTTACAGAATGGTTGAGGTCTGAGCTGAGACCCTAGATGAGGTAGGAGGGTCTCCTAAGCTGACACCAGGGGAGCGATTGACTCTCTGCAAAATGGGAACCTGTGTTTGATGCCATCTGACCAGTCACAGACTCTAGAGAAAGAAGCCAGGCCAGTGGCCAGGTGAGCAAGAGCCTGTGTGTTCTCTCCGGTAACTTTCGCCTGCTTGCTTAACTGGTAGAATGCTCCTTTTAACTCACCTCCCTCTTGCTTTTGACAAATGGGCATATTTGTGCCATTTTCCCGAATGACCTTCTCTCCTTGGGGTAATGAGAAAATGAAAGTCTTAGCTAAGTGCTTTGAGATATTCAGATATAAAAACGGAGAGCGGAATGTTGTCATGGGCCTTTTGCTGCCAGGGCGCTTTATAAAGAGGAAGTGTGGCTTGTGGGGGTGAAGGTCGGCTGGAGGAGGAGGGCCATTGCAGGAACCTGTGTCTATCTGGGTGCAAGTGTAGGGGAGTTTGGGGCCTGGCTCAGGTTGGGCTAGATTTAGGTGGGGTTCCTGCCCATCTTCCAGGTACACATTCCCAGGCCAGGCACCCACAGTGGAGGGGATTTGGGTCACTCAGGCAAAGCCCCCAGCCTGGGTTTAGACCTTGTGAACAAATGATCCGATTTAAGGATATTACCTTGTGCCATCCTCTGGTCCACCCATGATAACAGAGAGTAAATCCTGTCTCACCTATTCATGAGGATGATCTTGAAACAAGGAAAAATATTTATTACGTTGGAGAATATTCTCTCTGAATGTCCAGTGTTGAGATGGCCACCAGAGAAACTCTGTGAAAGCTTGAAAGTCGGCCCCTAGATGAAAATCACAGCATTAGGGAGGTGGGACTCTGACTGATTTGTTTTCTATTTCATAACATTTTATTTAAATTCACCCTATGATTAACAGACAACAAAGCTCAAGTGCCAGCCCAGCGGGGAGCCCTGGCAAGGGTGGGGGGCGGGGCCACGCCCCAAGAGGGCGCCTGCACCCACGGCCCCCGCAGGGCTCTGAGCTCACCGGCTCTGCCAGCCCAACAGACCTATGAGCTCTCTGGAAGCCGAGGCGGATCGGTGACTCAGAACTCCGTGTTGTGCTCTTCAACAATAGCTTTTGTCCTTTGCCCAAAACCCTGGGCCAGTGTGTGAAAAAAAAAAATTAGAAAATTATGAGATAGTTTGTGCTTTCCTTACCAGCTGGTGCCAGCTTCGGGTGCTTTATTTATTCAAGGTGGGGAGGCAGGGTGGAGGTGAGGGAGAAGGGAAAAGAAAAAACCAGGTAGAAACTCGGACAAGGCCCAAGGAAGGTCTGTACCTGACAACAAACTCTCTTTGTTCCCCGGGTGGGAGGGAAAGTGTAGAAGGCCGGTGGGAATGGACATGGCTCCCCTGGCAGCATCCACACATGCGGCTCCTTCTGTGACTCCGTGCTGTGGGGCAGGGAAGCCCCACAGTAGGGACTCTGGGGTGGCGAGAGGGGCCCAGCTAGGAGGACTGAGGCAGCAGCTGGGTGAGGAGCAAGGATGACACAGTGGTGGCCCATAATGCCTGTCGAGCAATAACCTGGGTCCTCACTTCTGGCTGGGCCTTTTCTTCCTGAGTCAGGGAGATGGCTCAGTAGGTAAGCCTTGCCTTGAAAGGGTTAAAAGCTGGGCAAGGCAGTGTGCACCTGTAACCCCAGCACTGGGGAGGCATAGACCTTAGGGGTCTAGACCCAGCCAGCCAGCCAAGTTGGCAAGCTTCCGGATTCAGCGAGAGACTTTGTCCGACAAATAAGGCAGATATAGATACAGGAAGACATGGGACATCGGGCTCTGGCCTCCACAAATACTGATGCAAGTGTACCTGCACACACCACACACACACACACACACACACACACACACACACACACACACACGTGCATACACAACTTCCTGGAGTCTCTGCTAGTATAGCATTTGGAATCTCAAATACCATGTAGATCAGAGTCAGGCCCAATGTGACCTTACTTTATTTGCTTATTTGAAATTTTATTTTTATTTTATGTATGAGTGTTTGCCTGAATGTAGGGATATGAATTGTATGTATCCTGGCACCTGTGAGACCAGAAGAGGGCACTGGACCCCCCCACCTCCCACCCCCCACCCCCCCACCCCTCCCACCCCCACTCCCCACCCCCCCACCCCCCACCCCCGGCACTGGAGTTACAGATGGTTGTGAGCCACCATTTGGTTGCTGGCAATCAAACGTAGGTGTTCTGAAGAGTAAGCAGTGTTCTTAACCACTGAGCCATCTCTCCACCCGTCAGTTTAAGCTGGAACCTTGTGCCCAGGTCCAGCAGGAGAGTGACAGAGTTGGGAATGGGGGTGGAGTGTTACTGTGTGTGTGGGATTTAGTGTCGGGGTAGTTGTATAAAATGATGGTGGTTGTGTGGATTATGTATGGTGTGTATGTGGCCAGTTGCCTGTGAGATGTGTGCATGACTGTGTGAATTTGTGCATGTATATGATTGAATGTGGTAGCTGTGTACGACAGGTGTTGGTGGTATAGATGAGTAATTGCGTATGGGGTTGAGATTGTGTGTGTAAATGGGATGTGACTGGCTGTGGATGTATGAGGACGTGTGTGTGTGTGTGTGTGTGTGTGTGTGTGTGTGTGTGTGTGGAGTGATTTTATATAAGTGATTGTGTGCAATTGTGTTATGTGGGTAAATGAATCTTGGCCTGCATAGATGACTCTGCAGTTGTGTGTGTCCCTTCACTTTTAATTTCTCCCCCTTCCCCCTTGTATAGCCCAGGTAGATTAAAATCTGGGGAGAGAGGGTTACATCTGTTTTTTCAAGTGTCACTTTGTCTGCCGTCCCCAGACCCGCTCTTTAAACGCTCCCAGGAGGCGGCCTGGGGCCTGGGCTGAGTACTGTCCTTGTTTTCATTAACACTGAAGTCTCAGAGGCCAATGGTATCCTTGCCTGGCACTCATTGGCCCCAATCCACACTCCTTCCTCTGGGCTCAGGAAGGATTGCCAGTGCAGGTGAGGCTCACACTGTCTTTCCTGTGCCCGCTTGGTCTTTTGGTCATCATGACCTCCTGAAAGGGTTTCAGGGATCATTGTCTTTGTACAGATGAGGAAACCGAGGCCAGGGGGAGGGAAGGCTGTGTGCCCTCAGCCCCTTAGCTAGTCCATGACAGTTTTGGAATCCAGATAAAGCCTTTGGGGAACCTCCCCCAGAGGCCTGGAGCAAAGCTGACCAGTTCCACATGAGTAATTACGGTAATTATGTGTGCTCTATACAAGTCCATCCTGGGGATCAGATTTCATGGTGGTAACTTGGAGAAGGGAGACAGGTCCTCTGGTTTAGGAGCTATGTCCTTTGAAGGAAGAGCCCTAAATGAGGAGACACCTGAGGTGGTTTCTAGTTCCACACTGCCACCAACTAGCCGCAGCCTTATCCTCAGCCCTGGACTTCATCCACACAGAGTCTAAGAAAGGGCTACACCCATTTCTTCCCACTTTAGCATGGCTAGAACCTCCTGCCACCCTCTAGAGTCCCCAGCTGTGCCTCCTACAACCTGTCAAACCAGAGATGGCAGTTTCCCAGGAGCTCCCAAGAGCCCTGCCTCTGTACCAGGCAGAGCCTCTAGCAGACTCGGTGTGCAGTGCCCCTGGCCTGTGCCCCTGGCCTGTGCCCTGTGCCCTGCTCATTGATAACCACGTGTCCACCTGTACCTCAGGTCAGAGCCCTGTGCTTTGAACTTGCCTTGTACTGTGAGGCTGAGATGTGAGAAAATTATGAGCAGGGGTGAGGAGTGGGACCTTGTGACAAGTGACAGCTGTGGAAAAAGGGGCAGGCTCCATGCCCAGGGTGAGCACCATCTGGGAGGGAGGCCTGGCTTCCAGCTGTGGGGGCTCTGGAAGGGCAGAGTCTGGGAGGAATGATTTTGAAGCCACTACTATGGAGATTAAGGGGATGAGAATGTAAATCTCAAGTAAAAAGGTAATTGAATGTAATAGCAAACACTGCTCGCTCTATGTTAATTTTAGCTCTTCCCCTGGATACAAGACGCTGTATTAGTGTTTTATTACCATTTTGTTTGCACTAATAAAATAGTAAAATTTATTTCAAGGAAGTTGAAGGATGGTTTTACAATGCAAATTTGAAGAAATTGGACTTTTCATTTATGCCTCAGCTATTTTAAATCCTGACGGGTGTAAATTAGCTACAGGGACCAAGCAGACCCCACTGATGGGGACTTTGGCAGCAGGAGCCCTGGCAGAGGTTCCAGACTAACTGAGGGCAGAAAGTCGAGAGCACTGTTTGGAGAGACTGTGGCCACTCAGGTGCCTGACTGGGTGCGACAGGGTAGTGGGTGAGGGTGTGCCAGGCATGAATGACTGTGGGCGTAGGCAGGTACATCACACACTGAGTAGGTAGATACATGTGACCTTGGATCTCAGATCTTTGTCTTTCCTCTTGGCCTTTTGGCTTCCTTCCTGTCCTGACATTGGCCTGGATTAGCCTGGTGAACCACCAGGGGAGCTGAGAAACTTCTGTTTTGGCTGGACATGACAGGTAGACCAGTTGTCCAGATCACACTCACCTTCCTGGAAGGGACTATAGATTTTAGGAACCTTTGGAATTTGGAGTCTAAAAACAATCAACGAAAGACACAGTCTAGAAGCTAACCCAGACAGAGGCTGATGGACATATCTGTCCTTCATTGTTCTTTCTTATAGTCCAGGCCAAGGTGAGAAAGTAGAACAGGACTTTCTCAGTGAGCCAGCACCCTTTCAAGTGGGGACAAAGACTAGCCGGACCTAGGTGTGGTGGTGTCTATAAACCCAAAAAGGTTTGATTTTTTTTTTTTCATTAAATCAAGTGACCTGGATTTCAGGGAACCAGAGGTAGGTAGAGAGGGAAAGGAAAAGGGTGGTAGGTGAGGTTCGTCTTCAATTTTGGGTGAAGAACTCAGGTTGGATCTTGTTTTATCCAAACCGGTTTGTTTATCTCTGAAAAATTATCAGCAGCAATAGCCCAAAGGGATGCATTGGGGACCCACTTCCAAAAAGTAGGGAATCGAACAAGTGTTCTAGTGTCTGGTAGAGCCAGTAGGGTGTATTGCCCAGGGTTTTCTGGACGACTGCCTGGTATAGAGGAAATAGTGAGTTGGTTTTGCTTGTTTCCAGCCCCAACCCTAGATCATTCTGTGTGGTGGGGGTGTTCTAGTATATCCTCTCTCCCTTGGTTGGGTGGGGTGTGTGTATATGAATACTCTCGAAGGTAGGTGCATTGAAGGAGAATTCAGTGTTGACATTGGCTAGATCAGGATGGGAGAGACTGGAGGCATCTGAAAGACACTGGACAGTCACTGCAGAAAGCCCTTAAGATGGTCTTCAGGGCAGAGCTGGCATTGGAGCCAAGAAGGGCAGGACAGGACAGGCCCCTGGCTTCTCCTGGCAGTTAATCTGCAGGACCACATCTGGAGCAGAGAAGGCTTGCGAGCAGGGCTGCCATTTCCATGGGGGACGGCAATGCAGAAAACTTCTGTATCCTGACCCCTTTGGGGTTCTTTTGGATGAAGAAACTGTGAATGGATTTCTGGTGATCTTAGGGTTTAGAATGTGCAGGAGGCAGGGCCTACGGTAGGCCAGGAACCTCATCCTCACCACACCTCAACACACTTAGGAGGCCCTGGGCCAACAGCTGGGGACCACAGTGGCAGGGCCTTCACAGCCTGAAGGAGCCAAGGCCAGGGCAGGAAGGGTATTGCCGAAAGGAGCAAGCAATGGGGAGATTTAAAAATGAGGCTGTATTGTTTGTCTGTGGAAATGTTCTGTAGCTCTTTGAGACAGGGAAGACACCCTGCTGTGTACCCAAGGATTTAGACAGGGCATCAGGCAGGGGTTACACTCCAAGGAGATTTCAACCCAAAACTGTAATTACTCAGGGAACAGACGGAAGAGGAAAGAGGATTAGTGGGGTGCCCTGCTGAGCCTGGTGGTGCAGGTGGCACCAGGAGTGCTTGGCCTGGGCATTGGCATCTGCCAAATCTCACTTGGCCTCTGAACTGGGGTCAGAGCTACGGTGGTCTTCCCTAAGAATGCCCAGGACCCTCAGGCATGGTACCTCTTTTCTACCTATCTACTCTTAACTGTCCCCAAGCCATCTGGAAGCTTGAGGTCCCTGTCCCCTGCTTCCATGCTGTTCCCCACATCTAACATGCTGGCACCCTCCAAAAATGGAAGGATACTCTATTCTGATTGACTTGACCTTGAGGCCTGAGCTATGTATGTATGAGCTGGGGACAGGTGTGAAAAGGATTCCAGCCAACTCTTGTTCTACCTGGCCACAGTAAACCCTGATCTGTGTGATTTGGGCGAGCTTGTGGTCTAGTACCCAGGGCTACCCCAGTTTCTTCTTTAATCTGAAAACAAGGAGGTTAGACTTCAAGATCATTTGCCCACAAGACTCTACTCTTCCTCTCAATCCATTAGCTACCTCTCCCTTCCTCCAGGTACAGCGGCGGTATGCCCCAGGATTCTAACCCCCCCAGCCTTTCCTGCACCTGTCAGCTGTCTCATGGACTGTCTGTCTGGCTTGGCTGCCTCCCATCCCATCCTCCCAGGCCAGCCCCACCCAATCTCCACCCCTCAGCCCCTTCTCCCCCCTTCCTGTCTCTGCCTACGGCTGTCTCTACCTGCTCATCGTCGCCAACACACCTGAGGAGCCCAGCTGCCTAGTGGAGGGTGGGCATAGCTCAGGGTGTTTACCAGACAGCCGGGATAAGGTGTTAAATCCTGTTGCTGTCTTCCCAGAGCCAGCTTCCTCAGATGGGCTTCCAAATTCCTAATCTTGGGGTACATCCATCCCAGCCTGTGTTTGATGGGAGCTTTCCTTTATGATTGAAGCTCAACCCAGCAGGATCTGTCGTTGGGTTGGGTCTGTGATCCTAACTGGTGAGCAGTGACACGGGGGTCCAGCCCCTTCCTCTCTTTGGTTCTTCCTTCCTCCCCTCCTTCCTTTCTTTGGGACTTTTAGTGAGTAGGTGTCTGGATGGCCCCCAATCTCCTCACCACTGGGATTACAAAGCCACCTACCGTCACTCGGAAAGGAATGTGGAAATGTCAGGCAAGAGCATCCATTTTAAAGAGAGAGGGATGAGGGAGGAGATGGCTAGCATCCCTGCTGAGCCCTCCATTGCAATTCTTCAGACTCAAAGCGCCTTGGTCAAGGTGGGGTTTGGTTGGAACACGAAATGCTCTGGGTGCTCCCCAACGAGCAAGGACACGGAGACACCCTGCAGACCCTCTTAGTGTGCAGTAGAGGGTGGGAGGTTATGCCTTGTCCTCAGCCTGCTCTATTCCTGGAACAGGGAAGGCTACAAGAAGCTACCAAGCTCAGAGATCAGAGAGGGGGGGAGACACCTGGAGGTGCCCGAGAGGGGGGTGGGTGGGGGTGGGCCTGGATCCTCTCGGTGAGTCTCTGGCGTAGATGGTTGTATCATTTTTCTGAACTGACCTAGACAGCGTCTACTAGTTCCAGCATTTCTCCAGGGCCACAGATGGCTTTTTCTCCGCCCCCACCCCCAGGACCTTCCCCTCCCCCAGGCCGCCACCAGTCTCTTGGGTTTCACAACAGAGCAGCCTCCTCCCCTCTAGGACTTCTCACCTCCCTGCTGGGCTTCAGGTGCCACAGGGCTTCTCTACCCTCTCCGTCTTGCTTTAGTTATCACCGTTCCCAGCTTTCCTGTCTGTCCCCTTTCGAGGTTTGGGCCCTGAGAGGAATACAGGGAGTCCCCTGAGAGTCAGTTATGAAGAGATACAACATCCACCCTCATGCTGGGTCCACAGTCAACGTCTTCAGGGTCAAGGCTATTACCTTATTGGCCAGGACTCTCGTGGGCTCCCATGGTACTAGACTTCCCAGTTTTATTTGAAGGTTGTTTGTCTCGTGTGTAGTTGAGCAAAGATCAAGATGTGGGACAGAAGACAGAAGCGGGGACAGGGCGAATCTGGAGAGTGACAGTTTCGTTGGTGAGGAGGAGGAGGAGGTGAAATTAATTCATTAGAAAAACTTGTTTACTGGCTTTGCTTAGGCGCCTCCATTTTAAAAGTCTACGTTTACAATAAGTCGCTAATTAAAATACGAAATTAAGCAACAGCTCTGTTTTTTTTTCCCCCCCTTACACTTTAATTGCATGATTTTTTGTGATGTAATTTCTGGAAACACCCAGTGTGCCTCACAGGGTTGATTGTTTGATAAGCTAGAAGCACGTGAAACCGGCCCAAAAAAATAAATATATGAATTCAGAGGGAACTTAGGGTAGATTGGGAATGACAGAGAACTGCAGACAGCAGGAACCAGAGCTACATAACAGTAACAACGTCTAATAAGGGCATTTATCCATAGGTAACAGTAACAACGCCTAATGAGGGCATTTATCCTCATCTACTCCCAACATGCACACCAATGTGTACATCTTAGAAAGGGGAAGCCAAAATGGAGTCCAGACTAAAGGGGACTGTCACTTTGTATCCCTTGTCTCCAGGTTGGTGCCCTGGAAAACACATGAACGCAGCTGGGAGCTTCCCTGAGTCTGTTTTGACCTTTGTCTTAGTAGTCTGGGCTGGGCTACCCACTCTCACCCTGAGAGGGATTTTCTTTGTCCCCCTCATTCTGAACCAAGCCAAGAGTAGGGGAACAGGTACTGTGGCTGTCCCTCCTAGGAAGAATAAGTCTGTCCATGCCCTTGACTCAAACATAGAGTGGTCCCAGCCTGGGGCTGGCCTGTGTTCCTGACTCCAAGGAGGTGGCAAGCCAGGGTCCAATGTGAGATGTGAGTGTAGGTTTTCCTGATTAGATCTGCCTCCTTTGGGACAGGGACCTAGCTAGGATCCCCGAAGTTCTAAGGCTTTGCTCGGAACTGACCAGTCGGGTGAGAAGGAAGCTGGATTTCTCCAGCCACCAGGTGCCTGGGAGATCTCAGGCCAGCATCACTGAAGGTGTTGGGCCCTCTTCACATGGGACACAGGGCACTGGTGGCTTGTGGGAGTCTCAAGGTTAGTTTCTTTCTATACCTACCAGCCAAGTTACTAACCAAACGCTCCAGTCACTTAACTTTCCTTCCTTCCTTCCTTCCTTCCTTCCTTCCTTCCTTCCTTCCTTCCTTCCTTCCTTCCTTCTTCTCTCTCTTTCTTTCTTTCTTCCTCCCTTTCTCCCTTTCTCCCTTCCTCCCCCCCCTCTCTCTCTCTCCTCCCCCCTTTTTTTCCAAACAAGGTTTCTCTGTGTAGCATTGGAGCCTGTCCTGGAATTAGCTCTGTAGACCAGGCTGGCCTTGAACTCACAGAGATCCTCCTGCCTCTGCCTCCCGAGTACTGGGATCAAAGGCATGCACCACCAACGCCCAGCTCCAGTAACTTCTTTACATCTTCTGCTACTGGGGAAAGGGAATCACTTCCTTTTAGGGTGCTTTAAAATACATTTTTGGCCAAGCAGTGGTGTCACACACCTTTAATCCCATCACTCTGGAGGCAGAGGCAAGCAGATCTCTATGAGTTCAAGACCAGCTTGGTCTACAGAGCAGTTCTAGGATAGCTAGGACATTACACAGAGAAACCCTGTCTCAAAACACACACACACACACACACACACACACACACACACACACACACACACAAATAAAATAATTGGGGAGGGGCTGGAGAGATGGCTTGGGGGTTAATAACACTGCTGCCCTTGCAGAGGCTGGGACCAGGGTTTGGGTCCCAGCACCTACATTGCAGCTCACAATGGTCTGTAACTCCAATTGCAGGGGATCTGCCACCCCTTTCGTGGGCACCAGGAATGCATGGGGTTGGTGCACATTTGTACAGACAGGTAAAACACACACATAATGTAAAAATAAATCCTTAAAAATACATTCTCTCCATTAGTGCAATTTATGCTTATGAGTAAATATTTTTAATATAAAAATAATTTTAAAAACAGGCAGGGTATGGATAAAATTATGTCAGAGTAGTACCAAGACTCCACTAAGCCACAGCAGTGTGACGCTGGCTACAGGACTTGACGTTTCTTGTTTGTTTTGTTTTTTCGGGACAGGGTTTCTCTGTGGCTTTGGAGGCTGTCCTGGAACTAGCTCTTGTAGACCAGGCTGGTCTCGAACTCACAGAGATCCGTCTGCCTCTGCCTCCTGAGTGCTGGGATCAAAGGCGTGCGCCACCACCGCCAGGCTACCACTTGGTGTTTCTGGGCCTCCCTGAGCCACAGCAGAGTGACACCGGGTATAGGACTTGGTGTTTCTCAGCCACAGTTTCCTCATCTGTAACCTGGGAGTGATAGTAACAGTAAACTTAACTGGTTCAGGTGCCACATGACAACCCATCGAAAACACTTAACACTGAGCCCGGCATGCCGCAGCACATTTAAATATTAACTATTATTATAGTTAATAATGGTTATTCCTGTTGCATTGGGATAAAAGGGTTTTTAATTTTTTATTAAGAAAAGCTATTTTTACATCAATGAGATTATTCCTCTAAACCTGTCTTGTTCAATACAGTTACTCTCTGGCCACATGTGGCTATTTAAATGTAAATTAATTAACGTTAAATAAAATTAAAAATTTAGTTCCTTAGTCATATTCACCCTATTCCAAGTCCTTGGAAGCCACACATGTCCAGAGACTGCCATATTGGACGGTACCAGAAGTTCTGCTAGGCAGTCTTCAGAACAATGCTGTGCGGAGTTCTCCACATCTGTTTTACAAGCTTGTCCTGCTGGCTGCAAAGTAGTCCGTCATGTGGCTGGGGCCCACTCTTCTCCTCCTCCCCCTTCTCTTCCTCCTCTTCTGTTTCTCAAGACAGGGTTTCTCTGTGTAGCTCTGGCTCTCCTAGAACTCACTCTATAGACCAGGCTGGCCTCAGGCTCAGAGATCCACCTGCCTCTGCCTCCCTATTGCTGGCATTAAAAGTGTGTGCCACCACTGCTTGGCTAAGCTCACTCTTGCTGATCTGAGCGCTCTCTCTCTCTCTCTCTCTCTCTCTCTCTCTCTCTCTCTCTCTCTCTCTCTCTCTCTCTCTCTCTCTCTCTCTCTCTCTCTTACAGTTAGCTCTGCTGGGGTCTCCTCTTCCTAGCACTGTGTTGTGTCCCTATGCTGTTTTCTGATTGGTGCTAGGCAGTGAGGGATTCTGGGAAGAGCATGGTACCAGCCCTCCGTAAGGACAGCTCTCCCAGCGTCCCATGCTTCCCTCTGATTGGCTTGTCCACTCTTTCACCTCCCAGAGTGGGAGACAAGAGAGACGGGAAGGACTTGCCGGAGTGAAAGTGACCAATAATGAAAATGACCAATAATGCCCCCCCCCCCAGCGGAGGTGGTCCAGAATGTCCAAGAGTCCAGGACAAAGAGAGGGAGCCTGCCACCCTTCTCCTCTCCCTCCCTCCCCTCCCTCCCTCCTCCTCCCACAGATAGTGAATTGTTCATTTGTGTGGGCACATGTACACTCATGTGTGTGTTCACATATATTTATGTGCAGGTGTGTATTCATATCCGTGTGAATGTATGCACATGCTCATGTGCGTGTGTGAACATTTGTGTGTTCACACGTGTGTTTACATGTCTGTGTAGACTGGAGGGTGCCGTTCTCTTTTGCTTCCTCCTTAGTTTTTGAGACAGGGTGTTTCACAGATCTTGGCTCGACTAGCTGACCAGCAGGCTCCAAGGATCTGCCTGTCCCCATCCCATGCCCTTCCCAGTTGCACATCACAGGTGCACCGCCATACCTGGCTTTAGTGCTGAGTCTGAACTCAAGTTAGCAATGCTTCACAAGTACTTACCGCCTGCATCGTCTCCCTGGACCGGAAGCAGTCTCTCTTGGTGGGAAATGCCTCCTATGAAAATGCTGGGAGCTCCAGAAGGACACTGATTAAAGTGTCCGGAGCTCCCAGGGTAGGGGTCCAGGGAGGCCTGTGACTGTCGTGGGACTGAGGTGGCTGGGTGAGCATTAGGGTGGCCCTGCTTGTGTGAGGGCTGTGGGCAGGGTTGGCAGGGCGAGCGATCCCCGGGGCAGCAGGCAAGACAGATAGGGAAAGCCAAAAACAGACCTGCTGATGTGGCCCTTTCTGCTCGCAGCGGATCATAAAATATGGCTCAGATTTTCATTACGGGCTCTATCGATTATCTTCTGGGATGGATGAATTATAGAGAACATTAAATTTTTTTAAAAAGCAAGTGAGAGGAAATATCTGAATGAATTTGGGTGGTCGATGGCGGAAAGGCTGAGCCACCAAGCCTGATCTTCACCTAGCGTAAGGACAAAACAGGGCAGGCGGCTTGTGCCTCCAACTTGCTGTGCAGGACCTCCTGGGCCTGGCTTTCAATGGAGGAGACCTGTGCCCCTCTATGCTACCCTTGCCTGTGCCCTGTCCTTTCCAGGGATCTGCCTAGATTCCAAGAAGGTTGAAACCCCAGTTCTCCATTCAACGCCGACTTGAAGCGAGACGTTCTCCAGGCTGTATGGGCCAGTTGCTGGGAGGGCATTAGCCCATTTTCTTATCATTTGTCCCTCCAGGGATCTCTGGAAATGCCAACTGGGCACAGAGAGGGTCCAGAGGGTGACATTGGTCTCATGGGGTTGGCATTGGATGGGGACTCCTGAGGAATGTGGATAACCAGTCATGTCAACTGGCCCGTCTTTCGAGTCCCTCATTTTGTCTCCTGGGAAAGCAATCCTGGGCCACTATGCATCTACCCAAGTTAGGCTGGAGAGGGCCTCCCTCCTTGGGGCCTCCCTCCCTTGCTCGTCCTCCAATCCCTCACCCCAGCCTACCTCTGTGCACTGCCGCTTGTGTGTGACCTTGGGTGTGTCCCAGCCCTCTGCCTCATTGAGTTCTTGGGACGGTTGTGTATAATGGTGTTTTAAAATCCCAAACACACAGTGCATACTCATAAGAACCACAATTATTCTCTGCCTTCATTGGAGCAGAATCTTGGAGCCCTCTCGCCCACCTCTCCTCTTTCTGGTTTATCAACTATTTCATGTGCCGGGTTCTTTTCTTAGAACGTTACCCATAAGAAATGAAATAAAGTCCTTGTGCCCAGACTCAGGGGTAGCTACTGTTGTCTCCATCTTATGATGGAAAAACTGAAACACAAGAAGTCAAAGTAGTTTTTCCCAGGGCCACACAGCTCAGGGTGTCAGAGCTTGCGTTTACACCCGGGCAATCTGGTTCCAAAGCTTGTGCCCTTAGCCCCTATGGCCTGTTGCCCAGTGACCTGGCACAGTGGCATATAAGTATGTGTGAGTGAGTGTTTGTGTGTGAGAGTGTGTGTGTGAGTGTGTGTATGTGTGTGTGTGAGTGTGTGTATGTGTGTGTGTGAGTGTGTGTGGTGTGTTAGTGTGTGAGAGTGTGTGTGAGTGTGTGTGAGAGTATGTGTTTGTGGTGTGTGTGAGTGTAATATGTGTGAGTGTGTATGTGTGAGTGTGTGTGAGTATGTGTGAGTGTATGTGTGAGTGTGGGTCTCTGTGTGTGTGTGTGTGTGAGTGTGTATGTGTGAGTATGGGTCTGTGTGAGTGTATGTGTGTGTGTGTATGTGTGAGTGTATATGTGAGAGTGTGTGTGAGTCTGTGTGAGTGTATGTGTGTGTGTGTGTATATGTGAGTATGGGTCTGTGTGTGTGTGTGTGTGAGTGTGTATGTGTGAGTATGGGTCTGTGTGTGTGTGTGTGTGTGAGTCTGTGTGAGTGTATGTGTGTGTGTGTGTGTGAGTGTGTCTGTGTGTGTGTGTGAGTGTGTGTGTGTGTATGTGTGAGTGTGGGTCTGTGTGTGTGTGTATGTGTGAGTGTATGTGTGTGTGTGTGTATGTGTGAGTATGGGTCTGTGTGTGTGTGTGTGTGTGTGTGAGTATGGGTCTGTGTGTGTGTGTGTGTGTGTGTGTGTGTGAGTATGGGTCTGTGTGTGTGTGTGTGTGTGTGTGTGTGTGTGTGTGTGTGCGTGCACGCTGTTTGGTTGGCTTCACTTCCTGACTCCACACGGATCTGGCTGCATCAGTTTGTCAGGAACTCGTCTCCTCTAAGGCTGTGTTCTGGGAGGAGCAGACTTCTCCACACCCCCACCTGGTCCACCTCACCCAAGCTTCACCTAGGCCTCTGTGAAAGGTGGTGGTTTCCATGGATATCCGTCTCCCTCTGGCGACACACCCTTTTCTGTATAACTCTGTTCCCTAGAGTTGATTGTTTTTGGCACGGTGCTCTGTAAATTCATCCAACAATTAAAAGGGGGAGGGGTGAGACAAATAGGAGGCACACAGTAACAGTGAGGTGAACGGTGTGTAGGAAAGGGCTCTGAAATGTGTGGCCCCTCGCTGTCCCCGTTCTCAGAAGGATGGCCCCTCAAGTATAGAAAGGGCCTTGGAATGGGCTTCTGGGGGTTAGGCTTTGGGAGTTCTGGTTCCTTCTATTTGAACTGTGTTCTCGTCTCATGTAACCCACTCCTAACTTCTAAAAGGGTCCCTTCTCGGAGCCAGTGCGGCCACCTCGGGAGGCCACGTGAAGCCGCAAGATGCCAGTTTGGAGTGATTTGAATATTTACTGCCCTTGTTTTGGTTAATTGTGCGTGTTTGCTCGGAGTGTGCACCATCAAATGCCGGTAGACCATGCTGGGCGGACCCGTGGCAGGCTGTGAGTTCACACAGGAAAAATGCAGTGGAGAACAGTTTCATGCCACAACACATCATGTAGGATTTTTGTATTTAAGATGTGGATTTTTTTATTGTGTTTTTTTTTCTTCTTTTCCATACAACCCTGAAGTTGGGCAATGTGCATGTCTGTGTTTTTGTTTTCACTCCGGGTGGCTTATGAAATCTGTTCATTAGCGCTCTGCCCTCTCCCCACCCTGGCGGGTCCTCCGCCATCTCTCCTGGCATTTGTAGATCTCTCCCCGCCATCTCCTCTCCCTGTCTTCTCTCCTTTGAAGAGGTGATAGGTGCCTCCCTCCCTGTAGTACACACTCACCTGAGATAAAAACCAAGGTTCCATTAACCCTGCTCCCCAAGCCCACACCTCTGAGGCACTCACTCTGGGGGGAGGTCCTACTGTGGTGAGTTTCTGCCTCTCTGTGGAGGAGAAAGATCCTCAGTGGCCGCCTACCAGGGGAGGGCCAGGAGTAGTCCCCTCCTCACGAGGGGCCTCCTGAAATAGCATGGTCCTGTCCGTCCCATCATACAGAGCAACAGGCGGCTGAGAGCCCATTCACCGGGCAGACCCAGGTGTCCCTCCTGCCTGCCTAGTGTGTTTTCTCCTCCCACTTTTAAGCCTGGCCAGAAAACCTGAGCACAGATGTTGTCTTTGGCTGCAAGGTCCAAGTGTTTTCTGGCAGCTCTGGTGTACGGCAGGAGATGATTCTAGACCAGGAGAGGTGAGAGTCCAGAGAGAACCCACACTGGGCAGGGGTGAGTGCTGAGGTCAGGAGGAGGGAGAACTTTCGGTGGGTCACCAGCTCCGACCTGGCTTCCATGCCTGTGAGCCATGTGACCTTTGGCTGGTCACCTCACATCTCTGTGGTGTTCTCCCTAATCTATCCGTGGGGCCCATGCTGTTCCTGCTTTTGTGTTATAAAGATTCATCGTGATCTTGTGTGTAGAACACTTGGCACGGCACTTGTCAAATTAATCTAGTTGGCTGATACCACCTGTCCTCTTGGGAGCTGGTTGGCAGAGGGAGCAAACCACTCACCCACTGTCCCCTCTCCCCCCTGGCAAGTAGTAGGCGCTCGGTCCTCTTTGGATTGGTTGGAAGAGGCTCAGACAACCAGAGGTCCCTTTGAGCCCGAATGTTGTAAATTCAGTGAGTTCATGGGGGAGAAGAGAGACCCCATGAGCAGAGAGCAGTTGGGGCTCAGGGGAGCCAAGCAGGCTGTGAAAGAGGTCAGTGATGCACTTGGCCAGAGGGGCGGGAGAAGCTGTACCAGGCTTGTCCGATTGTGACATGAAACCAGGGACTAGTAAAGTCCCACCAACATTTATACCACCCACCGTGGGCCAGCTGTTGTGCTAAGCGCCAGAGACGCAGAGAGAATTAAGACCTGGGCTTTGGCCTTGAGGAGTTAAAGCTCCAGAGGTGGAGACAGGCTCGGGAACAAATTGCTTCCCTTCTGTGTGGAGTTTACTGACATGCGGAAGGACACATGGAAAGCAAAGCAGAGAGGTATATGAGTCCTCCGGGGAGAGGTTCTAGAAGGTTCTTGAGGATGTTTAAAGAAGAGGGAAGCTGTGGTCTGGGGCTTTTCTGGAGCATTGTTTGCCTCTCTTGCTAGCCTGAGCCTGTTGGGTGGGAGGAAAGATAGGTCCTGTCATTTTTCCCTTTGTCCTTCCAAGGAATCCAAGTTCTTAGGAGATCAGCTGGCCCTGGGAAGCCATCGGAGGCTGAAGAGGCAGAACCTGGCCGCAGACCCCTGGTTTTGGATCTTCAGCCAGGGTTATGTTTGTCGATTGTATTTGGCTTCTCACCTCTTCACCCAGGTCAACTGGTTAGAGTCCAGTAGGCGCTAATGACCGAGCTCTGCGCCTCAGCCCCAGGGCTGTGGCGTGGGAGGGCTGCAGAGCCTGGAAGGCTTTGGGGCCCATGCCTTGGTTTGGTAAATGGGTCAGGCCATTTGGTTGGGGAGTCTTGGAACAAGGTCATGCCGCCCTAGCAAGGAGACAGGAATGGAGAAAATTGACCACACCTTTTCTACAGTTCCTTCTCTCCTGGGCAGGCCCTTCGGTGGTCTGGAAGAGGAAAATAAATAAATAAATAATAAAAAAGCCCTCTGGGGTCTGGAATATCCTCTTCCCTCCAACTGGAGCCCTTCTTGACCAGAACGTGAATGGACACACCCCTTCCAGTCTCGCACTGGGACACCTCCGGCCATAATGTTGAGCTCTTGCCTTCTGGCTCCTTCTAGGAGGCTGGGAGGTGGATACTTTCCCTGACTTCTTGTCTGGGCAAATGTGAATGTCCCAGTGTGAGACTGCAAGGGGTGAGTGTCAGCTCCTAAGTTAGACCTGACTTTTAGAGAGGCTCTTTAATGGGGTACTGAGGTAGAGACCCTCACAGGAGGGTGGCCTGGCGCAAGCTGTCGATGATCTAAGACACCCTTCCTCCGTCCCACAACCACCTTTTTGTCTGGGGCCAAAAGCTTCCTGGGCTTTGTGAGATTCTGGACTAACAGGCAAGGCATTTTCAGAACCCAAAGGAGTGAGTCTCCCAGTGGCCCTGAAGTTCCCATTAAAGTGTTTTTTCCTCTTTTTTAAAGAAAAAAATACTCCCAAACTGGAAAACAAAGGAAATCCACTTCCCCCAAATCACACGAAACTCACATTAGGGGCCTGGCAGGGATCCATGGAAACCAGGAAACGCACCGTTAACCCTGTGTGATGCTGAAGGGTGGGATGGGAGCCAGACCCGTCTTCCCCTGGCTTGCCAGCACCTTCCATCCTGGTTTTCCCTAGGGAGCTGGCCCTGAAATATTGCCTCAGCAGAGAGGAGGGTCTGGTGCCGAAGCTGGCCTTCAAAGAGCCAGCTCCCCTTTCTTCTGAGCCCAGCCCTGGGAGTCAGGAGAGTAGGGGGCTCACACACCCTGGGAAGATGCCCCAGGGGACTTTGATGGCTGGATCAAGTTAAAAAGCGCACCAGGCAACTGCCTGCCCCATACTGGACCATGCAGTCAAGGATGGGGGACACAGGACTACTATGTGTGGGATGTTGCTCGCCCCCACAAAGGAGGAAGAGAAGACCCCAATGTCAGTGACAGTTCTATTTGTAGGGTGGGTATGAGAGTAGCTAGTGACCTCAGGGTTCCATGTCCTACATCCTTCTGTCCACAAGGCTGGACTGCCACGCCTGACAAGTCGTGTACCTGTTTGTATGCTTGTGTTTGCACGCACATGGGCTCTTTCTTTTTTTCCTAAAAAGGCTGAAAATATTTACAGGTTTGAAGTTGAAATGCAAACAGGAAAAGCCCTTTAAAAAGTGAGCAAAGTGGATATTCAAAACAGGAATCACCATGGAAACGCCACAATATTTGCTTAAATTGACACAAAGGTTGCCGGTAGTAGGGCTCCAACTTTCTTTAGGCCACTGTTTTTGGCCCAGCACCTATCACAAAGGAGTCTCTCCCAGCAGCCTCCTTTGAGGGTGTGTCCACACCCTCTTTCCTGTCTATGAGCAGAGCAGAGGGGAAAATGGAAAAGAAATCAAATTTACCATCCTGGGTACTTCAGAGATAGATACCTGTTGATTCTCTGTAAAGAATCTGACGGGCTGCTCAGGAGCCCTGGGGAGCAGCCAGGAGCTTGACAAGGGGAACCCTGGAAACAGCAGGCGGCAGCTAGGAACCCAGGACTGCTTGCTTCTGTTGGATGGGTCTAATCTGTTGACTTGATCCATTCTCAGGCTGACCTTTCACCCCAGGTACCAAGCATTGGGTGTGATCCCTCTGTTGTTACCCAGGGTGGCACCTGATTGGTCCAGTATTGTTTCTCCTGCTCGATTCTTTTATTAGGGATGACACTTTGCAGCAATTGACTAATAATTGTGCAAAGGGCACATTGGCTGCAGAGTCAGGTATGGCATGCACTATGGCCGTGGCATCTGCTGATTGGCAAGGCAGGTCCAAGAATCTCCTGCCTCACTGGCTGGTCACCACACTGGGGGTTGGAACCTTCCCATTGTCCTCTGAGTAATAGCTTGGTGAGTTCCAGTCGTAACATAATCTTCTTACAATTTTTTAAATTATATTTATTGTTTTGTGTGTATGTGTGGACGTGTGGGGACACACACACACACACACACACACACACACACACACACACACACACACACACCTGTGCTCTTATGCCATGGTACCGGTGTGGAAGTCAGAGGATAACTCGTGGAACTGGTTTTCTCCTTCCACCATCTGCATCCCAGGGATGGAACGCAGGTCATCAGATTTAGTGGCAAGTGTCTTTATCAGTTATACCTTCTCGCCGGCCCAGAAACCTAACCTGTGTCCCTTTCTCCTCTCTGTCAGGCACAGACCTTGCTGAGGGAAGGCAGACCTTCTCCGTCCTACCTGTCCTCCACTACCGCTTCACCGGCAGACCCTGCAGCCCACCGGCGTGCTGCACTGGAATGGGCTTCGGACCTTGGCCTCTTGGGATGCAAAGGTAGTGTCTCTTGGCTCCTAAAATGCTCTGGGAAGTGAGGGCTGGCCACGTAGAGGGTTGCATTGGGGCCCTTAGACTCACTTCTCTCACAGGGTGGTGCCACAGTAGCTTATATGCCATGGATGAGAAAGGGTCGCATGTAAATGAGAGCAGGACAGCTGCGTTTCAGCCTCAGCTTTGCCATCAGACCCTATCGCTTGCACCCCTCTGGGTCTTGGTTTCTTCAAAGAGGTTGGTACAATTGACCTGATTCCAGTGATGTGACCTGAAGGGTACGGCGCTGGGCTGATATCTCAGGTGATACCCTCACCCCATCAGATGCTACTCCAAGATCAGAGTGTTGGGGCGTTATGAATGTCGCCATGGGGACAATGGGGTGCAGCCTTTGTGTGTACCCTGGATGGCATGAGCACCGACAGTCTCTGCCCTGAGTTTGTTTGTGGGAGGAGCTGACCTTCCTTAGTGAGCAGAGCATGGGTATCTTTGATCAAGGCGTGTAAATAGCCCCTTGCCTGTGGCAAATCACTTAGCTAGCCAGAGTGTCTGTAGCCATCCTCTCTGGTACATACATGCCTGTGGGTATCGAACACGGCAATTTCTGGGGGGCATACTGGTCATGAGCGGCATTCTCAGGAGAACCAGCCCAGGGAAGTCTGGGTGTTCATACAAGTGATGGACTTTGTCTTAGGAACGGGGCCTGGGGTAGAAGGGATCGAGTCTGTCTGGGGAGGGAAGGCCAGGGGCCACTCATCCTGTGCGTCCCACACCAGAGTCCTGGCTTCCCCGCCTGGGTTCTCCTTCTCCGTGGGCACACGGGGTGGGACACGGATCCCTACCCCTCCCTCTGTGCCTGGCTCTGTAACTCTGGACTTTAAGCTTGGAGGTTGGGAAGGACTTGGAGACTTGGTTCCTTAGGGTTTGCCAGGTCCCCAAAGCTGCAAGCCTGTTTCCTTTCGGGCTGCTGTTCCTTGCGGATTAGCAGAAACCCTGAATGTAACCCAGGAACTTGCAAATTAGATACAAATGTCCTGTTTGATTGCTAAAGTGGCAAGACTCTTTTTCCTAGTGTTTAATGTGACCCTGCCCAAGGAGCCGGGCCATCTGCGCTCAGGGCGTGCTGCTGCGGTTCTGTGTGGGGCTGCTTAGACTGTGTGGCAAGTTCCCTGCTCTACAGTCTCCTTTGGGTCTGGCGCTAGCATCTTAACTTGCTTTATTTTTTTTTTTTTAAAATTAATTTTTGTGCATGGGTGTGTGCCGGCCTGTGTGTCTGTGCACTGTCTGTGTGCCTGGTGCTCTCTGAAGTCAGAGAGGGCGTCAGATCCCCGAGACTGGAGTTACAGGTGATTGTGAGCGACCCTGTGGGTGGGGGTCAAACCTGTGTTGTCTCCAGCCCTGCCTATGGACTCCATTGCCTTAGTAGGCTCTCCAGGCCTGACTCTGCTTTCTGGGAGGACTAGAATGGTGGGAAGGCAAGAACCTTGAATGCCCCACCCCAGGGCCTTCTGGTACCGGCCACCAAGCAGCCGCTAATGTGCCTGCAAAGCCCCCTGAAGAGGCTAAAGTGCGCCTGCCCTGCCCTGTCCTTCTTGTTTTCTTCTTTCTCTGGGCAAAACATGCCCATTAAATTTTCCCTTTCCGAAGTTTCCACTCACAGCTGATTCCCAGGGGCCATGCCAGCTGGGATTTGCAACCCAGCACAGTGCATGGGCCCAACAGGTCTAGTGGGACTCTCGCATCCTGGCATTGGCTGTCTCCGGCTTTGGTAATGAAGCTTGGGAACTCGAAGGCTCAGAGAGGGAATGTCAAGGATGACTCCCTGCTCGCTAGCTCAGTGCTTTTCAGTGATGAACTTGACCACAGATTGGGGTCCGCTATAGCAGGGACACCTCACCAGGGTGTAGACCGGGGAGACATCTGCACTTGCTGTGGTTCACAGATCTCATCAGGCACGGGCTCAGATTTCCCCATCCTGAAGGTTCTGCAGGAGATGTAGTTGAATTCAGTAGTCACAGAGGGTGTGGAGTCTGCAGGTCACTCCCCAGTGAACAACGTGAGCAGGAAGCCCCTGCTGTCGGAAGTGACAATGAGCACACATAGAAAAACAAACATGGTAGACCTTGGGGGAAATGGAAATAGGATGAGGTGATGAGAAGAGGGTAAGGACATGGTAGGGTGGATTACTCGGGGCCAGACTCTGAGGAGGTGACAGCAGAGATTAAAGACCTGAAGTGGACAGCTGCCTGAAGAGCAGGCAGGAGAATATTCCAGAAAGAGAGCACAGGTTATTTCAAGGCCCTTGGGTGTGAGTACCAACTACATTCGGTGACTACACCGTGTGGCTGGGTGGATGGGGAGGGCCAGGATGTGTGGCATTCTGTGTGCCAGGGGACAGGTGGTGGGGTGCCCCTGGGGAGATAAGGCAATCTGACTTACTTTAACAGACAGCCGAGGGTATCCTGGGACACTACATCATGGGGGCAGCAAGACAAGGCACCACATGTCAGGGGCACAGTGGCTGCAGCCACTGGAGCAGAGAGATGGCGGCTGGGATGAGAGGAAGGTGGGAAGCCTGAGGAGGGCCGAGTCAGCGCATGCTCAGAGGCCCTACCTACCCATGTGTCGAAGAGGATGAGACGCCTGTAGCTTTAAATGTGATCTGTGTCCCCCAGAGTTGAGCTTTTCCCCTTTCCTGGTTGTGCAGATCCTCAGGAGAGGATCTGTAAGGGCTAAAAAGTGCATTAGTGAGACTTCCATAGACATCGGGCCAGCATAGCCCCCGCCCAGCTCCCTGGCCGAGACCCCAATAGAAAGGTGTGAATTGCTGTAGGCATGCTGGGAGACTTGAACCCACATCCTGTCCCTGTTTCTGAGGCCTCTGACACAAGACTTCCCCCCCCGTATCCTGGCATTACCTGTGTGGGCCAGGTTGGCAATGGCTATCTTGGCCGTGATGCTGTAAAGACGAGCCGTTCCTGATATCCTGTCAGGCTCTGTGCAGCTTTGCATTGTGCTGGGTGGCCCAGTAGCAAGCCAGAGGTCTGGCTGGTACAAGTGGGAAGCTGTCACCGCTGCCTGCTGGGCCCCATGAACACTTAACTGGTGCTGGCAACGTATTCCCAGCCATATGTGCCAGCTCAGCCCTCCAGGAAAGCTCGGGAGGCTTGACCTCCAGGGGGAGTGACAGGAAGGGCAGGCTGGTGACATCTTGCAGGGGGCATAGGGGGGTGTCCCAAGTGGGAAGCAATATGTGGCACAGCAGCTCAACCCTCCAGGAAGCTCTGGAGGCTTGACCTCCAGGGAGAGCGATGGATTGAACAGAAGGGCAGGCTGGTGCCCGCAGGGGCTGCTAGGGATATCCCAGGCCCACAGCTGGTGCTTCTGTCTGACTGGGGGGAGGGCGGGGGTGTCAGCCAGTCATCCTGGGTGTGTCTGCTTGCCTTAGGGCTGTACCTGGGTGGACGGGCCTGTGTCTGTGCATGAGTGGGATGTTTCTCTGCCTTCTGCCTCCATGGTCTGCACTAGATCTGTGACCTTCACTTCTAACTGGATTGGACAGTTCTAATGGCATCCTCCAGGGCTTTGATCTGATGGGAGGCTGGCAGCTCTAGAGCACACAGCTGCAGTGCAGGATGCAGAGGGATGGAGTCGGGAGAGGGAGGTACCAGCGAAGAGAAGTAGGGTAGCCCGTGTCTCTACAGCCTCTGGTGCTCTGGGGGACCCCCTTGGGGTGTGTGACTGGGAGATGGTTTGGGGAGTCACTGGTCTGTTTTTATTCTGGGTAAGAATGCTCTCTGGTGATGCAGGTACTCGCAGGCAACCCTCTTCCTCAGTTTTCCCCGTGCTTCCTGCCTTCTGGGACACTGGTCCAAGGGAAAATGATGGCAGGCTGGCAGTGCCTGTCCTGTTTAGAAACACCCTGGAGGGTAGTTCTCTTATGGTGACAGGGTCCTTCAGAGGGCTCCACTGACCCCCAGGAAATGACACCGTGCCTCACCTTGGCCCTGAGGCTTCTGAGTATCCACGGTGAGAAGGTTCTGACATGAGGCAATGCCCTCCGTGTTACATAGGGGAGGAGTCAGAGGGCAGCTCTGTGGATTAATCCTTTTCCTTTATACCTTCAAGGTTCTCCTGTGTTTAGGACTATTTATGCATGTGTATGTGCACGTGCGTGCGTGTGTGTGTGTGTGTGTGTGTGTGTGTGTGTGTGTGTGTGTGTGCACTAGGATCACAGACATGTACTTCATGCCTGGCCCCTGTCCTATTTTATTCTGGAATCTATGCAGGCATATCCCCGGCACAGGTGAAAGTCCTTTAGTATGGAGGTGGGGTACCAGTTGGAGGCTCTGGTGAAACCCTTGCAGCCTGTTCACCCTCACCAGGGTGAGGAGAGGTTCCCCTCAGTCTTCTCTGCAGTTTGGTTCCTCGGCCTCCCTCAGGAATGGCCGTCTCTTCTGCCCCTGAGCCTTGCAGCCTAGGGCTGGGAATAAACGATAACCCAAGGTGGGTGAGTGGGAGAGGGTACACATCACCTTCTCCTCCAGAAAATGCTAATCGGGGGAAAAGCAATTAAAAGCAACTTTTTTCCTTAGTAATCTGTGTTAAGAGCTGGTAATGAAGTTTTGGGCCGTTGTGACTCAATATTTCAGTTTCACCGACTCAAGTCAAAACAATCCAAGCCCAGGAGTTTGCCAGCAGCTGAGCTGGGCCCAGGCAGCAGCTGTGAGTCCCCATGTGGCCTGTCGTCTCTAATGGCCCAACCTGCACTGCTCCCTGGGCAGAGAGGAGCAATGCCAGCTGGGAAGGGGTCAGTCCTCCAGGGAGACCAAGACCTGGAGTGCACGAGGGTGAAATGTGTCTAGGAGCAGGGCTGTAGTGGAGGCTGAAAAGGTGGGACCAGACAAGGTCGCAGGGAGGAAGTGGGTGGCAAAGAGACAACAGGGCGGACCAGGGCTCAGTCCTGACCTCTGACCTTTGCTCATTCTCCTGTTTTCATGCACTCATTCATTCATTCATTCATTCATTCATTCATTCATTCATTATCATTGAACAGTGGCTCAGGATCGCTTGTTTAAGGAAGTGAACGAAAGGGCCCAGAATTCCTGTCATCTTGGAACTTTCATTTGGTGGGGAGAAACACATGGTAATGAGATAAAAGTAACAAACGGGTATCAGTGACAACAGGTGCTGAAGGGGAAACTAAAGCCACCTTGGGGACTAAGAAAGGAGGTGGCTGGTGTGAAATGTTAGGTGTGGCTTCTGGAGGAAGGGTCACCGAGATGGAGACAGAAGGAGGTGAGGACGCCATCTATGCTAACTAGTATCTGGGGGAAGAGCCATTCCACCGGAAGGAACAGTAACTGAGACCCTGGAGGCAAGAGCCTATCCCCTCTCCTCCTGTGGACGACGGCCAGGAGGCCTGTGTGCCTAGTGTGCATGAGGAGTCCAGATAGGATATTTTGTAGGCTGTAGCGAAAATGTTGTTTTATTCTCGGTTTCCAAAGTGAAACTGGACTCTTTCTGAAGAGCTCTGAGGGGCACGATCTGAGATCTGAGAGGGCACCTGCCCGTTATTAAGACACAAACCTCAACTGTCCGGCTCCTCTCATGGTCCCCTGGGTAATGAACCTCTCACCCAGCAGGCACTTTCATCTGAGAGCGGACGCAGGTGTGTGTGGGAAGGGGTCTTCTGGGCCCCCTTCTATCTCTGGCCTCCCAGGAAGCAGTTTGCAAACATGGCCTTGTCCCTTTAAGCAGCCCCCAACCGGCTTCTGGCCTGCTTTATCTCAAGTCCAGGAGCATGGCGTTCTAGGACCGATCCGCTTTAGCTAATTAATAATCTGACAGGAGACACCCAAGGGATTAACTGCTGAGCTGAGATCCACCAAGCCCTGGCAAACGAGCCCTGTGCTCCTTGGGGACACGGAGGTGACTTTGAGGAGTTACAGTCAGAGGGGACCCATCACAGGTGAGCACTGGCCCAGGGCAGTCAGTGTAGGAATGACCGCTGAAGCGGGGTGGAGACTCTTAAAGGAAGTCCACTGCCCCAGGATGGGCCTTGTGATCCTGCCATCCACCAGAACCCTTCGCCATCTGTCAGATGTCCCTGCTGAATAGCCTGGATTGGCTTGCTAAAGTTAGCCCATTAGGAAATAGGGCCACTAGTGAGTTTTGAGGTCCAGATAAACAGCAAATAATTTTTGGCCTAAGCATGTTCCATACGATATTTGGGATATACTTATGCTAAGAGATTGCTCACTGTGTGTTAGACCTTCATGTTCCCCTGGCATCCTCTTTCTTCTGACATCCTGCCTGCAGAGAGCCAGGGCTCTGGGGCTTTCCGCCAGGGAAAGTCTAGGGTTCCACCAGAATGGAGTGGTGCTTTCTGGGAAGCTGTCTGAGGCTTTGAAAGCAGGTAGGGCTGCAGTCACTGTGCCTCCCACCGTCTTTGCCCAGGGAGAGGAGGTTGGAGGCAAAAGGCCGCCACCTGCCTGAGTCCCTCATCCTGTGTCTGGGTCCAGGTTCTCCTTGGATGTGTGGGAGAGTAAATTTCATAGGGGGCATCTGTGACTCCTGGGCTGGGGACAGTGTCTGGTAGTCACTTCTCTCTGGAGGGACTGTTACTCAGGAGCATTCTTCAGACTTCTCTTGCGGGTAGGCCTGAGGTCCCTAGGGATAATTTGTATCGAATGCTATGCCCAAAGAGAGGTGGGCAGTCATGACTAAGTATGGAGGAGAGGCTAGACTAGTTAGGGATCAAAGCCTGCCCAGCAGGGTCACGTCCATGTTCCCAGGCCTCTGAGCACTGATCAGAAATACCCATCTTCGGGCCTCTGGACACCCACTCCCAAGGCCCTAGAGCAGCCTTCTGTCAGCTTCGGGAAGCCCAGGCCATCCAGAGAGCTGGGCTGCCTAGAATGTCATTCTTGGTGCCAGAATTGAAAATCTTTATTGGAAAACTCGATGGGATCCTAACTGCTCCCTCTTGTGACCTCTGTCACCCTGGCTCTGTTCCCCGTGGTCAGGGAGCTCAGTGTAGTAAGAAGGGCCTACCGCCAGCTGGTAGAAGTCCAGCTTCCAGCAGCCAAGGGGCCCGGTGCCAGGAGGACAGTGCCCGAGGTGGGAGCTCTCTGGGCTGGGCTCTGTGCTGTAGGAGTTAACGCCATCCTCACCCTTGAAGGGTTCCTCTCCCTAACCCCCTGGGCAGCCTCCTCCCAGCCTTCCCGGCACTGCCAGCCAGCTTCAGAGTCTTGCGGTGGGAGCAGAAGGGGCTGGGGGGAGGGGGTGCCAATCTGGTGGGAACCTCTTCCGCTTCCCAAGCTCTCAGCTCTTCCCCAGCGTGCCCAGCGGTTTGGCCCTGGTTCTTGAGCCGTCTGCTGCCCGTGCTGCCTCTGACCGACATCGTTAGCGTGGGTATTTATATTTCATTAACGACATTAAGCCCAAATGGCATTAAAAGCAAAGCTGGTGATAAATAGCTTATTAATAAACAGGGAGTGCTCCGTGCTGCCTGGCCTCTGGCAGCCCCAGTGTTAACCCTTGCTGCCCTAGATAAATAGGCTTCACCCCAAAGATCATCCTCAAAAACATGGGGCCGGGAAGGTCTGGTCACGTGACCACCTTCCATCTGGTTATGCTCAGGTCATGTGTCTTGAAGCCCATGCAGGCCAGCTCGAGGTCACTGGGGTTCACACAGACTGGCCAGACACAGTTTCCAATCAAATCTCCCCTGCCCTCCTCACCCATTTTCATTCGAGGGATAAAGAATTTAGAATAGCTTTCTAGGCTACTAACCAGTCTTCCCCCGTTTCCTGGAAACCCAATCCGAAGGAAAGCCTTCTGTAGAATATTTAGAATTGTGATGCCTGTTGGAAGAGTAGCCACCCGAGCGGTGTAAGCCCAACTACTGTAGTCTGCGAGCTGGGATCAAGCCTATTACTGAGCATGTGCGGTAGCTCCTGGCATGCCAGGGGCCATCCCGTCCTGCTCAGCTTCATTTCACTGAGAAACAAAGCATGCTTTGCCAGTTCGGGCTGGCTTGGTTGCAAGAGTGATTGCCTAGCTTGCATGAAGTTCTGGGTTCTGTTCCCAGCAACTTGGAAACAGGTGTGGCGCATGCCTGTAGTCCCCACACTTGAGAGGTAGAGGCAGGCAGATCGTAAGTTCAAGGTCATCCTCAGCTACTTGACAAGTTCTAGGTCAGCCTGGAATACCGGAGACCATCTCAAAATAATAAAAATGACAAACTAAAATGGAATGATGCCCAGGCTAGCTAGCAAAGTGATGTCACCAGCTGAGGCTCATATTACACAGCTGCTGGGACCCCTCGTTTGGTTCACCCGCCCTCTCCCAGCCAGAGACAAGACTTGTCATGGAGGCGGCCATTCCTGGCTGCTGAACCTTAGCCTAGGCTCCAGTCCTTGTTGAGCTTTGCTCCTGCTGGGCTCCCTGCTTTTGGGACCCTGCTGCTCTGTTAGTGTGACAACTCCTGTGAAGGCTAGTGGTGCCTCCTGGGCAGGTGAGCTCTCCGACAGTTCAGGCGTGGTCTCCTGTCTGCGGGAGTCCTCCTGGAGGAAGGACCTGCTTGGCCTTATTTGTTTGGGGTTTAAGGTAGCAAATGGTGGTGGCTGTACAGTCATTCCTAGCATCTCTGAACAGCAGGGACAGACCCCTGCTCCAGCCCCCTGGCAAAATCAGCTGAAAGTCAGAAATTACAGCGCCCCTGAGAAGCTCTGGCCTCTACACCAGAAACAAGGTCCTCTGGCAGGCCTGCCCATTTGGGATTGTTTCTGCCAAACCTGGCTGGAGTGGAAACGGGGTTTTCTTAAGTCTTTTAGTGTAGGAAGGAAAGAGTGGGAGAGGGAGTGGTGCTTCCGTGTGCTCCCTCCCACCTAGAGGACAGGGCAGCGGTCACATGTCTGCCTCCTGCCTCCTTGCATCCACTCCCAATGAACACCCAGGGAAGATGGGCAGTATGTTAATAAGCCAGCCGTCTGCTGTCTGCCAGGGGCCGGACCCTCCCAACTCCTTGACAGGGAAAGAAGGAAGCAATAGCCATAAGGGAGATAAGTAACAGGAGGGAGTCAGCAGGGAACCCCCACACCACTTGGGGGACCTGGTTCACCCATTTCTCCTATTAAGTTATGGCTCTGTAGGTCTTTGCTGTCACAACATGGCTTGGTGGCTTGGTGAGTGGCACAGCAAAGTCATGACGCTCACTGCATTCTATTTCAGCTGAGCCAGGCTGGGGGGGGGGGTCTTATACTTGAAAAGCCAGGGGGTTACCTGATTTGTCTGTGGCTCCCTACAGCCACTGAGCCATAGGTAACTCAAACGAAAGAACTATGTTATAGCGAAGAAGAGAGACCCCAGGATGAGAGACAATACTACAGAAAAATGGCTCTGAGGCCTCAGAGCTGGGCCCGTGGCTTTGACGCACAGGCCTTCACGTGAGCCAAGGCCACTCCATGCCTTTCTCATATCCTCGCATCTAAGAGTAGAAGAAATATCTCACGTTTTCCTGAGGCCTAAGGGGCCCAACAAGAAGTCAGCCTTGGTGGGCTGGGGTATGTTAGGCAGTCTTAGAAGAGGTCCTAGGACAGGACTGGTACTTTCTTGGGTTCTAAGACAATTTTGGCTCTGTGTCTGCCTCCAACAGTGGACACTGCTGACCTGTTTGCTGAGCGTACTTTACCAATGTTAGCTGCAGGCAGAGCAGCCGCTGTGGAAGGCCTTTGGGATGGGGAAGGCAGGAGGGGTCCTGTGTCTTCCCTTTTGGAAGCTTCTCATATTTTCAGTTTCTTTTTACAACTGTTTTCCTTTTTTCCTTGGGGTCTAATTAAAGACTTGGAGCCATTTACAGCCTGTGGTTGGCTTTTTATTTGAAGACTTGGCAATTACCTTCTGCCCTAAAATAAGTTTCGATGGAACAGGGATAGGATTTTTCTCATTGGCTAAGTTCTCACTTTAATTTCATTGAATGTGTGTGTGTGTGTGTGTGTGTGTGTGTGTGTGTGTGCGTGCACGCGTGTCAGTGTGTGTGTATGGGTTACTGTGTGTGTGTGCATGTGTGTGTGTGTGTGTGTGTGTGTGTGTGTGTGTGTGTGAATGACAGAGGCTCCTGACACCTTCCACACTGTCCCTTTCCAGTTCCTGCCTCTTTGTCATTGTCCCCATCTTATGCCCCTTGGCTGAGGCAGAGGCCTGAACAGTGGGAACAGCATGTCCTCAGCCTTGCTGTGCCTCAAGGGGACTCTGTGACAACAGGTAGGTCATCTGTTGACTCTGTCTCGGTTTCTTCACTTGTGAGCAGGGCAGGGGTGGGCTTGCCTGAGGCCTCTCTGTCTTGCTCAGTGGGGTGGTCGGAAGCCACCAGCCCCAGCCCTGGTACCACCCAGCCTCACTTCTCCACTTGCTTGATGCGCCTTGAGTTCTAGCAGGAGTGCGTGGCCAACCTCCCAAAGCTTTTGACCCTTTCCTCCCTGACTTGCCTAGCCGTTGTGTGAACACACTTCATAGCCAGCCCCATGCGGCAGGGATAATGAGCGGCTTTTCTGAAGTCACTTGCTTAGAGAGGGGACAGAGCCTTGGGATCCAAACCCAGGCCCTAAGGCTTTAGGAAATCAGAAATGGGCAAAGGATTGGAAAAGAACTCTGTTTCCTTAGGGTGGTGGGGATAGCCTTGGGGATCCAGCTTCCCAGTCCCACCAAACAGCTATGTGAGTCTCTTTCGGTTAAGCCAAACAAAGTAAGTGGTGGCCTGCCAAAAATATCCGGGTCACAGTCGGCTTTGAATGCTGTGTTGCAAGTTGTAGGTAAGGCTCATTCTTAGATCTAGAAACTTCTTAAACAGCTTTTGGAGAGTTGGGAGTATCGGAATCTTACTGATGGTTGGATGAATGGCTGAGTGGGGCATGGCACTGTGCCTATGCCTGAGCCTGATATGTTATGACCTGGGTTGTGGGGGAGGGCAGGCGGTGGATAGGTGTACACATCCACCCAGGAGGATATGGCTGTCCTGTGTGCCAGGCAGCTGTTTAAATAAGAGCTGTCAGGATGGATGGCTCTTGCTGGCTTCCCTGGACAGAGTGAAAAACATGTTTCCTTGTCACTACATACCTGCCCATAGTCTAAGAAATCTGGATACCAGAGTCCTGTCCCAGATCCCCACGTTGACTCTCTCTGCTATGCCTGACTCCTGTCCCTCTGTCAGAAAAACAAAACAAAACAAAAAAACCTTTAAATTCTGACCCTTGGGCATGTGTAGGGATGGAAGATACTCTGAAAGCCAGAGTAGCTGTTTACATGCGGCAGGAACAACCCCGTCTTATTTTGGGGACAGGGTAGGCGTGGGAGTCCCTCAGATGTAAGGTCTGACTGAGGCAGCTAGAGACTAGATGATGTGAGTGCCCGAGTTCCCAAGGACTGATTAGATGGTATGCCAAGTGTATTAAATTTTGCAGACATTTTAACAGCAATATGCTAGATAGTTGGGTGTCCCCTGAGGCGGCTGGATTTTTTATATCCTTCACGGAAGGTCAAAACCCTCTTCTGCCTGCCTCTCCCCCTCCACCCTAAGCTCTCAGCTCCTCTCTTACTCACCCTCCCTTTCCTCAACAATTTCCCTTGCTTTTTGCTCTCTGCTTGTGGGGAGCCTAAAGGGCAACTCCGTCCCTGACAGAGAAAGCACTGGGTCCCTCCTGCCCTGTTGTTGGGGATGTGTGTGTGTTGGGGGGGTCTCTGGGGCTCGGGAGGGACATAGAGGGGACTTGGCTTCTATTTTAGTGTCCCCTACCCTTTCTCTCCCCATTTCAGAGATCGTCATGAGACCTGCTCCCTCCCTCCTTATTTTTATAGAAAAAAGGCAGGAAAAGCATCCATCTGGCATATGAATAATTGAAACACTCAACTCTCTTCCTGTGGCTGCTGTTTGTTCTCGGCTCCCCCGGCCCCGGCTCATCCCCCTGAGCACGGGTCTCCTAGTGGAGGATGGGGGCATTCTTTGGAGGGGAGCCCTTTCTCTGAATCCATAAGCCTGAGTGGGCCGTTTGGATGTGCAGTTTCTTTCTTATGTCTATGGGGACAGCCACCCCCTGGCCAAAGTCTCACTAAATATCAGTCAAAGTCAAACGGCTCACTTGGCCCTTGAGCTCCAAGGAATATTTTCCCTCGACCCTGACTGCTCCCAGTATCCCTGCGGTCCTCTGGCTTATACCAGGCTCTTACTGCCCCACTGCCCTGAGGGCTCAGCGCACTCCAGGAGCTTCAGAGAGGACCTTGGCCTCTGTGGCACTTACTGTGCCCTCCCTAGTCCCTCGCCCTGGCTGTTGATTGAGCATCTTGCTTCAGATGCCCCTGAGAATACGCGGTTCTGTGCCTCAGCCACCCCCTCTGTTACCTAGCCATTTCTCCACAGCTTTCCTCAGCCTTGGCAATGGCAGTTTGGAGAAAGTACCTCAGGAGGAGGTAGGAGACTGGGTCAGGGCTGAGGGACATCAGGGGCTCAGGCAGCTCTATGGGGTTGGGACAGACACAGCCTCAAACCTGCTGTCAGGGTTGGACAGTCACTGTCTTCTTTAAACTATTTAGAGAGAAGCAGAACTTTGGTGTATTAATTCTAGATGAAGAAGGGCCTCCGGATGACAGCTTAGCCACATAGTTCCCTGCAAGCCAGCTTCCCCTGACCCCCTTTACCCCTCCCACCTTCCTGCCCTGTTCGCCCAGCTGTGGCTCTCTGTCCTCATCCCGGATGATTCTTGCTTTGTGAAAGCTGGCTGACGCAGGAGAGTGTGAAGTGTAATCTCGGGCTCTCTGTTTGAGAAGTCAATACTTTTGTTTGTCTGTTTGGGACGTAGTATTTGTGTCCTCGATGAAGTATTGACTTGGAGCTGTGGGCCCTGTGGTTATAAAGGGTTGGTAGGGAGGGGCTGGCACAGATGGCACCTCCGGGCGGTGAGGGAGACCCTTATTCTTGTACCTTCCCGGTTTCGGTACACTGTTTCTTGGAAGATAACCCTACACCCCAAGAAAGACAGTGCATATAAACAGTAACAGAACATTCTAGTTCTTTTCTGGGTTTTGAAAAACAAACAAAAAACTACCCAGTAAGCAAAATATAATTCAGATGAAATTGAAATCAGGTTTGTTAATACATACCTATAGAAGATATATATACACACATATACATATATATATATATATATATATATATGTGTGTATATATATATGTATATATATATATATATATATATATATATATATATTGTTTGTAAAGACTCCTACACCTGTTATAAAAACTGCAAAATGTCTGGTATTCCAGGCCCTGGTACGAATAATTAGATATTTATATCCAATAAAACTGGTTTTGATGGGGTATTATTTCCCTCTGTGCAGATTCTCAGCAAAGGATGAGTTTCAGTGGTTGGCTGTGTGTGTGTGTGTGTGTGTGTGTGTGTGTGTGTGTGTGTGTGTGTGTGTGTATTTTCTCCTGACAATAAAACCAAAGGTTTGGCACCAACAAATGTATTTTCCGTAAATATCTAGATCTCTTTTTCCCCAGCTTGAGCTCTGCTCACGGGTCCGGTCATGCCAGTGTGCTCTCCTGCCCTACTTGTCCATTTGTCCTGGAGAAAGCTGTGCACAGTCTGTCTTCCCTGAACCTCAGGCTCAGGCTCTGGCCCAGAACCGGAGTGTGGGGTCCCAGGCCTTTGGTGTCGGTTACCTGCCCCTTCAGACCCAGTCCTGGACAACTCTAGTGAGTTCCATGCTTTGCTATTGCTCTGTCCTGCTCCCCTCCTCTTCAAACGGTTTCCTGGGATGGGGTTTTTATTCTTGTTAGCTGTGAAAAGCCCGATCTAAGTATTTTTCTGATTTTTATTAAGTACCTCACTGGTTTTCAATTTCTTTTCTGCAACCTCTTATGTGTAGACCTTCCTCCCTTTCCTCCCTCCCTTCCTTCCCCCTCCCCTCTTCCTGAGCAGTGTTGGACCTCTGGGCTCTCAGCCTGCATGCTCTCTGCTGTGAGCAGCGGGGCCCCAGGAGGCAGTTGGCATCACTGCCCTGGCTAGGAAGACCTGCCCCCATGCTGTCTTCTCCCCATCTGCTCTGCAGTGGTGAACAGACGGTTATGTGGATGGCTAGGACGTAGTGCTGAGGCTCTGGGTGGGACAGATCGATGGAGTGGGGCTGATGTAAGGTTTTATTTTTTTTTAAGACAGGTTTTGTTTGTTTGTTTTTGTATAGCCTTGGCTGCCCTGGAACTAGCCCAGTAATCCAGGCTGGCCTCCAACTTGCAGAGATCCACCTGCCTCTGCCTCCCAACTGCTGGGATCAAAGGTGTTCGCCACCACCTGACTTAGGTTCTTTTTGCTTGTTTGTCTCAATTTGTTTTGTTTTCTCTGTGTAACAGCCCTGGCTGTCCTGGAACTCACTTTGTAGACCAGGCTGGCCTCGAACTCATAGAGCTCTCCCTGCCTGTGCTAGAATTAAAGACGTGCCACTGCCCAGCCCGGCTTAGGTTCTTAACTGAGATGGGTTGAACGAGGCTGACTTCCAGCTGGTTCTGGTAAAGCAGAGACATGGGACTCACTGTCACTTGATCCACGGAGAGGCTTAGGGCAAGGGCTCACCCCTCTAGTCTCACTTTTCTGGTTGATGACACAGGGTCACTGAGGGAAGGATTCATTGAACTCCTGCGTGGCAGACATCACAGCTGGTGCTGGGCAAATGGGAGGAGTCAGTGTCTGCCATAATGTCAAAGGGAAGACGCACTCAAGTAGTTGTGACATAGGACTGATACCTTGACCACAGGTCCCCTGTGTAACGGGACCTGCTTCTTTCTGCCCCTCCCCCACTCCCTCTCAGGAGAGATGAGAACACTTTGTGGTCCTCAGAGGTCTGCAATGGCTTAACTTCATTCAGGAAAGAAAGGCTAGGAACCACGGAGGAATTTGACCTCCAAGAGGTCTGTGCGGAGAACCAGAGATGGATGGCTGTCCCTTCCACAATAAGCTAGCCCCGCTCTGTCCAGGACTTCTGTGCCAGACTGCAGTCTGGGCACTGCAATGGCTGGCAGGTGGCTGCTCTGATGGAGACCATTTAGATCAAAGATAGGAAGTCATGGGAAGGCAGCCTTGCTTCTGACCCTAGTGGGTGACACCACACTTAATTACAGAGCGATAGATGGCGAGCATAGCCCCAGGGTGCGGCTGCCATGCTGCCAGCACGTGTCATGCACTCCACACCCTTCCCGGCCTCGGGTACCCTCATTGTCCTCACCGAAGTGTCCCATACGCTCATGGCCAACAGCCCTGAGCCCATGGAAGATGTCCCTAGCGGTGATACACAGAGTGTCACATGCAAACTTCTCCTGTACCTCTGCCCAAGAGAGAACAGGAGTGACCCAGAGCACCTCAATGTGCAGCCCTTGCCAGTTTCAGGCAGCCAAGAAACTGGACCCTGGCCTGGAAGACCTTCCAGAGACACCTGCGTGTTCATTGTTGTCTTTCTTTCCACTTTCCTTCTCTTCCCCAAATCCTAAGCAAAATTAAGAAAGAAAAGGAGAGAGTGAGAGAAAAAGAAAGAAAGAAAGAAAGAAAGAAAGAAAGAAAGAAAGAAAGAAAGGAACTGCACCCAAGCTTCCTGTTACTGGCTCCCCAAGAAGCCAGTCAAATCTCCCCTTGTTGAGAACATTTTGACAGCATAAAATTGCTGCCGGAATGTGACTTTAACGAAAAGTAAAAAAAAAAAAAAAAAAAAAAACCTTCCTTCATGCATATGGAGTTTTTTGGAAAAAAAAATGGTATTTTAATGCTTTCTATTAAATTGGGACTAAAAGTGGTGTCTTAATTTGCATGCATTAGCATATTTGCATATAGATCACTGAAATGGTGGAAGAGAGAAGAACCTTTAAATGAAAATTCTTTTAAAGGCACAGGCCTGCCTGTCTCCCTCTGGGATTTATACTCGATCCTTTCCTTGCACCTACAGCCCTTGTGTCTTGATCTCGCTGGGTCAGGACCTGGTGCACAGCAGTTAAGCGCTGGGAAGCCCTGGCCCTTGTTACCACAGCCTTGTAGCTTCTTAGTGTAGGCAGGAACCCAAGTTGACCGGTCTCAGCAGTCCCTGGGGGAGGAGCTTGTGTCTTGGCCTCAGCAAGCCCTCCTGTCACGATTTCTGCTACAGTTTCACTGTAGACACCCATGCTACAGCTACTGCCCTGGGCCTGTAGCTGTGTGGCACTGGGGGAGGGGCAGAAGGAGGGCTGTCCCGTCTCTCTGGTATTCTCTGCTGTGTCAGATTCTTCTCTCTGAACCCCGGAGCCAAAAGGTCCAGCGTGTCATGCTTCCTTTACCATTCCGGCCCCTAGCTGTTCAGATGTCACCTCCTCAAGCTGTCTAAGCGTCCCCACATACTCCTCAGCCACTCCCCTCATTTCATTGTCCTCCGAGAGCTTGTCATTTGTCAGGTGGACCATTTGTCCCCTCGCCCACTGCTGCCATCCTTGCCTGGCGTCCATCTTGCTTACAGCCACCCCCTCCAAGGCTTCAGATGACGTTGGGCGTGTGGCGGGTGTCTGTGAGTATTTGTTGAGTGAGTGAAAGGGGTCAGGACTTGCCAGGACTGAGCTGGTGCCCTCAGTGTCACCACCTGAGTACACACAGTAGCCTCTGCGCTTTCTTGTGGCCCTCTATAGATGTCCTCAGCTTGATCCCCAAGAGTCCAGGGCTGGGTCAGGGACTTCAACTCAGAGGCACTGGGGTGGCAGGCGGGAAGCAGGAGATGGGGAGGCGGCTGTGGCCACGTACAGCTGAGGGGAGCAGTTTTGACTAATGGAGCTGAGAGTCCTCTTGTGGCGGCCCAAGGAACCCCAATCTTACATCCAGGTAGCTCTTCCTTAGGTCCTTTCCTCCCACCGTGGGGACCTCACGGAAATTCCAGGCTGTGTAGACAAGAGCCCCCGCATTCTGTGCCTGGATTGGGCTATGGGACAGTCCTTGTGTGGTAGCCCCCATCACCCTCACAGCACACAGGAAGTGAGGCCTCTGCACACAGGAAGTGAGATCTGGCCACTAAACTCAGCACCACCCCCTGATTCCCTACTCTGGTGGGCGGGGATTTCTGACAGGCCCCTCCAAGCTGTCTGCAGCCTTGGGCTCCAAGCCCAGCCCAAAGTGGGGGGGGGTGAGGGGGCACCCAGGGTTGGAGAGGGGCTGCGCCTCCACCGCTAATGAAAATCGGAAACCAACTGAGCAAGACAAGGTGCCCAGCCAGCAGGTTGTGGGAACGAGGGGCCTAATGGATGCGGCTGCAGCAGGCGAACGGATGCCTCATTGATCGCCCAGGGGCTATATTTATCCACCTTGGGTCCCTGGCCCCAGCAGCTGGATGGTACAGGGGAAAATAAATGGCCGCTGAAATATTCATGAGCCGCACATGCACATCCGTGGTCAGGGGACTGCCAGGGGCCTTTGCTTCCTCCCTCCACCCTGTCTCTTCGAAAGCCTCAGGAAATTCCTCGCACCTGGGCCAGGTGAAGCGTGGCCCAGCCTCACTGGGCACTCTGCCCAGCCTGCCACCTTGGGGACACCACCTCCTTAGGGCCAGGCTGATCCCTGCCTTGCTTTGTCCCCTCCATTACCCCCTGTCCCATGGTGACGAATTGGACATATGGGGCCATGGCTGCTTGCTTGACCCTGTGTGCCCTGCTGGAACTCTGCAAGGACAGACTTGTAGCTCATTTGTTCCTGTGTTTCCCACATGGCCTGGCATGGTGCTGATGCGACCTTGAAAGACGGCCATCGTGTGTTCGGAGTGAGACCCGGAGGTGGGCTGCGTCTCTCAGCTCTGCCTGCCCTTTCTTTGGGAGTGACTTCGCCTCCCAAGACTCAGTTTCCCCATCAGCAAACTTGCTTAGGAGCAATGTGGAGTATTTGAGGGTGGACCTGGGCCTGCTGGCATGGGGACCTGGTACAGTAGGCTAGAGCAGAATTCTGGGGCTGTCTATGCTGTTGAATCTGACTTTGCCAAGGAAGGGCCTGAGAGCCACAGGAATTTACCTTGTTTCTCTGTGATTCGCTCTAGTTCCAGTTTGTGGTTTTTAATGCTTCTGTTTAGATAGCACTGGGCAACCAGAGGCTCAGAGACCTCTTTCATGTTATCCGCTTCCGGGACATTGGACCAGGAGAGGAAGAGGAAGAGAAGGATTCTAGAGTACTGTTCTCAACCTGTGTGTGGGTTGTGACCCACCAGGGGCCAGCTATCCCATATATCAGATATTTACGTTACGATTCATAACAGCAGCAAAATTACAGCAACAAAAATAATTTTATGGCTGTGGGGGTCACTACAACATGAGGGTCGCAGGGTTAGGAAGGCTGAGGGCCACACTCTAGAGCCTTTGGCAAGAAGATGTTCTAGTGAATCTTCCTGGGAGGGGATTGCATGGGGGCAGGGTCCCAGACTCAGCTGTGTTCCAGGCAGGGCTGGATATACTGCCCGTCTGCAACAGGTTAGGACCTGGATATGGGCATCAGTGGGATAGATCATTCATGTCCTGGTGGTTAGCTGCCAGGCTTAGTGCCCAGGACGGCCTGGACTCAGTCCTCTTTGGTGACTGCTTTTAACTCTTTAGTTCTTCCTCTCCAAAGAAATGAAGGTCTTGATGGCAGAGAGGGTGTCATTAATACATTCGCTCCATGAGAGCTGGCTGAACAAGGACGTTTTCAACCAAATGTGCCCATAACCACAAGGACCCTGCCTCTAGGTGCCTACAGCTCACACTGTAACCTTGGTGCCACAGAGACACGTATTCCTTGCCTGTTGGGTTGCGCAGGATGTGTCCTTTGGTGGGTAGATGCCTATGACTTGAAAACTCTTTGACCCCGTTTAATGGAGAGGACTAAGGGTCAAACCGGCCATCTCTGGTGAGCCTCTGAGGGCTCCAAATGAAGAAAGCAGGACTCACTGAGGCTGGGTAAAGACAGAGCTACTGTCCCTGGCTCTCAGCCCACCCCCTCCCCCAGCCAAAGTTTGATCCAAACAGAAGCAAACTTTGGGGACAGCCCTGGCGCTGCATGGAGCCGGGCTGAGCCTGCGAGTGGCAGCGAGAGGAGAGGGAGGCAGCTCAGGCAGCCCTGGCGCCTGACTCCACGGTCCCAAGTCCCCTCCCTGAGCTCCCGGTCCGTGCCCGCGTTTACAGGCGCCTCTCCAGTCAGCTCAGAATGCAGCTTGGGGCCCGTGGCGGCTCAACCTTTCCCTCTCCCAGAGCCCCGGTCTAATCAACCCCTATAATTTATGCAGAAAATATGATTTATATTTAATTTCACCACACTTGCATTGTTAATTTGAGATGTAATTAACCCGTCGCCATGACAACTAATTTTGTGATGCCGTAAATTACCGCCGTCTTTTCATCAAAATTCAGTTACTTTGGCTCCTGTGTGCAATGTACTGATGCAATTAGGTTGCTAAGGGCAACTCAAAAGTGTTCAATTTCTTTTGTGCAACTGCAGTGGGATAGAAGCTCCCTTGCGTCCCCCCAGGGTCCCGTTGGCCATGGGCAGGGAGCTGGGAGCATGTGGCCGCCCTAGAGGAATGCTATTGGAAAAGGCGGACTGGGTGGGCGCCTGCTGGCTCTGCTGCTCTGCCTCTCATCCTCTTCTCTCCAGTGATCGTTTTTAAACAGTGACCCCTGGACATAAGCCCTCATATCCTGCCCCCACAGGACTGCAGGGCTGCGGAAGGGTTCCCGGCAGCTCTAACTCTGCCTCAGACTTTCCTGTCCCAGGTATCTCGATATGCTCGCTGTTGCATACAGAAAGAGCCAAAGCCACCTCCCCTTCTTCTCTCCCGTGTCTAACTTGTTTATATAGATCTTCCCCTCTCCCTCTCTCTCTTTTTCTCGCGCTCTCTCTTTTTTTTTTCTTTATTTAAAACAAAAACCCTCTGTGTTGCTTTTGTCACGTTAATTCCCATTTTGCCAACACCAGGGGCCCAGGCAGACGAGTTACCAAGGAACACAAAATTTTAATTAGTGTATTTTAATCATTCAGGCTTTCCGAGCTAATCCACACGCCCTAGAGAATTCCCGAGATGCAGCTCTGCCCTGCTTTACCATTTATTGTTGAGTCTATTATAATTACTGTTAGCAGGTGGGGACTGGGAGATGTTTATTATGAGTTTTTCATCTTTAGTATAATTACCGAAAAAAACAAAATAAAAAGATGTCGTTGTATTTTGTTTCCTAGAATTCTTTTTTTTTTTTTCCAGGGGAGGGCATGGGTAGTAGGTGACTTAGAGCTGTAGTTCAAAGACTCGCTCCTCAAGCCCACAGGCCCAGGAAAGCAGAGTGGCTGCTGCCTCTGATGGTCTGAGGGGCTGTACTCTGAGAGCGAGTTCTGAGGCCAAGGCTGAGAGCACCAGTGTTTCTACTCTGGGCTGGTCACTCCCTGTGCTTCAGGGTCTGGAGATCTAGCCAACGTGCAGCTGTTGGAGGTGAGGCTAGCCAAGCAAGCCGCGTGGCTCTAAACTGGCAGCTGCCATTTACTGAGTGTGTGGCTGGTATGGAGCCCTGAGTTGCCCCCTTTAGCTGCAGAAGTTCGCTAAACCCCTCACCCTCTGAAGCAGACACCAATGTCAAATCCTATTTTATTTGGGAAGGTCAAAACGCACATCCCAGGCTAAGAAGCTGCAGCAGAGAATTCGAGGCCAAATGTGACCCGGGAGCCCTAGGCTCCCTCTGACCGTACCAGAAGATCTTCCAGGTCTCATCAGAGAGGCTCCTTCCTCCCAGAAGCCTTTCTGGATTTCCTGAAGCTGAGGAATGTGTGTCTCCATGGCCTCAAGGCCTTAGTGACTTCTCCCCTGAGCTGTCTTGCCTAGTGACCACCAGCGAGGGTGGAGCATGCCTGCCACTGTCGCTGTGGAGCCCAGCATTGGGAGCCTCTGTTCAGGGACATCTTCTAGGAAGTATGTGGGGTGGGTAGGGGTATGTACAGGAGGACCTGGCAGTGTGCTGCCCTTGATTCCAGCAGTGCCAGGGCACCTGCCTGTAGACCTCCTTCAGAGGTGTCACTCTTGGCAGAGGCCAGAGGCCCTGTGTTCTGATTCCCACAGGAAAAGGTAACTTAGGGGCCCAGGTCAAATTTAGGTCTCATCCTGCGAGCTCTACATGCTATGCAAAACCTTAGCTTTGGCTTCTATGTCCCCAGCCAGGACCCCCCCCACACACACACTACCTTTGTGACATTTGAGAGCCTAGAGCTTTCTTTTTCTTTCCCCAGGATCATTTTTCAAATGTGTTCCCCTCTGAGTGGTGATTTTGAAGTTTTTCTGGAAAATTCCACAACTCTACCCTAGTGCCCAGGTTGGGGTTGAGGGCTATTAACTTTCCAAGGCATTATGGAGCAAAATGCCTTGGTGTGAGCTTCTGCTCCTTTCCAGTTGGCTTCCCCTGGGATGGAGGGGTAGATAATTAGTACATCTCTGGGAAAGGGCCCGGGGCATGCTGAGGTACACACTGGTGGCAGCACTCCGTGGTGGCAGCACTCCGTGCTGAGCTCTACATTCTTGGGACCTCACACACACACACACACTCACACACTCACACACAATCACACACACACACACACTCACACACACACACTCACATACTCACACACACTCACACACACTCACACACACTCACACACTCACACACACTCACACACACACTCACACACACTCACACACACACACTCACACACACTCACACACACACTCACACACACACTCACACACACACTCACACACACTCACACACACTCACACACACACTCACACACACACTCACACACACTCACACACACTCACACACACACTCACACACACACTCACACACACTCACACACTCACACACACTCACACACACTCACACACACACTCACACACACTCACACACACACTCACACACACTCACACACTCACACACACACTCACACACACTCACACACACACTCACACACACTCACACACACTCACACACACCCACACTCACACACACTCACACACACACTCACACACTCACACACACTCACACACACACTCACATACACTCACTCACACACACACTCACACACACACTCACACTCACACACACTCACACACACACTCACACACACACACTCACACACACTCACACACACTCACACACACACACACACACACACACACACACACAGCGCTCCTTCTCAGTCCTGTTGGGGTTTACCCAGCACCACCCTCAGCTGCTACCCTCCCCCGGGAGACTAGAACGGATCAGTCCAAGTGTAGACATGGCCCACTCTCCCAACGTGATGATTTTAACATTGTGAGCAGCATCTGGCCTGCCTAAGTCTTTGGGCTGCCATAGGTCACCATCCTGCCAGGTCTCAAGTCTGAAAATACAAAGCTTAAAAAAAAAATACTCTAAAATCTGAAATATGAGCGACTTCCATGATGTCAAAAGTGAAAAACTATCCCCTGACTTTATGCAGCTTGTCACAGTCAAGGATAGATCATTTACACTTTATATATATATATATATATATATATATATATATATATGTGTGTGTGTGTGTGTGTGTGTGTGTGTGTGTGTGTGTATATTAAATCATATATATATATATATCATATATATATCCGGGTGTTGTTTGTGGCACACCTTTAATCCTAGCACTCAGGAGGCAGAGGCAGGTGGATCTCTGTGAGTTCAGAACCAGAATGGTCTATAGAGAAAGTTCCAGGACAGCCAGGGCTACAAGAGAAACCATGTCTCAAAAACAAAACAAAACAAAACAAAATAAAATAATACTATGGGCAAAAGTCATAAACAAAATAAGACATAAGCAAAAATAATTGCTGCTGGTGATAACCCTGGCATTAAAGCACTTACTTTGCAGCTGTGACACCCTGGGTCCTGTGCCCAGCGAAGTATGAACTGGTTGTGGTGGTGAAGGTTTGTAACCTTGGTAGAGGTAGGTGGGTCAGAGTTCAAGGTCATCCTCTACTACACAATGAGTTTAAGGCTAGCCTGGGATACATGAGACCTTATCAAAGAAAGAAAGAAAGAAAGAAAGAAAGAAAGAAAGAAAGAAAGAAAGAAAGAAAGAAAGAAAGAAAGAAAGGAAGGAAGGAAGGAAGGAAGAAGGAAGAGAGAGAGACAGGTTGGTGAGATAGCTCACTTGGTAAAGGTTCTTGTTGCCAAAACCCAAACCTAAACTAGATCCCCAGACCCACATAGGAGAAGGTAAGAACTTACTCCTGAAAGTTTGGAGTTTGTCTGCTAATCTCCACACGCTCACCGTGACGCATGCAGCCACGTGTTCAGAGACTCACGGTTTTTCGTTTTAATTTAGTTAGAAACAACGTTTTAGACAGAATCTGTGTAGCTCTGGCTGGCCTGGAACTCTCTATGTAGACCAGCCATCACAGAGAACTGCTTGGCTCTGCCTCCCGAGTGCTGGGATTAGAAGTGCGTGCCTGTAAAGTAGTGAGTTAATAGGTTTTTAAAGAGAAAATACTGGAAAGGAAGGGGAGAAGGGAAATGAGAGAGGGCAGGGGTGGGGGGGGGGAGAAAGCAAGTTATACCTGAGCACAATGAATTTTACTTTTAGTCTCCAGTACCTTCCTCATGATATATGTAAACATTCAAAGTCCAAAAACATCTAAAGTCCAGAAACACTTTCAGTCCCAAGCATTTCTACTAAGTATTGCACCTGCAGGAGGTGGAGTTTCCCACAGATGCCCCAGCTGCCTCAACTAAGCAGGCGCTTGCCAGCTGTGTAGTGGGAAAACTGTCGGGACTAGTGCACCCTGCCCCCTGGCCACAACCCCATGGCGTGCATGGATAGTGCATCAAATGTGCGACCCCCATGGCGTGCATGGATAGTGCATCAAATGTGCGACCCCCATGGCGTGCATGGATAGTGCATCAAATGTGCGACCCCCATGGCGTGCATGGATAGTGCATTGTATCCAATGTGCCGATCCCATTGCGTTCTTATTCTTCTCTCTATTTATTTTTGTTTGTTCTTTTTTATTTTTATTTTTTGCTTTTGAGACAGGGTTTCTTTTTGTAGCCCCTAGCTGTCCTCGTTCTTGCTCTGTAGAACAGGCTGGCCTGGAACTCAGAGATCCAGCTGACTCTGCCTCCCGAGTGCTGGGAATAAAGATGTGAGCCACCACTGGCCAATTCCTTCCTTCCTCCCTCCTTCCCTCCCTCCCTCCCTCCCTCGCTCCCTCCCTCCCTCCCTTTCTTTCTTGTTTTTGTGGAGGGGGTTGAGATAGGGTCTTGTCATGTAGCCCAGGCTGGCCTTCAACTCAAGCTCCTTCTCTCTTGGGCTCCCGGATGCTCCTACTACAGCCGTGTAACCCCTTTGCAGTCTTGAAAGGTATTGCATACACTATTTTAATTTGTATAAATTTTATCTATTAATACTATATTCAAAATTAAATTTGAGAATTAAAAAAAAGTTTACTTAATACCTTTAAAAGTGATCATTAAAAGTTCATTACATTGCCAGGCAGTGGTGTCACACGCCTTTAATTCCAGTTCCTGGAAGGCAGAAGCAGGTGATCTCTGTGAGTTCGAGGCCAGCCTGGTCTACAGAATGAGTGCCAGGACAGCCAGGGCTACACAGAGAAACCCCACTCATGAAACCAAAGCAAACAAACAAACAAAAGGAAGCGCTACTTTGCACACAGGAGCGTGTCTGGGGAGGGAGGTGCACTTGTATCCTTGCAGATGACTGCATCTCCTTTGCTCTCGACCAAAATGCAGCAAGCTACGCCTTTCTCCATGGCTCTGTGCAGTGCAAAATCTGAAACTGAATCAGTGAGCCCGGTGCCCTGTTACAGTAAAACCCATTGGTCTAGTTCACACTTGGAATGACTCATTTCCCAGATCTGAGGGTTTGTAACTTTACACATGGATCACTGAAGGATGCTGCTCTCAACACTGACACATTTCATTGTGTGATATTTAAAAAGAAAATCACAGCTGTTAATATCATCTCTGATCTCATCAAGAAGGCTATTCAGGATCGGGACACTGTCAAAGTCACCAGTGGATACGGGTTTTCCAAAAGCCTGTTTTTCACTGGAAGACTCAAGTTTGACACTGGGGCAATTACTGTCAGCCTCTGCCCCACCCCCAACCTCTTTAGAGAATGATGCTGCTCAAACGCTCCAGTCTGACCAACCGTACAGTCCCTCAGGTGAAAATGGCGTCCCCCCAAAAAGGCGTTTGCTGTACTTTCAGCTCTCCCACATTTTCATGGACTCAGGCAGGCACTGGGCTTGGATGCGCAGACAAATCACCCCTAGTGCTTGTTTTATTCATTCCCAAGAGTCTCAGGGAGAGGGCTGGGGATGTGGCTCAATTGACTGAGTGCAGGGAGCTCTGGGTTCAATCCCCAGCACCACATAAACCTGTGTGGCGATTGCATGTCTCTAATCCCGGCCTTGGGGAGGTAGAGACAAGAAGCTCCAAAGTTCAGGATCATCAGCTGCCTGGTGAATTCGAGACCCGCCTAAGCTTTGTGACACTCTGTTTCAAAAAAGAAGAACCAAAGGGTCAAGGTCTCATAAAGACGAGCACTGTTTCTAGTTCCGCCTGGGACATTTACGCGGTAGTGGCATTGTTTCGTGCGATGGAAGGGAACAGGGCTGGGGAGAGGAATGATTGTTACTGCCAGGTTCTTGCTGGGAGCCCTCATCTCACCACCACACTCAAGAAGAACCGTGGTTTTGACTCCATGGGACCTCTGCGAACACAGTCTCCCTCCTGTCCCTCCTGTCTGGGCCTTAGCTTGATTTCTGCTGCCTGGCAGGACACTTTCTTGTTCTGACTCTTCTTGCACCTTCTTGGCTGATTTGGTTCAGCCTCTCCACACCTCTGAGTTGCCCATCTGAAGTGATGCTTCAGTGGGGAGAGGCATGGCGGGCGGGCGTTGGGGGATTCACAGGGCTCTGGTGGGAGAAGATGCTCCCTAACCCTGACTGCTCTGCAGCCTGAGGACCCTAGCGGTAGATGAGGCGTTCTCCTGGTTTAGAAACATCACTGTGGTTCTCTCGCCTCAGGGCTCAGACCTGTCTTGAACTTAGGCTCCCACTACCTGCTCAGGGTCCTGGAGCCAAAGGCTGGCTTCCTCTTCCTCCTCCTCCTCCTCCTCCTCCTCCTCCTCCTCCTCCTCCTCCTCCTCCTCCTCCTCCTCCTCCTCCTCCCTGCTGTTGACTCCCTCTCCTTCCACTCCCCTTCCCCCAACCACCTCCCCCAGCATGGCAGCTTGTCCAAGACACTGAGTTTTGTCCCTTCCTTTGGGGCTCCCTGAGAGTAAGAGAAAATAGCTGTCTAGTGAGGGGGGGTTGGGAAGCCTCTTGTTTTCACCTCTTAGCGACTGGTTTTCCCAACTTTCCCATCCAAGCTCCCGAGGAACAAAAGGCCTCCAGCCCTGTGTGCTGGGCCGGGCCCAGCAAGGGGACTCACCAGCGACTCTTTATTGAGTCTTCAAGCACAGGCCAGGCAGTCCATTAAAAAGTCATTCCCTTTTGTGCTGCCTGGCCCCCAGCTGTCCCCCCTCTCATGTGACGGTCGGTCACAGTTGTAAAACAACAACACACAGAGTTGGCAACTAACGAGGCTTTTTTTCAAGCCAGGGTCTCCATGGCAACCTCTGTCAATCACCCCTCAGGAGCGCTTTAACCTGACCAAGACAGGGAAATAAAAAATAAAATAAAATAATAATAGTAATAATAATAATAAAAGAAGCAGCAGCCAAGAAGGGAAGAGTAGGAAGAAGAGCGAGAGAGGCCAGCAGACGAGCTGGGAGGGAGTTCAGGAAGTTTCCAGAACACACGTGAAAATTTAATCAGTTGGGCAGGTAAGTGACAGGAAGGGAACAATAGTCATGTTAATTTTCTACGTTGCTCCTAATCTTATGAAGACTCCTAACATTGTTCTGTGCGCCATAAAATGGTGGGGCCCGGTTATCTGTGGAGGGGGTGTGAGAAGAAAGGCTGTCCCGTGAGCTGTTACAGGACATAGATGGTACCATGGACCCAAACCAGAAGTGCCCAGTTGATGGCCTCAGGACAACAGGGACAGCCATTTGGCACTTGGCTGGAGTCCACCAGGGTGCCCAAGTCCTTCTATGTGCGGCCCAGTGCCAATGGGGATAGCCCACAGTATATGGTTGGCAGAGTGCCAAGGGACACTTGAGGGCCCTCATCCTCCGTGCCATATAGGGGAAGGACCAGGCCAGCACTGTAATATGTTGAAAGGGATGCCCAGAGTGGTGGACAACGGTAGGACTCCCCATTCTTCACATGCTACTGTGGCAGCAGATGCCTGGTTCCTGGGCACGTGGCATCATGCCCAGGGTGAGTTCAACCTTCTGAATGTTGGCATGATGCCGGGGCATGGAAAGCCTGAGTTCCCCCCCCCCACCTTGCCCCCTGACACTCATACATGCTGTCTGGAAGCTAGCCAGGGACTCCACAGGTTCCCAGGTCTACACAGCCTGGGCACGGGCTGTGGGCAGCCTTGGCAGCTGCTGCTTGGCCCTTCGAGTGTTGGGAAGAAGGCAAAGGCAGGCTTCTTGGGCCAGCCTTCACTGCTCAGTCTCCAGAAACCTGGTTTGTAGACACTTTGTCTGCCTGGACATGGTGAGGGGGCGCAAGTCCCTATGGCTGCTGGCACCTTGCGGGAGGGCTTTCTCGTTTGTGGAGTCTGGAAGCTGTCTGAGGCCTGAGTAGATTCTGGGGCACAGAAACTTCCAGAAATGGGGAAGAGGGGGAGTATTGGCTCACATCACTGTTGGACAGTGCTGGGTTCCCAGAACCCCAAGGATAAAAATGCTCAAAGCTAAGTGTTGGGAGGCTGAACTTTTCCTCAGACTTACAAATCCATACTCAAAATTGAAGACATAGTTAGGAAGGACTAGGTAGGTGCTGACCAACTAGGGCATTTGGGTTTCAGAGACCTTTTTGTTTCCTTCACATAAAGGCTATGAGCAAGGATCCCATGACAGACATCTGCCTCCTGGCTCTGCTGTCCCTGTTTGCCACCCTGGCCTTGTCACTGAGTTTCCCCTGACCCTGTCTGGATCCTGCAGTAAACCACTCCCTGCCTCTGCCCAGCTCACCCACACTGTCTCCTTCTGCTTCTCTGTCCATACCCTTTCCAGGCCCATGACTCCCCTCTCTATCTTTATTCAGCCCTTATTCCTCCTCACTACAGGGCGCTGCTCACTTCCAAACAAGATGAAGCAAAAACCTCTCTGGTTGGTTCTTCTCATATTCCTCCCCTTTGTCCTAGCTTTCACTGTGGGGAAGCTGGCCAGGGACTTGACACAGCGCCACTTAGATGTCATCTTAGTGGGTTTACAGCAGCAGCTGACTCATGCCTTGAACCCACTTCTTTAAGACAAGACACAGACGAAGGAAGATCCTGGGAGCCCAGGCACCTCTGTTCCTCCTCTGTCCTTTCAAGAGAGTCCCATGTGCCTCTTTGGGGGCCCCCTCCAGAGACTACAGTGGCCCCTTTGGGGGGCCCCCATCTGTTTCTCTCCTTTCCTGGGTACCCAGGGAAGCTCCTGCAGGAAAAGAATGTTAGCGATCTGCTGGTGTAGAGAGCTGGCACAGCACCCAGGCAGGGCTGTGTTGTGCCAGAGCCCAGTAAAGGCATTGGCGAGGGCTGCCTGCCTTCCCCACCCGGGGTTTCCTCTGGCCGGTTTGGCATGTGGCCTTCAGCTTGGCCTGAGGCAGAACACGGACAAGGTGGCCTCCTCATCAGGACCTGGAGGGCTGTGTCTTTTCCTCCAGGTACAAAGGGTGGGGGGCATGATGACAACGAAGATTCTGCAACAGTTTGTGGAAGAGGAAATAGAGTGGGTAGGAAGGACAATGTCCGGAACGCTTGCTATCAGTCTGGGACTCTAAATCCTGGGCACCAGACTTCGTCATTCCCAGCCTCCTGCTGTCCTCTGTCAGCTGGGGTGTGAACTGTGTCCTCTGCCATTTCATGAGTTGAGATCTAAAAAGGCTTCATTCTGCCTGGGACATGGTCAGCCTCTGCTAGGCATGAACAACTTTTTTTTTTCTCTTTCTGTACTGTTGAACCCCCAGGGCTCCTGCATGCTAGACAAGTAGTCTACCACTGGGTTTGTTTTGTGTTTTAAGATTGTGTGGTGTGTGTGTGAGAGAGAAAGAGACAGAGAGATGTGTGTGTGTGTGTGTGTGTGTGTGTGTGTGTGTGTGTGTGTGTGTGTGGCTATGCTTGCTTGTGCATGTGTTTGTGAGATGACAGGTGACTTTGGGGACACTTGCCTCAGTCACCTCCTCCTTATTTAATGTGTATGGGTATTTAGCCTGCATGTATGTCTGTGCAGCACATGTATGCCTGGTGCATGCAGAGGCCAGAAAAGGTCATTAGGTCACCCAGAACTAAAGTTTCAGACAGAGGTGACTCACCATGTGGGTGCTGGGAATTGAACTCAGGACCTCTGGAAGAGCAGCCATGCTCTTAACCACTGAGCCGTCTCTCCAGCCCCACCTTCTTATTTTTTAAAACAAAATCTCTCACTGAACTTGGAGCTTGTCATTTTGCCTAGACTGGATGGGCCAGCAGGCCCAAGAAATCTGTCTGTTTCCAACCCACCAGCCAAGGTTGCCGGTATACACCACCTCACCAGACTTTTCTATAGGTACTGGGGATCCGAACTCAGGTCCCCTTGCTTATGCAACAGTCACTTTCCCCTCCAAACCATCTCCCCAGCTCCTACATTCCAATTTCCATTATTCTTTTATTTGTACATTTTATTTTGAAACATGGTCCCATTCAAATTGCCCAGGATAGACCTTAATCTCACCTCCAGCCTTGTGATCCTTCTGCCTCAGTTTCTTGAGTAGCCTGGAATATAATTGTATGCTGGGCTAAATATGAGCAATTACGGTGGTTGTGAGGGCAAGAATGAGCCCATCCTAAGGGCGGTTGGAGGTGTCCATGAGTTAGCACATGCAGAGTGTTTGATTACAATGAGTGTCAGCTGTCAACAGTGATCACTGTCACTGTTGCTATTTCCCAGTGCTCTGAGGTGGGACTTTACCTTGCTCTGAGTGACTTGGGCAGTATATCTCCCTCTCGAGGTCACCTGTCTTTCTAGAAAATTCAGCAGTACCCCTGGCCCATGCAATTATGCTTCAACACCTACCTCCCTCCCCACTTCATTACACTTGGCCATCACTTACCTGTTCAAGATTCCCTGGGCACGGTCCTCTCAGGGGGTTCCTAGCAAAAAGGGCTTCCCAGGCAGGCTTATGCCCCCCCCAAGTCTCCCCAGGCCTGGAGTCTAACTGTATTGTAACATAGTAGCTGAATGAACTTCAGTTTCAAAGGTTAATATCAAAATCTGGAGTGGATTACCTAAAAATTACTTACAACACCATTAAAATTCTGAACTCTTTTTGTTGTGGCTGTAAATTAATTTAAAATGTCAGGTTTTTTGAGAAATCCAATAAGAAATTGAGCCAACAGAGCAATCTGCAAACTGTCTGGCAAAGAGGAAAGTGTGTCTCTTCAATCGACAGGGAAAAATATGGAGCTTAACTGGAACCATATGGCTGACTACTTGAGAGAAGTCTGCAGAAAGGGAGGGGGGAGAGGGAGGGGGCAGGAGCTCAGCTGACAGCCACACGCACACAGCAGGCTGGCTGTGGCCTTGGCATTGGTGCAGGAGAGGGGCCTGGCGGACGCCTGGCACACAGCCCTCCTTGGCTGCCCAGTGTCCACAGTCACCAGGCAGCCCTAGGCCTCAGCTTAGCCAGCCAGGCCCATGCTCTTAACACTTTCTCTCTATGTCCATTCGGGACACCCCCCCACCACCACCATCCGGGAACCCTACTCCCACCCCTAAGGGGCCCGAACTCCCTCCCTTGGGGGGAGAGGCTAGGCATCCAGCTCTCCTGTCCTGGGCTGCCACCTGCATGTCTCCGAGGGCTGCCTCCTCTCTGTTCTCTATGGGCTTCCTCCAGGCCAACATGTGGTCCCCATTACTCCTGAATTCCCCCAGATTTACAACACATTAAGTAATTTGTAGGTTATTTCAACTTCAATCTGCTAAAGTTGAGAAAATCAAAATTAAATTCAAACCACAAAGAAACTTCAAAGAAAAAGGAGGAAGGGAAAACTTGAGTGCCTTCTCTCCCCAGGTCCCCGTATGTCCCCCTCCTGTCCCCCCTCCCTGGATCCCAGCCAGCCCCCACCCTTGCCTCCCTTCCTCCGGGCCTCCCCTTTCCTGGGCTGTGTTGCTCCGGGGCTCTTCCCCGCAGCCTTTGGCAGGCAGTGTCCAGGTGCCTCTTTAGGTGGACGTGTGTGCGGAAGTCCAGGGGCCGCTCCGGACTCGTGCTGGGGGTGGAGGGGCGCTGCTGCTTTGGCAGAGGCTGGGAGCCGCTCTGTAGGGTCCAGCGCTGCTTGCTCGCCTCCCGGGAGCCTTCCTGGCCTGTCACTTTCCTTACCTGTTTGGGGGGGGGTCACCTTTACCATGCTGCCCCAGCTCCCACAGTACCCAGGGCAGCTGGTGGGCACCACCTGGCCCCTCCATTTAATAGCTCAGGTTACTTTATTTTGTCTTCTACCCTCTAAAACAGCCTTGTAAATAAGCAAACACTCGGTGCCAAGCACCTTCGGCACTCCGCCAGGCTGGTAAATATTTTAGTAGTGACTTGGTAGCAGTTGTGCTCACTTTGATTCCCTCGGAAAGGTCTTTGGTGCCGGGGAAGGGCCGAGGCTCTGGGAAAGGATTCGCTGGTTATTTATACTCACCTCTGACCACTCACCTCTGACCACGTGGCCTTTGCTCTGTCCCATGAATTAGATGCTGGGGTATTTTTAAAGCTCCAGGGGGGTATTTGGCTTACACTTTTCATCAAAGACGCAGAAAACGCCTCTGCTCCCTCTAGAAATGCCCCATGGCCGTGGTGGCGATGTGGGAAAGCAGACCTATCCCCACCCATGACCCAAATGTCTGGGAGACATGGCAGGTGTTAAGAGTTTGGCCACGTGCTTGCTGTGGATCTTGTGCTACTGTGGTTGGGAAGAACCCTAAGGAGCAAGAAAAGGAGGGTTCTGCGGTTAGGGATGTGTGACTCTCAGGAGGTGACGCTCAGGATGTGACATCAAAGCCATGTGGCCACCTGAGATGGCCCCAACCAGGGGTGTTTAAGAGAAGTGTAACAAAGAATGAATTTTCTAGGCATCGAGTTTCAGAGGACCTGCTCTTACCATGGGAAAGAGGGAGAAGGCCAAGGAAGACCAGCCCCGGGCAGGAACAAGCCTCCAGCCAGAGCTGCTAACCTGATTCTCTGCAGTCCAGGCCCTCCCTCTAAGCCTGGGCAGAAACACCTGCAAAGCACAGGCCTCCCTGCCCATTGCCAGGAAGCTGGTTTATCCAGACCCAACTTTGCTGTGTCCAGCGAGGCCTCTGCTGCCCGAGGCTGGGTACCAGGGAAGGGATGGGCGAGGCGGTGGGGTGGGCACGGGCGTCTGGCTTTAATAGACTGCTCAGAGACACAGCCACGCACCCCTTTGTTTTATGAGTGGTTTTAATGTACAGATGTGTTCGTTTTAAAGGGGCTCTAAATCATGGCATGGTGAGAGTGAAGTATTGTGTCCCACACCCCAGGGCTCCACTGTCTATGTGGTGAGCCTCCGTGAGGTGGGCATAATCGAAGCAGAAGTAAGGCCAGGCTTCTCTCTCTTGGCTAATGCGATAGATGGGCCGGGAGAGAGTGGGCGCATCTGCATTGGGTAAGATGGGCCCAATGTTGTATAGAGGACCCTTTTTCTTCTTCCCATCCACAAGGAAGGGTGGGGCCTTCCCACTCCAGCTTACGGCTAGGGCGCCATTCAGCTGACCAGCTAGCCTACTGCCACTCCCAGCCGCCTGCCCTTCCTCCCTGGGCTCCTGGCGCCATGATGCGCGCCACCCGTCTGCACCCACGCACACCCTATTGGTGCTCAGCCTCCGTGGGCGCGAGTCAGGTGAGCAGCAGACATTGTAGTAGACCCAGCTCACCTCCTTCCCGGCGGGACTGGTGCCAGGGCTGTGCTCTTCCCGGAAGGCTTCCAAGCTCCCCCGCTCGCTCGGCATCCTGCTGAGCCTGTTCTCAGGGTGCGGGGGCAGATCTTTTTGGGGGGGAGAGTGTCTGCCCCATGCTGCCCTGGCGCCAGCTCTTCCTCAAGGCCCTGGTGGAATTGCCTGAGGGAAGCAGCTGGGCTGGAGGAGCTGAGGTACTTCTGAGATGGGAATCAGGAGGGAAGCCGCCATCTTTCTGGGGCACTCTATACTTCTTTAGGAGCAGACACAGAGCCTTGGACCAATCCATGTTGGTGCCGCTTCTTGCTTGGTGACTTCTCAAGTTTTGTTTTTACATCTTCCAGGAAGATGCAGAGCCCAATACACTCAAGGCGAGTCTCAAGGGCCTTCGTGACTGCCCAACCTTGTGCACTCTGGTCCAACCCTAAGTTTTCCACATATTTGGGAAGTGGGAAGAGTTCTATGCAGGGGACAGGGTGATAGAGGAGGCCTTCCTTTTGGTTCTCTGAGATAGGGTATGGCTTTGTAAGTAGCGCAGTCTAACCTCAGACTTGCTTTGTAGTCCAGGCTGGCCTTGAACTGAGCTTCTCACACGCTGGTTATAGGGTTATAGGTGTGTGCCACTGTGCCTAGAAGAGGCCTTCCTTGATCACCTAAAGGTACTAGGCCCCAAGTTTGGTATCCTGTGATGTCCCTCATTCCTGACCCCTGTGTGATGGAGACCCACTCTAAGAGAATGGTGTACTGTCTCTTGCATTTGGAACTACATGGCCCCCAGAATGCTCTCAGGCCTTTTCCTGTTACTTCCTCTTGGTCTTTGGGAATAGGTAGGGGTCCCTTCTGCGCGTACTCTCTTCCCCGGTGTCCCTAGAGCAAGGGAGGGAGCAGAAGCCATCGGTCCTTTAGAAAATGGTATCATGGAAATACTCCAGGAAGCTGGCAGCCGAGATCACTGACACTCCCACTTTGTTGATCCCATGGGGCAAGGCCAGGGCGCGGGTGTCTGCCTGGGGTCCACGGGCAGTTAGGAGTCTTGACGAGTAGCTGTGTCTTCTGAAGGGAAGGATGCCATACTGTATGGAAGTCTTGGTTTCCCTGGCAGGGTCACTCATAGATTCTGTGATGACCTTGAACTAGACAAAGCAGCATGAATGGCAAGAGAGACAGGTTGGTGACTGAGAGGCCCGGCCTCCTCTTCACCGTATAGACGCCTGCCTCTACTTCCTTCCACCAAGGTTGACAGGGCTGAGGCCATGTGGTGCTTCTGCTTGCCAGACAGACAGATGCTGGAGCTTGCCCTTCCCACTCTGCCCAGAGAGCACCCAAGGAAGCGAAGGTAGGGCCTAACAGGGGAGACAACCTTGTTGTCAGGAGAGACAGAAGGTCAGAGACAGACAAAGGGACCAGAGCCACATGGACCCTCCACCCCTTTCATCCCAGGACAGGGTCTCATGGTGAGGGGGACGCGCTGGCTGGTAGCCAGTTGCCCTGTTTCTCCTTGATGCCTGTGTGGAGTGAGCCCTGGTTTCAGGCTCCCCGCGAGCCGGGAATGGAGGAGATCCTATGAAAATGATGATATGTGACAATCAGTCACAGCAATTAGTGTTTTGGTTAACAGGCCTTTTTTGTTTTCTCTCACCCAGACAGAATGTCACAAATAAATCCTCTCCTGCATTTGCATATTAATTGGATCGGAGACGTCAAGCATCTTTCATTAAAGAAAATGATCTGCATATTTGGAGACATAAAATAGTTATTTTGATGGGTTTTTTTCCCTAAGATCAGGGGGTGGGGGAGGTAGGTGATAGGAGTTCTAGAATGGAGGTAGAGTGAAGGCAGAGCCAGCCAGCCCCTCTGTCTAGTTAACCCTCTGCGGTCTGAACTTGGTGGGCCAAGGTTGAGCAGAAAGATAATTAGTCCGTAAATAAATCAAGAGGCCCCGGGGTCAGCTTGGCTGTTGGGCAGAAGGGCCCCTCACTAACTTATGAATGAGGAGATAGGCTTGGGGCTCTTATCCTAGGTAGCTGTGCTGCCCGGAGTATTTCCAGAGGCAGTGGGCATTAGGGCGTGGCCAGGTGTCCACCTTATGTCCAATCTAGCTATGTCCCTCCTCTCTTTGGCTTACTGGTCGACCCCTGTTCTTTCCCCATAGCTCACGTGTCTGTGCCTACTCTCTCCATTCACTATGACCTTGTGTTTCCCGTGTCCTTCTCATCCTTTGCCAACCAACCTTTCTCCCACTCCTCTCCCCAGCCCAGTTGGGAAGGTTTCTGGGAGCCGCAGAAACAAAGCTTAGAGTCATTATCACACACACTCGAAATAACCCAGAAAGCTACAGGGCCCATATTAGGGCATGATTCCCGGGGAAAGCAGAGTGAATGTACAGTTTTTGATAGGTGACTGTGACTGTCCATGTCATCCTTGTTCCTTCCTGCCTACAGGAGCCATTCCTTCAGGTAGGCTGTAGAGACAAGGGCCTCCCAGAGACAGCTCTGAACTCTCCTGGTGACATGAAGCTTGCTCTCCAGCCTCTCCCTGGTACCAGATCCCAGTCAGAGAGAGGCTTTGGTAATGTTGGCGACAATGATCGTCACTGTTTCTTTCTGCACACAGAATATGTGTAGAAACTCTGCTTAGGACTCTCCACTCACTGCCTCCTGTTTCCAGAGCCCTCTGAGACAGGCACTCTCATGATGTACTCTTTACAGATAAGGAAACTCGACCTCAGACAGGACAGATAACACGCCTAGAGGTGCCCATCAGAGCTCAGAACCTGCAGCCAGAGTGGGGCTCTGTATAGCCAGGCTGTGACACGGTGGAGGCCAGTGGGAGCAAGCTCCTGCTCTGCCCCCAGCTGACACTTGGGCATGAAGATACTCTGTGACGTAATACAGTGGGTTACAATGTCCTTCTACATGGGTGATCTCTTCACCCCACTGAGAAGATAAGACCTGCCATCCCCCTGGAGATTAGAAATGGCTGGGGATGTCTTCTGTGGTTTTTTAATGCTAGAAATGTGTCTTCCACCCACACAATTCATATACAATTTTGCTTAGAATTTGAAAGTGTCCATCATGGCTGTTTTTACACCCCTCAGTCTTCCCCTCTGTGTGCCTGGCTCCTAGCTTTCAGTCTTGGTAAACTCTCTATCTATCTATCTCTCTCTCTTGCCATGAACTGGCCTCTCTTTATGTCCTGGGTAGACGGACTTGGATGTCCCATGGAAACCTGTGGTTTGGTATTGCCTCTTCAGTATCTAGACACTAAAATAAACCCCTCCAAATGCCAACTAAAGGGGGTTGTTTTTGAGCCAGGCATCACCACCCTATCATAGGGTCAGGGCTCTAGAAGGGTCTTCTGAGCCAGGAGATGGGGTGTTTGCATCCCAAAGCACCTGGCAGCTGTGCCCTAGCTTGTTCCTTGGCCACCCTCTGGTCCTGGGTGACTTCCAGATATACCTTCTTTTGGTAGGTAAGGAACAGAAGCAGGGGTCAAGTGTCCCTCAAATGTGGAGACTTTGAATTAGGGATCAGGGGTGCCTCTAGAGAAGTAAATGGATAGGCAGGGTTTTTTCTGGAGTCTGGGGGAGCTCTGGAGCAGCTGTTTCTGTTAAATGCCAAGAAGCCAAGTTGGTTTAATATGGTTGTAGCTGCTGGTTTGATAAATCAAAATAATTAAAAATAATAAATTTGATTCTTCAACCAGCGAGTCGTGTGTGTGGGCAAGGCCTGGGCCCCTGAGTTAGTGCTAGGGAGGTGGGAGAGGGCCTGGGGCACAGGAATCGTGGGACCATAACAGAGGAAAGGGACAGAGTCTGACCTAGGGGTCAGCGCTCAGACTTGATTAAGGGAGAAGTGGCTTTCATGGTAAGGGAATCAGCCAGACAGGCCAGAGCCCTTGCTGGCTTTGCCCCTGGCTGTGTGGAATTGGGCCAACCTTGGTTTCCTCATCTGTCAAATGGCGTGATAGGCCTATGGGCCTGTGGGGCTGTGTCAGGAGTCAGGCCTTCACTGGGCATGTAAGGAACAGTCGGGCTCCATGGGGACACAGCCCTCTCTCTCATCCTCCCTGTGTTAAGGAGGCCTCCGTGTCTCATCTTGTCCCCTGTTTGTGCCAGCTTTGGCTACAAGCACAGAATCCCAGTTCACAAACAGGCCCACAGCTTCCGGGGACTTCTCCGGGGACTTCTCCTCCCTCCTGTCGGCTGTTGTCCTAACACAGGATTGTTCTGTTTATGAGGACATCCCTGGTTCAGGGCGGTTTCCAATGACAGTATTCCCCTGGTTCCCGAGAATGGGGTCAGGAAGCAGTGTGCCACACCCTGGGGCCAGCCCTGGGTTCAGGGTGCCAGCAGCTCTGACTAGGAAAGGCAAGATCGAAAGAGGGTTTGCCTCTGTCCCCCAATCCCTGCCCCCACTCCCATCCTCAGGAGCCCTATTTGGTGTCAGAGTAGCTGGAAATCTGAACTGAGTGGAAGGGGGTGAGGACAGGGAGGGACAGGGTGTCTGTCTCTTTAAATGCACTTTGTGTCAGTGTGATAAGGAATTTGATGGCTTTATCAGAAATACCAAAGCTTTATTTAGCAGGGTGAGGCTCACACCACTCAGCTCCACACAATCTGCTGATAAATAGCAAAAAAAAAAAAAAAAAAAGGTGGGGGAAGAAAACAATAATTTGACAACACCCCAGCTTAGAGACCCAGGAAAGATGAGGCGGAAAGACACAAAGGCAAAGTCTTGGGGGGAGTCAGGGAGCTCAGTAAGCAGAGAAGGGAGCAAAGAAAGCTGCAGCAGGGTTCTGGAAAGTGCTGACAGGTCCACATTCATCTGCTCTCTGGTGAGGCCTTCGTGGACTTTTCTGTTACGCGATAAAACTACTCTGATGGTTTGCCTTCTTCTAGAAAAGGGATTTATTAAAGGGCCACGCTCTTCCCGACTGCCCTTCCTATTGGCCACTTTTTTTTTTTTTTTTTTTTTTTTTTTGGCTTTTCAAGACAGGGTTTCTCTGTAAAGCCCTGGCTGTCCTGGCACTTGCTCTGTAGACCAAGCTGGCTTTGAACTCACAGAGATCTGCTTCTGGAGTGCTGGAGTTAAAGGCCTGTACCATCATTTCCCAGCCCCATTGGCCATTTTTATCTCCTGCCCGCTTCTCTAACCAGCCCAACCTGCCATCCAAGGGTAGTGGACGGCCTCAGCGTGCAGTGAAGGACTGCCCTTAGGACCTGCTGGCTGGGCTGGTGAAGGTTAGGCCAGCCTGGGAGTGACAGAAGAAGTTAACTGAATACAGAAGAAACTATTGGGGAGCTGCCCCATTGCTGCAGTACTAAGAAAGAAGAGCCCCAACGCCTCACATAGAAGCAGAGGCTTGGGAATGTCCATGCAGGGACAGGTGGGACTCTGTGCTCGGGGCCAGGCTCAGCCTGGGTCACGTGGGGAAGCAAGGCTATGGCACGGCTGTACCTGCTTGTGACATTCTAGAACATTCTTCTCCTCCTCCTTTTTCTTTTGAGACAGGGTCTCTCTGTGCAGCCCTGGCTATCCTAGAGCTCAACAGACAGACCAGGCTGGCCTTGAGCTTACAAAGATCTGCCTGGCTCTGCTTCTTAAGTGCAGGAACTAAAGGCATGAGCCGTCGCTGCTGGACCCAGAATATTCTCTGTTGCCTTCCATCTGAGCTGTTCTTAAGCAGTCTCTCCCATATGCTGGCTATTCTAGATTTTTCCTGCCTTCACTGGCATCCCTGTCTCTTCTTCCTCAAACCCTCTCATTTTCCCTCCCCTGCCTGGGAACCCCTGGCCCCTGGCCTGCTTTATGGCCAGCATGAGTCTAGATGCTGTCTACACTCCTGGATGCCCCTTGGCTGTCTACACTCCTGGATGCCCCTTGGCTGTCTACACTCCTGGATGCCCCTTGGCTGTCTACACTCCTGGATGCCCCTTGGCTGTCTACACTCCTGGATGCCCCTTGGCTGTCTACACTCCTGGATGCCCTCTTGGCTGTCTGCCCCCCCCCTTGGACCCCATGAAGATTTTGATGAAAAGCGAGTTTAATCCGTAGGCCCCACCCACATCTCTCTGTCTCCCAAAGGTTTTGCCTCTTCTAACCAGCTGTTTATGAAGTGTCCTATGTTCATAGAGGCAGGTTTGAGCACTCCATGCCCAGCCATCAGCCACATGGATAAGGAGAAGAGAGTGGTGGGGGGTGGAGGAGAGGCAGGGTCTAACCCTTCCTCATGGGATCCCAGTCTAAGAGAACCAAAGGCTTGAGTCCCGGCCACAGACCCTGCCGCCTCCCAGTCGGTTCAAAACCGCTTCTGCTGTCACAGATAGTAGGTCACTCCTCAATGGCTAGCAGAGTTGGTTGAGGGGGACAGTCTTTGCTGCATAGGACCTCCAAATGTGACAGAGGAACCAAGGCATTCCAGACCTTTCCAACAGGAACAGGAACCCAGGCTAGGGTGGGCTGAAGACCACAGTGGGCTGACTTTGGGGGCCTCTCACTAGAGCCGTGGTGGTGCCTAGTGAAGCCTGAGATCCCTCCTAGTAAGGGGACCGTCAGGAAGCCTGAGCAGGGCTGGGCCAGCAGGCTGAGGGCCAGGCAGGTCACCTTACAGGCATCCCTGGGCTTTGGATGGTGGGGCAATGGGATTAGCTGGGCTGCTGGGTTGTGGAAGTTCTGGGCGGAGAAACAGGGAAGCTGGGGGAGGGGGAAGCTGGCCAGGGCAGAGGCTGGAGGAAGCTGCAGAAAAGGCCAAGGCCCAGACAGACAGGAGGCATAAATGGAAGTGACAGGGTCAGGCCAGACCTTTGTCCTGCAGCCTGATTAGAAAGCCTGCCCTGGATTTCTGAAACTTTGGGATGTTGTCGGACAAACTGGAGCTTAATTCTGTCAGAGCGCTGGGGAGATTAGAATTGACATCCTGGGAGCACATTCCTGGCTGGGCAGGAATCCAGCCCCCGCTGGGAAAACCTGTGAAAGCATGGCCAGCCTCTGGTGGCGGCAGGGGTGCTGTCAGCGCCGGTGGCCACTCCTAGGCTATGGGGATTGGAGCCAGGAGCCTCTGGAAGGCTGGTCTATTTAGACAGGGTGCGTGGAAAGAATGGAGGCTTGGCCAAGCCATCCCTGACCAGGAGTCCTTTTTCCTGGTGGCACTGCCTGGAGCAGAGACCTGAAGTTAAGTCTATAAAATGGGCCAACTCTGCCTTCCAGGTCCCTGAAGCTTTTCTTCCCTTCAAAGCATCCATGGGAGGCAAGAGGGCTGCTTCCTGCAGCTGTGGCCTGGTGGATGGCAGCAGGGGTTGTTTGGTTGAGTTCCCCTGGGGAAGGTGGCGGGCAGCACGCACAAGCACAAACAGGTTGTAGAAGCAGAGTGCGTGGAAGGCCTCTGCCACTGTACCGAGTGGGTCTCCTCCACCACCGGGCAATTAGCTCATAAAACCAGGACGTATTTTCTAGATAGTTCCAGCCTCTTTCTGAGCTCCTAGGAAATCTTCATCCAGACCAATCAAGCAGAGAGTGACAGGCAAGACCTCTACCAGGAGTCACCAGGCAGGATGGCCACCCTCCCACCAAGAGATGGGTCTGGAGGGCAAGATTAATAAGCACCATAGTCCCCAATCAGGCTACTCCCAGTACCCCTCCCCATTTCCTTCCTGACTCTAATGACTTTTAAATATTGGTAAATATTTTGGCTAAAGCAGGCTCTTGTGGCAGAGAGCAAGTCTGCGTGCAGTTCAGGACCTACAAATTATTTATTAAAGATCTGAGATGCAGTGCAATTATGTGGAAAGAACCCAAAAAATTAAATAAATAAGTAACAAAATAAATAAATAACAGCCCCACTGGCCTCTTGAAGGCTTGGGGAGCTGCGCACATGATTGCCGGCTTGATGAAATCCCCCCGGATGTAATGAGCTGATTTTTCTGCTGTTAATATTGCATCTGCTGATGAAGGATTCGTTAGGATAATGGAACGAAGCTAAAATATAAATGACTCCCTGTCAAGAAGCTGCTTTTGTTTGTTGATCTCCTGACAGTTCCCGGGCCAAGGCAGGGGTTTCTGTGAGCACACCAGGAATTCAGGAAGGGGCAGAAGGGATGGGGGACTAGAGCTCAGGGGACCCCGGAGTACTTGGCTTTCCCCTACACCCCCAGTATCCTAGGCTCTCCCTTGGGGCTGGACTGCCCGACCTTGGGAAGCCCTAGAGCCCTGTGGGTGGGGAAGTCATCAACTCTGAGCCCTGTGGAGGGAGCTTGTTGCACGTGGCTCCTGGGTGGGAGGGAAATTCCTGCCTAGCTGGGCAGAGGGTATGCAGAGGCGGGGCTGGGGGTCCTGGGATTTGTAGAAGCACTGCCTGCTGCCTGTGCATGCTGGGAAGTGGTGTGTATGGGAGATGGAGTTGAGGGAGGGTATCCTAAGGGGAGGTCCATGGCTAGCCTTTTCTCTGCCATTATAATGTGCCTTCCTCCCCCTCCCTCCCTTCTCTCTGTTTCCCTTCCTTCTTCCTTTCTGAGAGTCTAGCCCAGGATGTCTACGTCCAGGATCTGCCTGTCTCCATCTCTCAAGTGCTGGGCTTACACACATGCAGTACCACACCCAGTTTATGGGGTGCTAGAGATTAAACCCGGGCTACAAGCATGCTAGACAAACATTCTGTCAATTTAGGTGGTACAAAGGTACCTCAGATGGTGGCTCAAATCCTGTCCAGGGCTGGAAGGAAGCAGGACTTGTTTGAAATTACCCCCAACCCCAGCTTGGCTCATCCAATGCCTCTGCTGCGCCCATGTCTGACCCCTTCTCTTCCGACCTCCTGTTGTACCATGCGTTTTATTACGGTAAATACACATGCCCTAATGTTTACCCGTGTGACCATTGTAAGTACACATTCGGTGGCATGAGCTACACTCACAAGTTGTACAGCCATCAGCGATATCTAGTTCCAGAATTATTTATTTGTTTGTTTGTTTATTCTGGGTTTTCAAGACAGGGTTTTTCCTGTGTTGTTCAGGATGTCCTGGAATTCTCTTTGTAGACCAGGCTGGCCTCCAACTAAGAGACCTGCCTGCCTCAGCCTCCCAATTGCTGGGATCAAAGGTGTACGCCACTTCATGCAGCAAGTTCCAGAATGTTTTAATCACCCCATACAGAAATGGGCAGTTGGTCACCCCCGACTCCTCCCGTCTCTCCATCCTGACAGTCTCTAGCTAGTCTCTATCTATAGTCTAGATGTTGTAACTGGAATCATACAATTTATATCGTTCATTCAGGTGTTTTCATGTAGCGTGTGTCGAGTCTTCGTTACTTTTTATAGCTGCATAATAGTCCATAATGTTGTAATTTAAGAAAAGCATCACTTGAGAGAAAGACACCATGCAACAGGATTCGAGCAGAGGGTTGTTTTTGTTTCTTTAATTAGGGAAAGGGATCATAAGAAGGGGAAAGGGGAGGGGGAGGAGAGCAGATAGTGGGGAGAGGGAGGGGAACAGACAGAGGAAGAAGAAGGATGGGAGGAGGACAGGGCCCTTTTAAAAGGGAGCATGGTGAATGTGCTCAGGTGGTGCTCTCAGTGGCTGCAGCTGAGGGCGTGTCCTGTCAGAACCCCAAGGGCAGGCCAGCGCAGATGCCTGGATACTAGCACAGTACATATAGACCATCATTGTTATCCTTTGCTCAGCTAATGGGAGCTCACACTGTGTCTGCCTATTGATTGTCCTGACCGGTGCTACTAGGAACAATTGTGTTCAAGTGTCCAAGTCTCTATGAGCCACCTTTGAGGTCTATACCTTGCTGTGAAACTGTGGAATCTCTCTCACGAAGGGCCCTAGCAGCTAATGTCAAGGGATAGTTTCTTCATGTGCCACACTGGCTCTTCACTGTGGCTGGTAATGACCAGGCACGGCAGGATTCAGACCCAACTATGGGCACTGTCTTCCTCGTACCTGGCATCTCTGTAATCTCTGGGAGACAGCTGCAGGAACTGGATGGTTCACGGCAAGGTGTCACCTGTCTGAGCATCTGTCAGCTGATTGTGTCAGCTCAGCAGTCGCACGGTGTCACACACACGCTGAGTCCTGAGTGGAGCTGAGTTGATAACTCTGAGCTCTTCCTTTCCTGTTTTTGTGTTTGCTTGTTTTTCCAGACAGGGTTTCCCTGTGTTTCTTTGGAGCCTGTCCTGGGACTAGCTCTGTAGGCCAGGCTAGCCTCAGACTCACAGAGATCTACCTGCCTCTGCCTCTGCCTCCCGAGTGTGGGAATTAAAGGTGTGCGCCACCACTGCCCGGCTCCTCTGAGCTCTTCCTAGTGCATGAAAGGAACAGCCTTCTGGCTGACTCCGTGGCCAGCACTACCTGTCTCCCTGGCCCTTGAGGCCCATTAGAAAACAGGGAAGCATACTGGGCCATCAATTCAGATCTTTCTCCCTAGAAAGAGCATAGGTCTTGTCCAGAGATATAGCTGAGGCACTGTTGTACTGACCAGGCAGGGACACTGGGAAATGGTGATGTGTCTTTCTCCAGAAGGGGAGGCTCTTCTCTTTGAGAAACCAAGGCAGGACCCCCATGTCCATCACCTCTAAAGCCCCTGGCTGGGCAAAAGAACTGTTTGAGAAAACATCCACACAGGACAGAGACTTGAAAGGAGCCAACACCAGCACTGAGCAGCAGAGGCGTTACCAGGAGGGGCCATGTTGGGCGCTTCCTGCTCTCAGGTTACATTACTATTATTAACCCCCCCAGGGGGCGGGGAAGACAGCTCAGCTGGTAAAGTGCGTGCTGTGTAAGCATGAGAACCTGAGTTCCTATGTTTAACACCCAAGGAAAAAGCTGGCTGTAGTGACGCGTGCCTGTAATTCCAGCACTGGGGAGGTGGACGCGAGGACCCCAGGGAACGGCTGTCCTGCCAGTCTAGCCAATTGCTGAATTCAGTGAGCTCCAGTTTCACCGAGAAACTGTCTCAAAAAAATCTGTGAGGGGCTGGAGACTTGGCTCAGTGGTTAAGAACGCTTGTTCAGCTACACTTGTTGGTGGCGCATGCCTTTTATCCCAGCACTTGGGAAGCAGAGGCAGGTGGATCCCTGTGAGTTCGAGACCAGCCTGGTTTACAAAGTGAGTTCCAGGACAATTGACCTGTTACACAGAGAAATCCTGCCACCAAAAACAAAAAAGGAAGGAAAAGAAGGGGAAAAGAATCATGCTTGTTTTGTTATTCTTGCAAAGAATAACAAAACAATAACTCAACTCCCAGTAGGTTCCAGGCACACATATGGATCACAGACCTGTATGCAGGCAGAACCCTCAACCCCCCCCCCAATAATATAAGGTGGAGAGCAATTGGGGCACCCCGTGCCAGTCTGCTGCGGCTTCCGCATACAAGCATACATGGGGGGGGGAAGTGTTGGGAAATCACTTCCCTGGCTTTACATGACTAGGCTCTCCCTCTTGACCCTGTCTGATTTTTCAGGATTTTGGCCAAATTCCAATCAAGGCTATTTTGGGAGAAACTACAGAGGCCGTCTAGAGCCCATTCTGACTTGGTGCCAGCCAGCAGAGCTACCTGCCCCTCCTGGCCTGGAGGCCTTGGTCTTCTCTCCCTATGCAGCCTGCTCTGGCTGCTGTCTCTGCTGTCCAGATCCAGCCCCTGCCACACTGCGGAGCCAGCAGCCCCTCATTGTCCTGCCTTTAGCAGCGTAAAAGTTTCAGGCTTTCTTTGAGCCTTCTGTTTCGCCTGGTGATGTGGTGGCTGAGCCTCTGATACACACCCTGGCAGCCTTGCAGGGTGCAGGGGACGGCTTTCTCTTCCAGCCCTCCTTCCCCTGTAGCACTTTCTATTCTTTCTTTCCCCCTTCTATTTCTCCCTCCCTCCCTCCCTCCCTCTCTCTCTCTCTTCCACTCTTTCAACATGGTTTTCCTAAAAAGTTTTTTAATCAATCAAATTTGAGGCAGAAAATAGGTTTTGTCACGCCTGGTCCCGGGATAGTGTGGCTCTCACTCAGGCTCCTGACAGCTTCTCAATGCAAGAAGGAGGCCAAACAGAATATTTCTCCGGGAAAGTGCCCGTTTCCATGACACTGCCCCTTGTCGTCTGTGCTGCCCCCTCCTCAAGCTGCCGGGCTGACATGGCCCCAGCCCTTGTGAAAGGCCTAGCCGGGGGAGGGTGTATGAGGATGGGGAGGTGGGCTGGGGTGGCAGGGGGTGGGTAGCCAGGCAGCCCAGCAGCTGTCCTGAATCTCCATGGCCTGAGAAGGCTGGGGAGCAGGTTGGAACTCAGACTGGGGCCTGGCCCTGGGGTTCATACAGATGGAGCCCCACAGCCTGTGGGAGAGACGGGCCAGGTGTTAGAGAGGTTAGGCAGAGGGGACTTCCGGGAGGGAGCCAGGCTCCTTCAGGCCTGGTGCTGCTCTGGCACCACCCCCCTTTCTTCTACTTTCCTACCCATCAGTTTCTCCCATCACCTTCGGCTTCTTTCTGATTCCTCCATTCTAGAATCTTTGGTCCCTGTCACCCCGCCTGAGGTCCCTAGTCTCCAGATCAGAGCTCCCTGGAAGTCTTTTCTTTCTAGTCCAATTCCCTCTTCCTTCTTCCTGTCCCCATCACTCACCCTCTCCTCTCTCCTCTTCTCCTTCTCTTTTATAATTAATGATTAGTTTTAATTGGTTTGCTTAGGCAGCCCAACAGCAAATTAACTGAAGCCTGCCCAGGGCTGCACGGCTGGGGTGAAGAGACCACTGTACTTTAGACATGGCCGGGGACAGGGAGCCCTACACGATCATTTCCTGGCCAGTGGGCTGTGCAGACTCAGGCCTCCCATGGACAAGTGTGCCAGCCAACAGGCCCTCTGCAAGATGGAGGGCTCCCTTTGTCAACTCCCTGTGTGCTTCTGTTTCCATTCTTATACCCTCTCCGAGCCTCTGGCAGAGATTCAGGTCAGGGCTGATGCCTTTGGGCTGGACAGGGCTTGCTTTTGGTGCCATTTGTCCTTGCCTGTGCTATGGCTGATGAGGTTGGAACTTGGACATCCCTGGGGCCAAGAGCCCCCTCTTTCCCTTGGACTGGAAGGAAGAGGCCACTGCCGCTATGAGATCCGCTACTTAGGGACAAGCAGCCACCACAGCTTACAGGCTCCAGAGCCTTGCTTGGCTTTGCTCTGATTGCCTGTCCCTCTCTCTACACAAAGCCCTCGACGTTTAGTTCTTAGGGTAGTTAGGGTCAGTCCTGGACAGACTGGCAGAAGATGGACAGAAAATGGATGAATGGATTGATGGGGGAACGATGGAATGATGGATTGACAGATGGAAGATGGGTGGATAGAAAACTGGCAGAGGTGGTGGTGCACGCCTTTAATCCAGCACCCAGGAGGCAGAGGCTGCCGGACCTCTGTGAGTTTGAAGACAGCCTGGTCTACAACGTGAGTTCCAGGACAGCCAGGGCTACGTAGAGAAACCCTGTCTCGAAACACACACACACACACACACATACACACACACACACACACACACACACGCACGCACGCACGCACGCACGCACACACACACGGAACCTGGCAGAGGGTGCTCTGACAACACATGGACATGTCTGCTATGAGTCCTGAACACATATTCCTTTTCTCTTTTAGCCTTTGAGGCGTCCCCCTCTACCTTAGCCTTCCTGAGGGCCGGGGTTCTCCCCTGACCCTTGCGGACCCCTTCCTTAACTATGCTGGCTTCCTCGTTCACTGCTATTTTCCGGTGGTGCCAACCACTCATTCCTATAGGCCAGAACAAGGCATCAGCACTGGGAGGGGCAGAGGCAGAAGGTACAAGAATAACGAAAATGGCCTCCTGGATATCGCTCGGGTCCTCACTGGGAGCCTAGAATCTTCCTAGTGCCCCAGATCCCACTGAGGGATAATGAATGTCCCTGTCGCTGTCAGCCAGGCTAGCTGCTGTGGACAGACAAGGATGGGACTGGAGGGCACATCTTGGTGCCTTGCGCGTATGCGTCTCCACCCCTCCCCCTCCCCCTCCAGCCCCAACCAACTCCTAGAAAGTTTCCTTCGATTGTTCTGTGTGATCAGATCTGCTAGTTGCTCTCTAAGCTCCTTGTCACATTTTGACTTAATGAAGTGCAACTGCTGAGGGATTTGGGTTCAGCGCTGCGGTCTCCTGCGCTCCCTTGTTGTTGGAAAACAGGGGTGGTTGGGGACGGCAACAGTGTGCCGTAAGTCGTTATCATTCCGGTCAGTCTGTTTAACACAAAATTAAACAAAGAACTAATTAGTGCCTCATGAATTAATAAATGCACAGTTGCCGGGGAGGAGAGGAGGGGAGAAAAAGGTGGTGGAAGGGAGATACTGGACTTGTAGAGTTGGGGGCTTTGGGGGTTCAGGGGAGGCTGGCTGGAGGCGAGCTTGGGATGGACAGGACAAAGACGGTGCCCCTGCCAGGGCCTAAGGCTGGTCGGCCAGAATGTGCACTCTGCTGGCCAAGCCCACCTAGCTCCTCCCAGCATTGGCTTGGGGGTTCCTGTTCCCCTGGCCGAGCCCATAGTCCTTCCCCTTAACTTAGCTCACCTCTCATCTCTAACCCCGTCCCTTCTTCTCCCTGAGGCTTCCGTGGGCCTCTTCCGCCTCTGCCTGGCACCCGTTTTCCCCCTCTCGCCTCCACCATAGCTGTCCACTCATTTCTCTTCCCACCCCTCAGCTCCCACCTTCTAGACCTGCAAGTGGCCTAGGCCCACAGAGAAAGCCTCCCGAGCCATTTGATGGTCACCCGGTTCTCAAGCCTTTTACGCAGCCGCATAGGCTCTGCCCCACTGGGCACCCTCTGCCTCAGCAGCCCAGCATAGGCTGTAACACTGGCCTAGCAGAGAGTGGAACCCTCCTTAAGAGGACACGTCAAGTACAATTAGCTTTATCTGTCTAAATATGTCCTGGGAACGAGAGAGCGGGTGGTGGGACTGGGTGGCATTCTGGGATCCCTGGACAAGGTCACCTCATCTCCAGCAATCCCCCCAATCTGATTTGGGGATTACATAGCCTAAGGAAACTGCTGTTATTCTTCTAGCATCACTGATAAGCCACAAATGCCGGCTAGGGAAGAAAAGGGGAACAACAGGCAGATGCTAAGGCTGGGGTATAGGGAGGACCCAGGAAAGGGCAGGTGGGGCCAGGTGGGGCAGCACAGGTCCCTCAGGCCCTCCCCTCCACAAGTGAAGTCTGTGCTATTTGAACCTGGACCCCCACGCCCCTGCTCTAGGCTGCAGAGGACCTGCTCCTGCAAGCAGAGAAACATTAATGATTGGTTGAAGGCCCTTCAGTGTTGTTGCTCGCCTGCTCTGAACCTTCTGTGGGTGTTGTGCTGGTCCATCTGGGTGGAAGGCACTGCCCAGTCTGTTCCAGCGGAGTTTTAGCTTCCTGACATCTGACCTTGCCCCCTGAGCCCCAACGCTCACTCAGTCACCTGGGAACAGCTTGCCATTTGTCGTTTTTTGTTTTTAGGTCCAGGAAAAAAAAGTCAAGGAGTGGTTGGTGTTATATTTGTTGATTGACTCCAGGAATACCCACTTAGCCACTAAAGATTCAGGGGAGACTGAAGGCCTAAAACCAGCACACACATGTGTGCGTGTGTGCACATAGACACACACATTTGCTAACACACACACACACACACACACACACACACACACACACACACACACACACCCTTCTCTGCCTCCACTGGGCAGTGTGTAGAGCAGCCCGACTTTCTTTGGATAGCGGTGTCTTAGGAGCCATATTTCCCATGTAACAGATACCACTGCTTCCCGAATTTTGAGTCTTTGGTTGGCATATACTTAAAATAGGCCCAAAGCAGAGCCCATCAAGCATGTCTAAATCCCTGGTCCTTCTGGCTCACCCCAGAGCAGCATCAGCATCAGCATCAGCATCAGCATCAGCATCGTCAGTCTTTTAGCCCATAGCTGACTGACAGACGGAGAGCCCTTGGACACACAGGGGTCATGACAGCATGCTTGGAGGGAAGAAGTCATAGGTTTACCTTCCTGGAAACACTAATGGGCTGTTCTTTGTCACCAGGATGAAGTGACGTCCCAGCTGTGTTTGAGGAATCTCTAGGACCTGGTGAGGTAAGACTCAAGCTCCCACCAACCCCTCTTCTGTGTGTTGTGTGACCACTGCTGGTGTGAGATATACCACCCTGGCCTGAGTTGGATCCTTCAAGCTTTCAGGAGGGGATGGGGAGTTAGAGGCAGGGAATGGGAGCCACATGGCAACTGGAACCTGTCCGGGACAATGGGGGCCCAGCAAGAGCTGTTTGGCTTTTATACTGGAAACAGGATGGATTGCAGATTTGGAGCAAGGAATGAGCTCCAGGCAGCTGTGGTAGTGACGTGTTGGTGCAAGGCTGGTGTCCCACTCTAGGCCTACTGTTTGTCCACTGTGGTAGCTGCCCCTGGCTCTCCAGGGGAGGTCTACACCCGGCTATGCCTAGAGATCCGAATGAGTTTAAAGTCCTAGACCCCGCCCCCAGCTCTGCCTCTCCTTTGAGGCTGAGCCACCTTCACGTCTGCTAAGAACTGGCTGGGAGGAGGCTGCCATATCCTGCTTTACCCCAAGTCCAGGGCTCCCTAGAAGTCAGGCACTCGGCGCTGCCCTGGTCTTCATAGGCTGTCACGGTCCCTGGTGGCTCTAGGAACTGCAGGGCCACCGGGCCTTAGCCCCGGGCAGTGCAGTGTCAGAGGTGACCGGTGGAACGCCAGTGTTATGTAAATAACGGGGCCTGCCCGGCGGGCGAGCAGGCTGGCTGCAGCCATCCATCATCCCGGCTCGGCGGGGCGGGGGACAGACACAGCACCGTGCGCTTGGCTCCAAACCTGTTTGTTTTCCCTTTGTCTCTCGCATCTCGGGGGCCAGGCTGCGACCGGCTCCAGTTTTGTCCCGCTGGCCTCTTCCCCATAGGGAGCACGGGGGAAGGGAGGAGAGTCCCTTGGCTCCCACCGCGGCATCCCTTTCGGACTTCAAAGGCTCCCCCAGCATTGTCTGCGCCTGCGGGCAGTGGCCCTGAAAACGTGATCAGAGGCGGCCCGGTGTAGGGCAGGCCCGGCCCGCGCCCTGCGCTCTCGCTGGGGCCAGTGGATTCCTCCCTTTGCTGCCAGCACCACCCTGGTTACAGCGCAGCTCCGGGGCGCACTCTGGCCTTTCTCTCCCGGAGCCCCTTCTGGCTCCCTCTGGTCGCTCCTTCCTGCTCTCCAGCCTCAGCCTCACTGCTATCTCAGTGCATTGAGACTCTGGAAATGACCAGAACTGCATGCAGCCTTCCTCTCTTCCTCGCCCCCTTAAGAATCTCAAAACCTTCAAAGGGCTTTCCCAGGATGCTGTGAGCCATAAATAGGCTTCCCATGCCAGATCTAATTCTCTGCGCCCTCCACCCCCACCCGCCCCACTTGCTTCCTTCGGGGACCTCTGCCAGATTAGACACACTGTCCCCAGGCATCATCCAAATCCTGAAAGGAGGGATGCTTCCATTTTCTGGACAAATCCCAGGCAAACTACAGTTCACGTTTGGCCCACAGCCTGTTATTTTGTAAATAAAGTTTTATTGGAAAGCGATGCCCATTCATTTTCATATTGTCTGTGGCTGCTTTCACTCTACAATGGCAGAGTCGGGTGACTACAGAAGAAACTGTTTGGCTTGTAAAGCATACAATATTTATTACCTGACCCTTTCACAGAGGAGGATTTGCTGGCCCAGATTCTGGTCCCTGATTTCAGTCCCCTCTCTGGTAAAATATAGGTTGCATGAGATTTGCCACGGTAACCTGCTTAAGGGTGTAAGTCCTTGGTGTTACGAGCATTCTCAGTGCCATGTGGTCACCTCAGCGAGGGTGGGATTGCATAGGACCTCTGTGCTGGGGCATGATTTCAGGGTGCTTAAAATCCTGCTGTTGCTGAGCCTCAGCCCCTCCTCCTCCTAGTGCCTCCTGTTCTGTTCAGCCTCTCTTGTCCTCAAGTTTCAGCTCACTGTGAGCTCCTGCATCCAGTGTCCCTCCTGTAGCCTGGACCAAACATTTGAACCTCTGGTCTATAGTCTTCGGTTTGCCCCGGCCCACCCCGCCCACTTTGCAAGGCAGGAGCTGTGCTTTGCAGGGCTGCTGGAGTAAGGGAATGAGTTGTGGCTAAAAGCAGCCAGCCCAGAATCCAAGGGGCAGAGTTTCCCCAGGAGGCACACGATACAGATCCAGCATCCAGCCCTGAGAAAGGTGCCTTGGAGCTTTTCCCTGACCCTGTCTGGAAAACCTCTGAGACGGAGCCCTTGGAGATGGCAAAGCTTCAGAGTCCTGTGCACCTTTGGAAGAAAAATGTTCCCTGTGGAGTGCACTGGACAGTCCTGGGTCCCTCACACTTGTTGCTAGGCCCTGGAATGTGGCCCACCCTCTCAGACCATCAGCTTATGACATAGGGTTGGGCCCACCAGGCTTTGAGCCGGCCGCTGGGAGGAAGCAAGGCGAGGAAAGGGTCTGGGTCCCTGCCTCAGCCTGTGAAGGTGAAGGCACAAGCCAGGCTGGCCTTCTGAGAAGGCCATGGGAATACTAAGTGGGTGCTTGCTCTGACCAAGACCAGTGACCGAACCTGCCCTGGTTCAACAGCACGGCTGTGGAATACGGCTGGGTGCCAGGCTTCAAGTCCCACCAGGTTGGTTGGAGGTCTGGGATAGGAGATGTACAGCCCAGTTATGTGGGTGCCTTTTGTTGCTCTGGTCCAGTCCCTCCCTGGTCTCTACATCTCTCCTCCCCTCCAGGCCTTCTCTGTGCTCCATAAGTTTCTCTCTCTTGCTTTTCCACCACTCAGCGCCCCCCCCCCAACTCATGCTCTCCCTCTCCCTCTCCCTCTCTCCTTTTCATCTACTCGGAAGGCTTTACTTTACTTCCTTGTCACCCTAATTGATTGCATTAACCTTTCAGCGTATTGGATTTCCCCGGCATCGTGCAGAGAACCCTGTGCAATATGCTTATAATCTGAGCCATAATGGACAGTTTGCAGTCAACAAGCCCCTTCTCCCATCGGCCCCGTTGACATCTCTCTCTCTTGCCCAGGCCACCATGACCATTTCTCTGGCTGGCAGGGGTGGAGCCATAGCGTGGGGCTTGGGAGGAAGTGGACACACGCTTGGACCCGCCAATTCATTTCTCTGCCTTTCTTGTGCCCCTGGCTGACCTTGCTCCCTTTCCAAAGTCTTGCTTCTGGTCTCTGTGAGCCTCTTGGCTTGGCTTTCCTCTGAGACTCTACCTGACGATGAGTGGCTGCACTGCATTTTGTCAACGAGAGTCCCCTGTGGTACCCAGCCAGACATCCAGTTATGGCTTTATCTCCCACATTGGTCTCGGGCCTGTGTGATTTGGGTGGGTGGCAGATGTCTCGAGGTCTCAATTTCCCACCTGTCTTTGTCAAGGGAACAGATGTGACCCAGGTTCCAGAGCAGTAAGCCTGCAAAGGCCTCCAGGATGGGCTGGTGTGGCGTGAGAGAAGACCGCTAGAGGAGGTGGGAAGGGAAGAGAATGAGTTTGTAGGGTGGGTTCTATCCAATTACCTAGCAGCAGGTAAAGGAGCCAGCCCCATGCCAGCTTAGTCTTAGAAGCCCAGCCCCAGACTGAGTCCCTACCGCCCACCCCATCGCCCACCCGCCCGTGGGTTCCAGCCAGCCTTCAGCTCAGCAGCCTGATGGGTGAGTCACTCACGACAGGATGGATGTCAGGTTGAATACATTAGTGTCAGCTGGAGGAGCAGGATGGAGGCTCCCATTAGCCCTGGTGGTACTTCCTTCTCTCCCAGACCTTCTCTTTCCAGCCCCTTGCCCAGCCTTTTCTCCTGTGGACCACCCCCACCTCCTGCCATCACTCTATCTCTACAAAGGGCAAGCTTTGGCAAGAGAGGGCTGGACCTCAGTCCTCCCATTCTCTCCCAAGGATTTTGGCGGTGGGCAGAGGGCACAGCAGGAAGAAACCAAGCCGCGAATTAAAGTTTGTGATTGTCAGTGTCAGGAGAAGCTAAATAACCCTGTAACTAGTATGAAGGTGAATTCACGGTCTGCTGCACACGGAGAATATGAGTGCCTGCAAGACAGCAAGTGGAGCTCAGGAGTCTGCCCGCCAGGGTGGGCAGCCTTCTCTCCAGGGACCTGAAGGAGGCGGAGGAGGCCACGCACTTCCCACCCCTGGCAGGGAGCAGCTGCCCAGGATCCCCCACAAGGCATGGGGGGGGCGGCAGCTCAGTGGCTTGACAACATGCTGGCCAGCAACCCCAGAGGCATTTGTAAGCACCAGCGGTATACACTCACGGACACCCGCCCAAGCTCCATAGTAACAGTGGGTACTTGTCCATCACTTATCCAGCAAGGATGAATGTCCACTTTGAACCTGTGTCCAAAACTGGAGAGTGGACTGTCATCACTTCTCCCTTCTCCCTACACTAGTGTGTAAGTACTTTATTGAATGTGACCCACATACCATAAAATCTACCCATCTTTAAATGTATAATCCAGTGGTTTCTTTTTTAAAGTCTAGTCTAGTACAACCTTCACCACTATTGATTATAGGATTTGTCCATCTCCCGGGAAAAGCCCCCATACTCTTTGGCAGCCCCTCTCCCCCCCCCCAAACAGACCTCAACAACGGATAATAGTTCCCTTTAGACATGAGGGAATGAAGCCCAGAGAGGGCCAGTGGCTCCCAAAGCCAGCTCCATGTCCTGGTGGCTGCCCCCACCCCATGCCCTCCCTGACAGTTTAGGCTCAGGCATGTACACGCACCATCTGAACGTGTAGGCCCAGGCAGCAACATGAACCTCTCTCCTCCACAGGTATGCTCATGACTCCTTACGGCAGAGCCTCACCCCCACCCCACTCCATGACAGCCAACATTCCCTCCTCCCCTTGCTTCTCTCCTGGCTTCTCTTTCCCAGCACTACTCCTTAGAGGAGAGGCTTGGCACAGAGACCATGAAGCCACAGGGCAGCCAGAGGGGCCAGTGAGGCCTAGGTGGCTTTGGGACTTTAAGCCCCTGACAGTAACTGAAATTAAGTGCCAGGGCCCGGCTGCCAGCGGGGCTGGGGCTACAAGGCACCCTGCTCTGCGGCAGCTGGGTACCAGCCTCCTTCCCCACCCTCCCCCACATCTCTCTCCTGCTTCTTTCCTGAGGTGTCTCACCCATTTTCTTCCTACCTGCCTCTCTTCTCTCGTGCCCCACTTTCCCACCCCAAAAACTTAAGGAAAAAAAAAAAAACAACAACAAAAACCACATTTTCAAAAATTAGAAATTTATGTGAAATTGTCACAGCTTTCCATCAGTGACAAACCAAGGACCAGAGACAAAGGGGAAGGTAGACACACAGAAAGAATGAGTCTGCTAGATTGGGTTTGGGTTTTTTTTTTTTTTTTTTCCTCCTTCTTTCTCCCTCAGAAGTGGAGGATCCGGCCGGGCCAGTTTGGATATTTATTAAGAAAAAGCCAAAGATAATTAACTTTTTTGTTTTTGTTTTGTTTGCGGGTGCCTCCCCTGCTGGCACTCCAGGCTGCCTGGCAGATCAGACCTGCTCTGGGCTCCTGGGTGCTGGGCTGCTGGTAGGGTTCCGCTGACTCCCCTAAGTCTGCTGAGGCCACTCGCTGCCTACCCAGCCACCTAGCTTGTGTTTTAGGGCACATCTTATGCTGCCACCAATGCCACATCCCTGGGCTGACCTGCAGCACAGAGCACCCTTTATCGGCTGGTAAGTGGTGTGGAGGAGGGGCTTGTGCTAGGTACCATGGCCAGTGTGTCCCTTAAAGAGGGTGGAGGGAGAAGAGAGTCCCTCGCTGGCCAGTTCAAGGCTGCTGACTTCTCCCGAGAGGGTAAAACAGCAGAATATGCTGGAGGTGTAGGGAGACGCCAGCTTTGGGTCACACTGGTCTCTCACTTGTCCCAGGAAGCTGGTACCCTGCCAGGACCCATACACCCTGGAAATGCCCGCCCGTTAAGAAGACTCTGGGACACACAGACTTGCTGTCTGTCCTTCTGTTCCCATCTCTGACCTAGCCTCAGCCATCAGGGTACCCACTGGAGTGGCTCTGGGAGCCACATTTAATTGAGAAGCTGTCTGTCTCTGAACCCCACTAGCTGTGGCCCAGCTCACCCACCAAGAAGGTAGCCTTGACAGTCTGAGGCCTCATTGTGAGAGACAGCCGAGGATGTCTCCCGAGCCAAGACTGCCAACACAGTGAAGATGGCTACCGTCCTAGCTGGGCTTAGGGGTGTGGTTTGCTCCTCTTTAGTGGATATGTCTGGGCCCCTCCCTGCAAGGGTGCTCCCCTCTACCCCCTCCCCCACTGTATCCCTGCCAACCAAAGAGGCAGCAGCAACCTTGAGCCTCCAAATAGGAAAACTGCTCTGGAGTTGGACAGAAGGGAACATTTTTGAAGGATTTTGCTGGCCCCCTTTTTTTTTCTCTGAAATATAAGGATGTGCAATTTTTTTGGTTTCAATTTAGCATTGGAGAATTTTATAATTTAGTAATTAAAATCTCTGATAGGCTTTAGAAATTGCGGCTAATTGAATTTAATGGGAAGATGATTTTCAATTTTATTTGATTACCGGGACCCCTGGCATCGGTATTTATGGGAAAAAAATGGGAAATGTGCTGTGTGGGCTAAGATGGCATAATTGAATTAGGGATAATCGGATTTCTCCGTCATGAATTTCACTATAATTTTCCTATAATTTTCCATTAGATATCTAGTTTACAAATATTCACAAAGAAATGAAGCTCTTTCGGAATGGAGATTGCTGGCTAACAGGATTACGGGCCGAGCGTGCGGCTGTGCCAGCCCCTACCCTGCCATAATGTGATCCCTGTGTCTGCCTTACACTTAGCGTGGCCTCCGTATCTTGCTTTGCCACCCTCTATACAACTCCATCCGACCCTTTGTTTCCTCTTCCTCTGTGCTTGTCCCCTGGGCCAACACCCACCTGCCCGGGCGGGGCCTACACTCTACTACCTGCTGGCTGAGCCTGGTCCCAGCCGAGGCTCTGCCCTTCTGTGCCCTCACCTGTCCATACTCCTGTTTCCTGACACTCTACCCCCGCCCCTGCGGAGAGCACGTTCAACTACATGGATGCCCTCGCAGGTGCGAGCATGCTTGCTCACATGCACATACAGTCCTCTGGCTGAGGCTTCTGTGTGCTGGTCCAGTCGCCTCACAGGGAACCAGTTTATTGGGATCCTGGGGTGGAGTGCAGGAACAAAAGGAGCTTTGTTCAAGTTTATGTGAAAGTTACAAATTCAAAATGAGAACAGATAAAGCATAAGATACCTGATTTGTAAACAGGTTGGTGAGTGAGAAGGCCCCAGGCTCGGGAGGGAGAGAGAATGAGTGGGCACACTGGGGGTGCGGGAAGATTCCAGCCAGCATGGCAGCCTGACTGGGAGAGTGGGGGCTGGTGTGGGCCAATGGGGTTGCTAAAGATGTTTCTATCCTGCTTGAGTGGGGTGTCCTACAAAGACCTGAGGCTCGGAGCCCAGGTCCCGAAGCCCAGTAGAAATTGTGGAATGTTCTCGTGATGGCTGGTCTCAGGGTCTCAGAGGTGTCACCACATCATGGTAAGGAAGACACAGACAGATGGGCCACATCGCTAGGCTTCCCCTGTTGGTGTGGTTAAGTTCATAGGACAGACAAGATCTGGGGCTCCTAACACACAGCCCTAACTCGTGGTCTTCGGCTCGGTGCTGACATCCTAAGGTGCCAACTTGGCCTGTTTCTTACTTCCCTCATTTGTCCTCTGCTATACACGGCTCCTTTTTTAACTCCAGAGCCCAGCCTTTGCCGCCTATGGTGACTGATTGTGACCCACCGCCTCAGTATAAAAATTGCTTTCCAGGTAGCCCAGGGCTCCCCTCACCAAAGGTCATGTGTGGCAGCCCCTCTTGCCGGACCTGATCCTAGCTTTCTAGGTCCTGCCCTGTCAGCCATTCCTAGTCCGCCTTTGACCTTCAGAGGTTACAAAGTTATTGTTCTAGGAAACTGCAGGCAGAGGGGATCTCCCTACCCCAACCTCCCCCCCACTCCCCCCCCCCCCCGTCCTTCCTGAGGGCCATCCCTGATTATCATCAGCTGAAACTTGGGACATTCAGGGAGTTTCAGGACATACTGGGAGCTCCCTATGTACGCAGCCGACATCACCACCCCTCCATACATGGCGTCAGGCTGGCTTCTTCACCTGGTTGCCCACACCAGGCTGGGGTGTGGGACTGATTGCCTGTGGGACTACAAGCCAATGCTGTAAGGGGACAGACTCCTTGTTGGGGTTTGGGGGGGCTGGGAGCTAGGACAGCAGCACCCACAGAGGTTTCCCAGGGCAGTCCTGGACAGGGATCCCACAGGGAAGCTGGACTCATGGTACTCTCTGCCTGGCTTCTCTGGGCCAGCTGCTGGGGAGGACATGGCTTGGTTTAAGGGGCCCCAATTCCTTACTCAGGGTTTTAGGGTCAGTGAACGCTCAGTAAAGCCAGGAGTTTGCGCATAGGGATGGGAATGGACCTGAGGCATGGAGGGTGTGTGACAACCTGGACTGAGGTCCCCAAGAAGTGATTAGGGAGGGTGGCAGAACAAGAGAGAGATGCTGTATTCCTTGTGGGGCCATTTAGAACTAAAGAACAGTCCAAAGAAAGGGAGAAAAATAAGGGGAAGTAGGAGAAAGAGTAGATTGTTAACTCTGTTGACGTCTTTGCCTCAAGGCCTCCTTGGGCCCCTCCCTTTGCAAAATAGAAATATTGCAAAAATAGGCCAGCGCCATTTTGCTGAATGCTGCCCAGACCATGGAGAGCCTAAGCCCGTTCTCCTCCCCTCACTGGAAGGCAGTGTGGCCCATCCTGCAACAGGAGAGAGGACAGTAAGGAGAGGTAGACAGCAGGCTGGACCACCAAGGGACAGGAAGCTGTGCACTGTGGGAACAGAGATTGAGTTGGCAAGCTCAGTACCTGCTGAGGTCCTGCTCCCTGATTTCCTCGAGCCCTTCCAAGCCAGATGGTAACATGCCTACCGCGTGGACCACCTTGGGTTGTATGGTATTGCGGAGCATGGCAAGAGACCTACAATCCAGGGAGAAAGGGAAAGTCAGAAAAGACAAGTGGTTCGTCCGAACCGGAGGGACATCCGAGTGGGCAGGGTGTGGCTCCCAGGGAACAGGTGTCAGGACGCTGGCCAACTTGGTTGAGGGGTGCCTGTGTCCAGGATGGAAAGGAAGCCCAAGTGATGACCGTGGGTCAAGGGAGGAGACTGCCTAGAAACTGTGAGGAAAGAAGATGGGGAGGAGAAATGAGAAAGACCTGGGGCCTGGAACATGCGTGGTCTGACATGGAGGGGCTCAAGGGCAAAAGAAAAGGAAGCGGTGGACACTTCTGACCGTGTGGCCTGGGTAGAGCGCCGTGGCCAGCGTGCGGGAGTGCGCACGGGGGAGCGCAGGGACGTGCGAGTTTCCCCGACACACCCAGCTGCGCCGCCGCGACTCCTTTCTTCTCCGAACTCCAATAGCCACAACAAAAAATGAGGGAAGTGGGGTGAGCAAGGGAAACAGACCCCTTCCACATCGGCCCCACCCGCAGCCCAAGGGCAGCTCGGAAGGGAACGGCCGGAGCGCGCGCGTGTGCCGCGAGCGCCTCGCACCTGCGCTCGCTCCCGCGCGGAAAACTTTACGCGGGCGGGCGCGCACAGGGTGAACGACCGCCCGCGAGCGCGCGCGCGCCATCTCCTCGCTTCGCTCGGGCGCACGACTCCCCCACACAGCCACACACACCGCACAGACGCACCCGCCGCCCCGTCCCTCGCACGCGACCCCACGAGCGCCGGCCCCGCCTCCCTCCTCTCAGAGCTTCCGAGAGTCACAGCCCGCCCGAGCCTGAGCGCGGGGGAGCAGGGCGCGCGCGTGCCCGAGGCGCGGGCGCGCGCGCCCATTCACCTTAGCGCCGGAGCGGGGCGTGCGCGCGCGCGCGCGAGTCTGATCTTTCACCTGCCGGAGCCGCGCGCGCGCCCGGCGAGGGGCGGTGCCACGGTAGCCCTGCCAATCAAGTCGGCGCCTGGCAGCGCCCGGCCGCTCCCGCCCGCCCCGCTCCCTCCTGCCAAACTGTTACCCTGAGTGTTACCGTCAGGAGCAATGACATCAGGATTTTAAAACAACTTGTTATTCGGGGAGTAATCAGTTGCAATTAGGCATTAATTAAGTATTATGAAAGTTGATTATTTAAGTGAATTCGGCTTTCGACTCTCCGACTATGGTGAGTACCGGGAGCGGGCGGGGGGAGGGCCGGGCCGGGCCGGGCCGGAGCGGCGACCCCTGAGCGCTCGGGACGGGGCGGGGAGGAGGGAGGCCCTCGGCCTGGCGGGCTCGATCCCCAGCCGGGCCACGGCCACGGGCAATTTCTGTTTTAGTTGGAGGAACTCGGAGCTGCCGGAGAGCGTGCGGGGCCGGAGCGTGAGAGCGAGCGGGAGGCGCGGAGCAAACTTTCCCCGCCGCCGCCCTCCAGACCCGGCCCGGCCCGGCCCGGCGCGCGCCCCCCATCCCGGGATGCGCTCGGCCCGGCGGGGAGGGACAGCGGGCGGGCGGGGACAGGGGGCCCGCGAGACATTAAACACATTCTTTTCTCTCTTCTCCTTCTTCTTTTCATGGCGTTTCTCGAAGAGTTTGGGACCAAGGAGCGGAGAATGGATCTTGGAACAGGTACGGGCGGTGGGAACCCACGGGGAGGATCTTTCACTTTTCTTTCGGTTCTTTGACGGAAGTTAGTTTTTTAGCCCAATGAGCTAGCAGCTGAGCCGAGGGTACCGGACAGGCGCCAAGGGTCTGTGCCCAAGGTCCCTGCTAGCCCTGCTTTCTGGATGGTGATATTGTTATTTGTTACTTGCTCAGTAACTGTGACTAATTTGATGCTTGTCATTATGAAAGAACCGAGGGGACAGGGAGCTGGGGGGCACCCAGAGAGAGAGAGGATTTAGGGGGTTTTTGTGGGGGTTTTTTGTTCTCCGTGTTTTTTCTCTTGTGTTTCTTAGACACACACTTTTCCCTTTGCAAAGATCTCTCTGTGTGTGTGTGTGTGTGTGTGTGTGTGGCTTAAGGGGTGTGTGTTTTTATTTTTTTAGTGGGGGGTGGTTTAGTTTTTGAAAGCAGCGTCCTGTTGGGAAAGGTGGTTAGTCTGGTTTCGGGGCGACTGTCTCAAGGTAAAGGAATTTAATTTATTTGGGACAAGGCTGTGTCGGATGATCAAGCTGCTTATTATGGCTAATGAGTGTTTTTCACCTGAGAATCTGTGGGCTGAGGTGGCTGTTATCAGTTCAAAGTAAGGGGCCCAGGACTCTCTCTCAGCCCCCCCTTTAGCCCCCACCCTGGGAGATGATGGTAGACCAGACCAAAGACTACATTTAGATATGTGGGTCTGGGGAGCCCCGTATGGCGCTAGGGTTGCCTCCAGCTAGCGCCCCACTGCCTGGAGCAGAGTTTAACCAGTGAATTTGGTGTCTTTCTAGTTTTGATTTAATTGTGTTCAGTAGTCCTCTTTTCATCTGAGCCTCCAGCCTGAGTCCAGTGAGGCTAACCTTAGTTAGTTCTTTGGCCCCATTCCAGCCTCCTCTATTGAAACCAACTTTGGGCCAGGACCCTCACAGCCTCGCTTGTCTAAAGCAGCCTCTTCTTTAGTGTCTTAGAGAAAAACAGGTTGATAATTCCTCGGAACCAGTCCCTGAGCCCTTCTGTTTTATTGGGGGAAAGAAAAGGTGGTATTAGTTAGAGTTGTCATTAGATCTGTCCAAGTTCATGGCACAGTCCCATAGGACCCATACAGTGACAGCTGCTTCTCTGGGGTCAAAGGAGAGTAAGGCAGAGAGGGCAGGAGGCAGCAGAGGGCAATTGGGGGTGTGTGTTGTGGGGGCAGGGAACCTTCACAGAGCTGTTAGGCTGTAGAAACAGGTGTGTTCTTGGTTCATGGGATGTGGAGGTCCTCTGGACATCTGTGCCCTGGAAGGGCAAGTCGCCCCCTGCTGGGCAAATTGAGGAAGGTGTCTTGAAGCCTTTGCTGCCACCCTGCCCCTCCCTGTCCTCCACCCCACAGAGAACCAGCCCGTCTCCACCTCTAATCAGGTGTCTCATCACCACCCTTTCAGGACCCACCCCCTTTTCTTCAGAAATGGGGCCCCCACCCATGCCAGCCAAGAAGCCAACCTCTGAGACAGGCCCAGGGTTTGGCACCACCCCTACCTGGCACAGGGGAGCCTGCTTATGGGCCAGCACAAGGGACACAGGCATTACTCAGTTGGAAGGCGGGCCCTACCCTCTTCCTTCTGACCTGAGTGCCAACTGGAGCTGGCTCCCATCCTGCCATGCCGGTGTCTGCTAAGCTGCCGTGGAGGCATGATTCCATATCCCTTCTGGGGAGTGTCCTGATGGCAGGGCAGGAGGCAAGTGACAGAGCCTCCTGTGGCACCTTAAGGCTCTGGGGAGACATACTGCTCTCCACACTCTGGGGAAAGGCTCTGGAAACTTTTACTAGAAGCTAGAATGGCCAGGAAGTCAGCTGGAGCAGGGCACTCCCAGTGGGACCTAAGTCTGGACTCTGGCCATACAGAGAGGGAAGGTCCGCGGTGTCAAAGTTCTGTTTCCTGGAGGAGTTGTCTAATGGTACCTCCCATCTCTTCTCTGATCTTGGGAGTTTCACTTAATCTCAGAACTTCAGATGAATTCACTAAAAAGGGGAAGCAGGCTGGGACTCAGATCTACCGTCCCTGCGCCCATCTCTGGGGCAACTCTGTTCTCATCTCCAGGAGCTGAGAGCATCTCCCTTGACCTCCTGAGCACAGAGACATGGCAAGCTTATTGCTGGTGCAGTGCAGCATAGGGCTTCCTTCCTGTGAGAGCAGCCCTGGTCGCTTCAGCTAAGGACCTCAGTACAGTGTAAGGAGGGAAAAGCCCCAAAGAGTTGTCAATACCAGAGACCTCCAGCAGGCACTAGATGCTGTGGCCTTGGACGCCTGGAGGTCCTGAAGCACTCTGACCATGAATAAGTCAGTGGCAGGGGAGAACTGAGGTTTCTCAAGAGGGGACAGGATGATCTCAAGGCCCTCAAGAGCCACGTGGACCCCTTTTCCCCCACCATAGTTCAGCCAAGGGCTGGATCAATCTGGACGTCTTTAGCAATAAAAAATGCCGATGTCGTCCTAATTCACCAGGCCCCGAGATGACAGCAAATTTACATTTTTTAATTAAACTAGCAGCCAGTTTTTATGAGAGGGGGTTGGGTTATGCAAATCAAATGGTTGTGTACGGAAGATTAGGAGAGTTTGGGAATAAATTCCACAAATGCTAATAAAAAAAAAAAAAAAAGGAGAGAGAGAGGGAGAGGGAGGGAGGGAGGAGAGAGGAAGAGAGGAGGACTTGGTTCCATTAGGCCCTTTTAGAATGATTTCCCTGGGGGAGGGTATTGAGAGGGGGAGGGGGTGCAGGGAGGAAGCTTTCAAACACAGGTAGATCCATCCTATAGTTGGGAAGCTCCCCAGGATTAGCCCCACCCCCACCGCAGGCTGGTTCCTGGGCCTGTACACACTGGAGCCTGGGTAAAAATGCTATGTAAGAGCAGGAGAACTGTGACAAAGAACTTGTCCTCGCTTATGTGGGATCTGTTTGTAAGGCCCCTCTTGAGAAGGGAAGAGCCAGCCGTCCTGTAAAGGATCCAAGTAGACTGTTCTGGGTAAAGGGCCAAATGGCAAGAGATCAACTTCACGGGTTGATCACTGAACACAGGAGAGCTGTGGGGGGCTGCTACCCACTGGGGCCCTGTGCTGGAAGACCCTGCTGTCGGGACCACTCACGGGGGGCGGGGGGGGCTCACTGCACCAGGCCTGTCTCCTTGTCCTACTGGGATTACAGGCCAGGACCCTCTTTTTGTAGGCAGAACCTTTGCTCCCACACCACATAGAGACACAACCTTCAGTGGTAGGGAGGCCAGGAAAGACGGGGCCAAGAGAGCTGGCCCAGGAAACAGCCTAATGCAGGAGAATGGCAGGAGACTCCTGCTAGTTTTGTTTTCCCCAAGGAGCAAAGAACTTAACTTTCCACACTCAGCCCTGCAGCCAGAGTATCAGCCCACAGAACTTCTGTGAGCCAAAGGTTCGAAGCCCACTATCGCCAGAAGTGGAAGCTCCTGGGAACACTCGTGGCTCTGGGTGTACTGGGGAATGGTCTCTCCTTCTAGAAGGGTTGTTAGGTTGGGTAAACTAGACCGTCCTCAATTTTCCTTCCTGCAGACTCTACTTGGCCAGATACACCCACCCAACCAGTCTAAACTGGGGCCAGGCTGGGCACCGGTTTTGCTAGTCTGAAGGGGGAAGGTGATCTGGTGCCATCTTGGCAGGAAGGAGCCATGAGTGCCAAGGACAGCATGGGCTGTCTTGGAAGCGGTGTGTTTCCTGGTACCATTCAGACAGGCTGGCTGTGTACCCAGCGGTGACACTGGGAGGGACTTGAGCATCAGATGACCTTAAGGTCTTTGACAACCAACCTGATTTTGCTCAGCAAAGCAGGCATCCAGGGAAGAGTCACGTGGGTGAGGTGAGAAGTGTACCATGAAAGTCAGACACCAAGGAGCTCAGGGCTGCCAACCAGCCTTGATACTAGTTACAGTGTAGGAAACAGTGTGACAAAATGCAGGGTAACAGGCCGTCATTCTACAGAGGGAGAGGCCCCAAAAGTAGGTCCACAAGGGTCCCCAGAGAGATCCCACCTCAGACCCTCTCCCCTGGTAAGGACCTTCGAAGGGAGCCCACACACTCTCAAAAGAGGCCTGGGGGGGGCACAACATCAGTCAGATGCCTCTTCCTGCTTCCCTGGTAATGCCGATACTCCCCACCCCCACAGCCAGGGAATCTGGCTGAGTTGCAGCTTGAGTTTTTATGATGGAAAATAAAATAAATGGAGGCACCTTTGCAGGGCTGAGTCACTGCAGAGCATCTCCTTATTAAAGCTGCTGCCCTGGCTCAGGTCCCTGTCCACTTCCCCAGGCAGGGAAGGGGGGCAGGTCACTGTGGCATCCCTAGGTCTCCATCAGCTACCTTGGACTAGCCTACCCCTATTAAAGAATCCGGTCTTCAACTCCCCACCAACTCCAGGCCCCAAGGCTCGGCCCTCCTGAGCTTGCTTTTAAATCTCGATCAGCTCGGCTGCCACGATGCCTCCTTGCTCTTAACGCCTAGCTTCCCACTTTCCCTTCTCCTGGTCCTCCGGGTTAGAGAGGGAAGGAAGTTACTCCAAAGTAATTACCAGAGATGGGTCTCCAAGGCAAGCTGTTGGGGTGGCCAGGCCAGGGCCTAGCAAGTCCCTGGAAGCCAGTGGCCCTGGGGTGTGGAGGAGGGTCAGCTGGACAGAGTGCCTTACGGGGTGGCTTGTGAACGGTGGCAGGCTGGTGGTCCGGTGTGTCTCTGTCCAGCTGTCTGTAGCTTACACCTCAGGCTCTCAGTACGCATGCCCCATGTAAGAAAAGAGCCCCGGGTGGGTGGTGAGGCTTCGGTTCAGCGGGTCCTAAGGAGCTTTGCAGGGTCAGGGTGCCTGCCTCCCCGCTTTGTGGGCATGCAGGGTAAGAGAGCTGGTGTCATCCATGCTAAGAAGAGGGGCTTGAAATGAGGACCAGGGTGTTGATGAAAGAGTAGCCTTAGGGACATACCCCCACCATCCAAGTCTTCTAGGCTTCTCCCAGGCCTCTCCCCTGAACCGTGAGAGCACTTCTTTTCCATTGGGCAGGCACATTTTTCTGCCTTTTGGCCAGGCCACCCAGCTCTGCTAAGCAGGTCCTTCCTACTCGTACCTTGCTCCCGCATACCCCTTGCCAGCTCCATACCCAGTTGGCCCTAGAAAGAGATGAGATAAGAGGCTGCCGGGCCCCGCTGCGCTAAGGAACTGGTTATGCCCATGGCATTGGTATGCCAGGACTGCATTGGCGCTCATTTACTAAGGCCAGGGACCCTGTTTTCGTCTCCACTACAGCTCTTAATGCTGACCATTAGACATGACCATTAGCTGCTGTGTTGACATCTCCCCGTGCTTGGTATGGGGCTGGGGCTCATGCCTTCCCACCCTAAGTGCTGGTGCAATTGATTGATGGAGATTCCTCTTCCCCAAGTGCCTGCCCAGCTTCTGAGTGGGGCAGAAGGAGGAAGTCAGGAAATGTTGTCTGATTCCCTCAGGACCTGGGCTTTAGCTTCTCAGGAGCTTCTAGGGCCTGCTTTACAGGAAGGAATGGGTTGGAGTCATGGAAGTGAGCGGGCAAGGGGACATTAAGACAGCTGCTTCTAGCCATGACTATGGTATGTAAGAGAGTGGACTCAGAGTGTGAGGTCATGTTGCCATGGTCCATCTATCCTGTCTCCCCTCCTGCCAAGCACACTTGTCCCTGGGATTTCTGTTCTAGGCTAGGATCCCTCCAGTGTCTGACCAGTATAGACAGGAAGGCTAGAATGAGGGACCAGCCCAAAGCTTCAGAGCTCTGCCTTGTGGTAGAATGTTTGGGCCATACCAGAAGTCATGGCTCTTAAAACCACCTCCCGGGCCTACTCTCTGGGGTGTCCTCCTCTGGCCCCATAGCCTTGCTAGAAGTCTAGGTGCCTGGCTGTTGAGATGACTTCCTAAAGCCTGTCTCGTGGCCTGGGATGAGGTTAGGCTACTCCCTGGCTTTGGAGGAAACAGCCAGGAGGAGAAACATACTTTTGTCATTCTAGATACCCAGTATTCCCGTAGGGTCCATTCCAGAGTTGAGCTTTTCTTCTAGGGCTCTGTCCTTGAATTAAGGGGACCCCTGGGAGGGAACGTGCCTATTTGAGACTGGTGGTGCCAGGCCTAGTCGCTTTAGGGGACCCCCCACCTTAGTTGGAGGCTTGTTGAATGACAGCTGGGCCTTGTATCACCAGACCCAAAGAGATATCTTCTCCATGGTCTCACTTTCATTCCCCTCTCAACGGTGCCTTCCTCCCTGCTGCCTGAGAGCCCAAAGCCACAGCAAGCCTGAAGGCCTGGCTGACTGAGAATTGGCTGGGTATTTTGCTGACCAGCAGGGGGCGCCCTACTGTATCTGCCCCAGTCCTTTCAAGGACCTGGGCATGTGGGCAGCCCTGGTCCAGGCCTTTTGGCTCTGAATGGGGGAGGGGTATCCTCCCCTCCCCACCCCCAGAGGTTCCTTAGCTGAGTTTGTTTTGCCAGGGTGACCTGTTTAATCATCTCATTTTCTGGTGGCCGTTTATTCCTCGTTTCCACGGTTACGGCCCCATTAAGGGGAGAAGCAATAAGGCAGCGAGTCAAACAGGTAATAAAAACATTAAAGCCCTTGTGCACAGAGAGAGGACGGGGTTGGGGGAGGGGGCTCAGTGAGGTGAGACGGCCCAGGGAGCAGCCAAGGTAGAGGCTGCCTGGCCTGGCCCTGGCCTCTGGAGGCTGTGGGAAGATTACTCCCCAAGACCCAGCTCATCTTAGTCCCCAGTTCTCAATGCCTGGCAACAGGCTGCAGGTTGGAGGTAAAGCAGGAAGGAGCTAAGTGAGAGGGAAAGTAACAAAGGCTCCCCAGGACTGTCCCCAGAGAGTTGCATGACCTGTTCCAGGCCCCACCTCTCCCTGGCTGGCCCGGGGTGGGAGCTAATTTCTGACATTGTTTTGAGCGCTAGAATTTTTTCTGCCAACTTTATCAGAAAGCATATTTGTGGTGAGTGCTGCTAACAGGGCCAGTCTGGTGAGTAAATATTCCTGGTGTGGAGGCCCTGTGACCTTGAGAGGGAAGAGCCTAGCAGTGGGAGCCAAGGGCATATGGAGGCGAGAGGCCAGGAGTGCTTGGGCTAGGTGGGAGACCCTCCCTGAGAAGGGGTGAGGTGGAGGTGACAGGGCCAGGGCAGACTCAGCAGTGCTCTACCCCAGGCTCAAGTGGCACCCTGTTCAGGTTGGCTATGTGACTGGCCTGTGGTAGAGGGACCAGTCTTTGCCGTGACCATAGGAGATTGCTGGCCGATTCGCCTAAGGGTTCCCCTCCTCTAAGTGAGTGCCCAAAGGTACAACAAAAAACCAGCCTTTTGCCTAGCTGGTCTGGACCCAGGGCAAAGAGCTGTGCTGGTCAGGGAGAAATGCCAGGCAGCCTGAGGATGATATCAGAGCGGCTGTGCCTGTGTGAGCAGCCACTGTTGCCCTGGAGCCCAGAGTCAGTTCACAGACAGCACCGAGGGCCGGGACCAGTCTAAGGTGTCTCTGGGTTATGGAGGAAGCAGCCTTTTTTTTTTTTTTTTTAAATCTTCCATTCTCTGATCTCCTGCAAATTCACAGAGGTCTGTGTGTCTCTGATTATTAATTTCAACGTTGATTCTGACTAGCAAGGGGAGAAAGAAGGTGTGGGAAACGGGGGAAACCCTTTGGCTGGGAACTGTGCCTTGGGAGCAGGCCTAGATGAGTTAATATTCCGATCAAACAATTAAAAATAGAAAACGCTCCCGCGGCACCAGCTGCTGAAGCTCCCAGCAACTGTCACCAGCGGGTTCAGGGGGCAGGTGGCACTGGAGGGAGCCTCTCCACAAGCGGCAGGGCAGCCTTCAGGGACACCTATGTCCACTGCTCTTTCAGGACCCAGAGCAGAGGTGGGACTCTGAGCTCTTGCAGCTCCCCTTAGGGTCCAGAACAGGCCCTGTGCAGCCTCTGAAGCCTCTGGGCTGGGGCTGCCATCTCCCCTACAGGGCCCGAGCGGTGAAGTCATCGCCAGATGCCCTGGTAATTGTTTTAAGAATCCAACTTAAAATAAGATGAAAACTTATATTCCTGGGTGAGGAGTAATTTCCCATCTAATAGTAGATTAATGAAAGGCTTACAGCAGGCAGCCTGGCCAGGAGGCATGTTCATCTGACAAATCCGAGATCACAGGCCCGCCAGCTCTAGATCTGGAAGTGCCCATAGCCCAGCCCAGGCCAGGCCCCACTGCTGATGTCCTCTTGGGACACTTCTACCTGAAGACACACCCCACATGTGTTTATAGTACCTGCCAGTGAAAAGGAACAGCTTTCAAAGACTCCTTATGTCAGGTGGGAGAGTCTGGGGTCTCATTCTTAGGGACATCGGTCCCCCACCCCGGAAGAAGGGGCTTCAGAAGCAGACACCACACAGAGTGGGCAGAGTGTCCACCCTTCAGAACCACATGGTGGACAGAGGTGAGGTCATCAACTACTCCAGTTTACCTAGGACTAGAAAGAACAACATTCTATGAACCCCGGATGACACATCAATTAGGACAGTTGGTTAGCCTTGATTGGAAGCTAGGATGGAGGATGCTCAATACAGTCCTCCCTTGGGGTCCTGGAGAGGCTCACGAACTAAATATGTGCTATGCAGGAGGGGTGGCTTATAACTGGCTCCCCCAGATGCTGTGCCCTGACCTAGCCTTGCTGTGAGGTCTGCTGCATTCAGCTAGGTGTGCGTGCCCTCAAATGGGTATGTAGGTGCCATCCAAGCAGGACAAGACCTTGCCTGGAGGTCTGGGGGCTAGAAGAGGGCAGAAGCTACACACCTTTTACACTGAGACCTCTCTTTCTGTGGTCACAGATGTGTGACCTCTGGGTTTCTAGCCAGCACCGTCCTTCTGAGAGACCCGGGGATGAGTGTCACACCTAACACTCATTTCTCTAAGAAAAAAGACAAGGTTTGGTGTATTTTGGTGGATTTCACAGATGCCAGGGGATGTAGCCTAGTGGTAAAGCCACTCTCTTAGAGCATGTAAAGCCCAGGGTTCCACCTCTAGCTCTGAAGTGAAAGAAAAGAAAAGAAAACACAGGTGGGGAAACAGGAGGCCCGAAGTCACTGCCAGACTTGTTCCTAAAAGCCAGGAGACAGACACAGTATGGAGCATCCTTGCCAGGGGGAGCAGGCTTCCCTGAGGGCTGTTCCACATGGCAATGTGGAGGGGAAATTACAAAGTTTACATCCCTGGGTATTGACTGTTATTCAGCCTGTGTCCCTGAAGGGCTCCAGACTCCATTTACAGTCCACTTGTCCCCCTTGACTCCTCCCTGGACCCACAGAGTCGTGGCTGATGCAAATACCTGCTAAGATCTTTCAGGGAAGCTTTCTTTTGCCTCAGGCCTTCATCCTCCACAGCTCCTGAGAAAGGGACTCTCCCTTGTCTGCAGGGAGGGCTGCCAGGGTGGGCCACTCTGAGATGGAAGTCAGCAGAGCAGGAAAGACCAAAGCACTTATGGAAGCAATCAAGAGCGTTGTTCTCGTAGGAGACAAAGTCTTCAGGAGACAAGTGCTTCTGAGAGGCTGAGAGGGATGGTTAGGATGCAGCCCCTGGCCCACTGGAAGACCACTCCCTTCACCTCCAGAGTTTAGTCAACTCACAGGTTACCGTGGGAACTCCAGAGAGCCAAGTGGCTGCTTTGCAAACAGCTGTCTGGTGGAGTGGGGCTCAACCTGATCCCTGAACGGGGTTTGCCCCCCTTCCCTTTGCTTGTATGGGTTTGAGAGGACCTGCGTTCTTTGCCAGATTTGACCATACCATGATTTAGGAGGTGAGAACATCCTCGTGTCTTTAGGGTAACTTGGGGTACTTGGGGCATAGCTACCCTGGCACCCTACATCTGTTCCTCCCCAGAGGAGGAGGTTATGAAGCAGTAGGGCTGAGAATTCCTCATCTAGACAACCCAGGAGAGTGTGATCCTAGAGGGAGCCAGACCCACAGACGGTGCGAGGGGATCAGAGTCTAGGAAACAGCAGAAGTCCTGTGGCCACTGATGTTCAAGCTGACACTAGGGAATTACAGACCCTCCTTGACTAACTTTCCCTCAGCCAGAAGGCTGAAGCAGCAGGTGGGTTAGGCTGGAGGGCAGGAGACGTGGCCTCTGCCATACCAAGCTCACCCTCTCATGCCAGTGGGGTCATGACCTTCTTGACGGTTAGGTCACTCTGGGGCTCCTTGGGAGTGTGCAGGTGGCAGCAGAAGGTAGCTTCTCCGTCAGGAAGCTGGGGCAGGACTGACAGCCCCTGAGAAGGAGCCTGGATGTTTTCAGTTTCCAGGTCCCTTGGGGGCCCAGGGGCAGATTGAGACAGGCTCCTTGCAGGGGAGGTGTTAACAAGCAGCAGGTGATTAAACATGACAAGCGGTGACATTTCTGTTCAGGGTTCTCAGTCCCGGCAAAGCCAAGAATGAAGCTATAAACCCTGACATTTTGTGTTATGCACTGAGAGGATTTTAATAGACCTCTCTCCCTCTTCTCCAGGCATCTTCTCTCCCTCTTCTCCACCCTTATCTCATCCACTATCCCACCGAGAGAGCCAGTGAGCAAGAGTGAGCGAGAGTGAGCGAGAGCCCTGCCATTCCATTCAGCCTGGTCTCCAGGAGACTTCTGGGCTCTGCCTGCCACTCCTGGACAGACACGCCCTGTGCCTTTTTGGTTTTATCTTGACTGTTGTCCCTCTGCAAACCCCCCTTGCCTCCCTCCACCCTTCACTTTCTCACCTCCTTTTTTTGGGTCCTGATCTCACAGCCTGTCCCTTAGCTGGGCTCTCCCAGTTGTCAGGGACAGCAGGTGGCTGTTATTGTGCCCTCTTTATGCTCATAACATTTCCAGACAGACTTGAGAGTGTGTTGAGGGAGATTGTGGGGAGATTGTGGGGCTTGGTACGGGCTCTTCCCCCATCTTTTTTTTTAAATCTCTTTTTCTCCTTTTTGGGACAAGGACAGAAGGCAGAGGGAGAAAATTACACTGCAAACAGTTGCTGGGTTTTATTCGGGAAGGACTGACTGGCAACAGTTGTTCCTCTTACAGAGAAATACCGGGACAACTGGGACCTTCTTTGTTCTCTGGGTAGAGCCCTGTGAAGGGCATTTGGAGGTGAGCCTGGGGCTGAAGAGGGCAAGATACAGTGTCCCTTCATTCCCACCCAGGCAGTCCCCACCCTGGCAAGCAGAGAAGGTTCCTAGAGCTAAGCAGGATCTGGTTCAAGAGTCAGGCCACACCCTGTGTCCCCAGCTCTGCCCTAGTGAACGCGAGAAGCACTTAGCTTTCTGTGTTCGTTTCAGTAAATATTTATTGGGCCAGATACTGTGCTGGACGGTGATTCTGTCTCATGGATCTCTTAGTCTAAGGAGGTGGATAGATGAGTTGTTACTGTAGAAGAACCGCAAACAAGAGCAGGGCTCAGACATGAGGACAGAGGGAGGGGATGATCTGGACAGCTTCTCAGAAGTGATGCTACCACTAGGACCCCTGAGGATGCCAAGGATGAGGGAGGCCAGGCCCAGAGTTGGAGGTACCTCTGCCCAGGGACCAGTGTACTGAAGGCCTGAGCAGAAGATGCTGCTGCTCAGAGGTACCACCTGGCATGGAAGAGAATGTAGGCGGTGACATTCTACAGTGTGTGCCCTTTGATCTCTGGGACCCTGAATTTGCCTTTTTATCTACCCTTCCACCCGGGCCAGGCATGATGGTCTGGGTAAAACAGGAATGAGGCTCACCTCAGTTCAGTAGACAGAAAGCGACAAGAAGTGGCCAAGTGTCCACGGGCTGGGGCCACTGCAGCCTCTCCCACCCCCTAATCTATGTGGCCAGTCACAGGTAAAGAGGCAAGAGCGTGGGTACAGGCCCGTGTGATGGGCATGGTGCAGAAAGTACGGGAACCAGGAGAGAGCCTTGCCTCTCCATTTGCTGACCTCAGGGCTCAGCATGGCCAGGTGAACTCTAGGAGCCCCCTGAGCTCATGGCTGCTTCCACCCCTCTCCCCCTCTCTCTTGGTAGTTGTTAAGTGTTCTTGTTAGCTCCCAGGTTTCCTGAGACTTCCAGCTCTCCTCTAGGATCCTGAGGGCCAGAGTGGGCAGAGCCAGCAGGGATTCAGCTGAGAAACTCTGCAAGCCAGGAGAAGGGTTGTCTAGGTACTTTAGAGCTGGACCAGAGGGGAGCAGACAGATGCATGAGCTGCTGGGGGTCCCAAAAGACAGGCTCCAAGTTCAACCCCTCATCCACCAATAGCTGACCTCACACCCCTTGCTAGACAGCCATAACCATGGGGCAGCTGTAGGGTCTGTTGCCTGCAAGGATCTCATGCAACCATGGGACACTTTGCCTTTGCCCAGGCACCATGCTGAACTCCCCCGACCAACACATCGGTTCCTTAAGAGAGATCAGACTGGCTTCCCATCCCACGAACACAGAGAATACAAGGCAGATTTCAGATAGTCCTCCTTTCCCCCACTCCACCCTGCTTTTCTGACAAGCTTGGTCCAGGTTTCTTGATGCCACCTGTGTTGCTCACTTCCCAGAGACTAGCTGGAAATGTTCGGACCCTCTGAAGGGTCCTCACTTGACAGCTGGGCTGGGGGTCATTGTGGAGGAAGGAGGGGAGAGGAACCCAGACTTGGCCTACTGCCCCTAAAGGTCCAGAGCCAGGTTTTATTATAATCCCTACATCCTGTTGCAGATCCTTAATCAGCTGGATCCCAGGTTGGGCTGGACCCTGTGGTGACACTCAGGGCTGTGGAATAGAAAACCTGAAGTGGAGTTTCTGGAGCTGGGGTTTGGGCTAGTAGGATAAGGCAGGTGGAGGGAGGAGAAGGAGCCAGCATAGCACAGGATGTGGGCAGCCCAGACCCACCACCCACCAACCAGGCTGGGGGTGGAGGAGCAGCTGTTGCAGACTGGGAACCATGGCTGTGGGGAGGGGAGAACTCTGGTCTGTGGGGGCTTCTGTGTTGCCTTGTGTCACTGAGACAGCTGGTCCTACAGTGGCTGGGACAGTGGGCAACAGCTCTAGCCAAGAGTCAGCAGAGGGAACCTTGGTTTCTGGGTCTATACTGACTTGCTAAACTCCAAGACTTGCAGTGTTCCTGCTCTGCTAAGTGACTTAGTGGGCAGAGGCCGAGGGCCCTGGCTGCTCTGAGCTTGGGTAGCCAAGGCCTGAAACTCTGTTGAGAGGCAGCGGGAGGAGGAAGACCCCAGAAGCAGAGCTCTAGTGTGTGCAGGACACTATGGCAACCGGGCTGTTTAGTTCAGCCTAGCCCTAATCCCGCTGTGTGGTGTCTGAGGAAGATCTGGGTAGTGGGAAGGACACCCTGCCTGAACACGCAGTCTAAGGTGCCATGGTAGAGAAGATGAGGGGACACGGAGAAGGCAGAGATAGCCAGAGAGCGGAAGCCAGAGTGGGCTGGCTGGCAGCGGGTGGGCAGACTGGTGTCTGTCCTGCCAGGGGCCCAGGCTGGCTCTGTAGACAGCCTCTTTTCTATATGGAAATGAAGAATTTAGGCTAATGGAGCTCAACCATCTCTAATTTTGCGATGGCAGGAGGATTTTGATTGAAAGTAATTAAGCAAGCTAGCTGTAAAATTAATTAAAGCAAAAGGGGGGGATTTTTTATTGGATTGGATAGCGATATAGCGTCTGTCAGGCGGGGGACGGATGGGGGTGACCTGAATCCTCTGCCCTCCCCCCTCCCACTCGGGACGTTTATGTCACTTTAATCTCCTTACAGCGGCTGCTGTGCATTTGTTTGAAATAATCAAGGAAATATGGTCAGAAATTGTCAGCTTTCAGATCTAATTTACCTGACGGCCCCTGCGCAAGCCGGCGAGGCCCGGGGAGTGAGCGAGCGAGCATGAGCAGTGGGGGAGCTGGGTGGGCTCCTCTGCCCACACCCTAGGCCCAGGCTCCCTCCAAGGGGGAGGGAAGGCTCTGCTAGGTCCTTGGACACCTCTCTGGGCTTTGCCCCTTTCTGGAACAGACTCCCACCCCCACCCACCTGCTGCTTCGTCCCCATGCTAACCAGCTTTAGGGTTTAGGGAATATAGGATTAGGGAGGTGATTGTTATTCTTTATTCCAGATGGCTGACAACTGCTAAACCCCTCCGCCAGGGCCACAGTTTTAAAAATACTCCCAAATTAGTCCCCTCATGTCCTCACTATTGGCCTCACTAAAGGATTTGAGGTAGAGGGCTTTGGAGATGGTGAGGGGTGCGGTGGATTGTCACAAGCTGCCTCCCCACCCCTCCTGGGGCCATGCTCACTACCCAGGGCTTGTCCGTCCCAGGCTCTTTGCCTAATTCCAGGATGGTTCTTGTCCTACTTCCCTTCCACAGCCCAAAGGACTGTGGGAACTTGGTCGGTCCCTGCAACAGGAAGGCCCCTCTGGTCCCAGGTCAGAGCTAGCCTCTGCTCATGCTGCTCTTGCCCTCTACCCCAGAAGCTCTGCTTACAGCTGTTGGGGTTCTTGGAGAGGTGGAGCAGGGAAGCCCTGTGGGGACGGAGGAAAACTCTGGACCAGTCGGGTTCACTTGTGGAAGGTTCCCCTTTAAATAGAAAGTGTCTGGTGGTCTTCTGAGCAAGAGAGAAGTCAGAATAGGACCTGGTCCCTTGCTCTGTCTGGTCCCCCACAGTGAGTGACTCTAGCTTTCACCAAATCCTCTTAGGCCTGGGTCCCTCTGTAGTCTAATGTAGATCCATGATAGTCTCCATCTTGGGAGCTGTTCTCTAGGGTGGGAGGGCAAATGGAACGTGAATGTAAGCTTCCCCAACCCCCTCAGGACCTCCGTGTACAGCCTCACATCCTTGTCTGTGCCCTTGGGCCTGACAGCAGGTTGAGGGCTCTAGGCACAGTTCCCACTTGTCCACCTTAGACCAGACCGGTTAGAGGGGCTCTCTCCCCACCTGCCCTGCTGGGGACCACCCGAACACCCTCTGCCTTGTCCTTTCCCATCATGTCCCTACCCTGGAGTGTGCCTCCCGCCCACCCCCAGCACACCTCTGGAGCTGGTGACTCAGGCTGCCTCCTCCAGCAGTGAGGGAGTGTGAGGCTGGCGAGCATCACCTGCCCCCTTTGAGTCTCTGCTTCAGCCTCCACTCCCCCATTATGAGTCACTGGGGGGGGGGCAGTGAAGCCCCGACGAGCTCTATGAGAAAGAGGGAGAGGAGAGACTTTGGCTTAGAACCCTGCAGGTCCTAGGGCGCAGCTGCACGTGCCTGACATCTGAGTGGCACTGGGCCCCACACTCCCCTTCTGCCCATGCCCACAAGATCAGCCAGAGACAGAGCCTGGCCTCTTGTGCCCATCTCTCTTGTTCCCAGGGCCCAGCTCTCAGGAGCCGGGGGATAGAATGAGTCTGGCCGCAGCCTAGCTTCTTATCTGGACACATGGCGTGTAGCCACTCCACACGCCTGTCCTTTTGACGTGGAGGGACCTGTCCAGGGACCTCAGGGGAGGTTGGGAGGGCTCTGGCCTCAGGGTAGGGTTTATCTCTGAGCTGGGTGTTGGTCTGGGGCTGCCAGTGGCAGGCACCCAGGTGGAGGGAAGCTCTTGAGGAAGGCCAGGCTGGTGCCCTGAAGCATAGGCAGACATGAGGAAGCACAGGGGGAGGCAGGGGAGGTCTCCTTATGGTCTCCCGCTGTCCTGGAGACCACTCCGTGCCTGAGTGCGAATGAGGATGCTGTACTGGAAATCCACTTTTAAAGTAAATTCTGTATAGCAAGGAGAGGTCTTTGATTCTACGGTGGCTCCCTTTAAAGGCCATGGGCGGTGGTGGTGGACAAGATAGGCGATGGGCACGGGGATGGGGAGGTGGGCGATAGCCTGGGGTGAGCACATGCTGACCTTGAGCAGAGCCTATAGCAGTGTACCGGGTACAGGAAGTCTGGGAAAGGAAAGAAGTGGGAGGAGCTTAGGTGTAGAGGCCAAGGACCAGCTCAGCAGTTCTTAGATGCCTGTCACCTGGCCAGCCCAGATTCCAGCTTTCTCCCTCTGGCCCCCAAGGCTTCGAGGAAAAATCACCCAAGTACTGGCCTATCTCCCTAGTGCCTCTCCCTCCCCTCTGGCTCACTGTGACTCTGCCATCCCCTACTGCCATGGATCTGAGCCTCTTGTATGGAACTTGTGGCATGGAGAAAATGTGAGGCAAAGGATAATAATAGCAAGTGGCCCTGCCAGTCCCAGGGTGCTCCTGTCTCCTCGGGGTCCCTGCAGCTCTTGGGCTCGAAGACTCTGCAGTGGGGCCTGCTTGACATAGCTCTCTGAATACTTCCTTGCTTTAGGTGGGGCTTGGTCTGAGTTATGATAGCTGGCCTCCTTCCCCCAGATTGAGGAAAGCTTCCCCACAGAGTCCTTACTCGCATCTTCAGGAGACTTCTGAGGCTTTGCTGACACAGGGGCTAGGGGTAGAGCAAGGAAGCTTCCTGCTTGGCTGGGAGAAAAGCCCAGAGTGGCAGGGGTCCAGGTCCAGGAATCATTAACTTTAGGGTCTCCCAGTGCCAGGGACCTCAAGCCTCCCCCAGCCAGGCCCCTGCTGGAGTTGGCCAGATGTGATCAGTCATTGAGCTCCGGAAGTGCCTAGGGCCAGGCAGGACCCCCTGACCTTACAAAAGCCCCTTCCCTCCGGTTCTCTGCCTTCTTCCTTGTACCCACGTGCCCATCCTGTTACTCTAGTCCTCATCTTCCCAGTCTGCCTCAGTTTCTCTCTCGACATGCCTCGAGTCTCCCTGGCTCAACTCTGGCCTGTCCTCTGTCCCCCCTGGCTTCACAGTCACATTTTGCTTGCCAGCGCAGGGTACTGAAAAACTGCTGGCACTGCCAAAAACCCTGTGTGCGCTATGACTCCCCAAACATCCCTTTATTTTTATTGTTCTGTTAATTACTGTTTAAACTTTAATAAGTCACTTCGTCAGGAGGGGGGACCTGCCGTGAGCTTTTCTGTGCAAGCATGGGCCGGGAGTGACTCGGGTGTAATATAACCCTTTATGCGATGTGGGAATGTTTAGATTGTTACAGAAACTTGTTATTTTAATGACAGTTGGGGGGAATCTGAGCACAGAAAAGGAGAGAGGTGGGCGCTCCCCTCCATTCCCACCAAGGGCTTGGAGTGTCCAGGCCTCTCTAGGGCAGCTCACTTGCTGCCACGGAATACGGTCTGGAGAACCATGAGCCTCTGTTGGGCTACACACTGGGTAGCTACTAATGGTTCCGGTTAGGCAGGCTCACTCAGGGATGCCCTCAGAAGGAACCCGGCACTTTGGGGTGGGAGGGCCTGGGCAGGTGAGGCACGGAAAGGGAGTCCAGCTTGGGGGCATGGGTATAAGAAGTCCTGGCAGTCACTGGATCTCTGGGCAAAGGACCATGTGAGGTGGGACTCTGTACTTAGCGTCTTCCGAGGCTACAGAGAAGCGGACTCTCTCTGTGGTCAGCCTTGAGCATAATAGAAGTGGTTCCCTGTGCTCCTCACCTTGGTCCCAGACACTCTGTTACAGCTGTGGACACAGGGGCCTAGAGCACAGGAGACTTAACAGGAGGGAAGTGTCTGCTTTGGGTTCTTTTCTCTGGAAGCTGCCAAAGTCTTGGTGTACACGGGGAGCGTGGGATGGACGCACTCAGGCCCTGTTCTGGGATCAGAGGTGGCCCTCCTCAGTGGGAGAACACGGGCAGGACTCGCACTCAGACCCCTCCCCCATCATGAGCAACCAGGAGGTGAGGTCAGGCTGGCCCTGAGTTCCAGTGAGGGGGACTACCGGCCATCTTCCTACATGGCTTGCTTTCCTTCAACAAGGCCCGGGGGGGGGGGAGGACAACAGCCCCAGTCCTCCTGCTACACACCTGCTTCCAAAGTACCTAGGGAAGGCGTTTTACTCTAAGCCTATGGTGCTCCCTGGAAGACGCCGGGATGCCTCAGGACAGGGTTCCCCCCTTTCCCTCTTTGACCCATCTGTCTGTCCATCTCTGCATGTTGCCAAGCCGTGGCCGCTTTACTGTCTTGAGAGCGGTAGTGTTGTAGGGTCTGGAGCTAACATCAAGGACCCACTCTTGACTGGCGTTGATGAAGGGGGCTTCAGGGAACGATAAAGTTAAGGGGGCAGACTAGCAGGGTCCAGTGCAGCTGAGGAGGTACACCCTTGCATAGGGGGCTCACTGGTCCAGCTCTGCCTCTCATGGAAGAAAGCACCACGGGGTATGAGGGGTGGGGGACTGGGTCCCTGCTCTCTACCTCCTGCCCAGCCAGGCAGAGCCCAAGGTTCCGTTCAGACCCCGGGTGCTCGCAGGTTAAATGGACAGCCCCCAGATGGTGGCCTCGGCACGGACACGAATCGCTGAGGTTTTCCTTTTCTGAGAAGTGCGTTTCCCTAAATTGTCTTTGACTTCGTGCATGGGTAATGAAAGTTTATGCCCTTGTTAGAAGGACAGGCGGCCGGTTCCAGTTAGAACTGGGGCTGTCTCCCTGCCAGCTCCCTCAGCCCCCTCCCCAGCAGGAGAGAGAGCTAGGTAGAGTGTGTGTGTGTGTGTGTGTGTGTGTGTGTGTGTGTGTGTGTGTGTAGTGTGTGAGTAAGTGTGTGTGTGTGAGTGTGTGTGTGTGTAGTGTGTGTGTGTGTGTGAGTGTGTGTGTGTGAGTGAGTGTGTGTTTGCACACACACACTCAAAAGGAACAGCCCCTCCCTCCCTGGTGAATAAGAAGGCTGTTAGGGGAAGGAGAGGGAACGGAAAAAAAAGAAAAAAATTTCCATATTTGTGTAAGTTGCTTTAAAAGCATTTTATCATGTCATAAAAAAGGGAAAGTACTCTCAGAAATTGATCCTCTCTGCCAGCCCATTGGACAGAAGGACGTTGGGATGTTAATGGCCATCCTGCTCCAGGGTGGCTTATTAAAAAATTTATACATAAATGCTTAAAATTGCATAAATTATTTAAAAAAAACCAACAAAGTAAGCAATTTGAATTCCCTCTTTTCCACCCCCTTCCCAGCCCCTCCTCAGGGCCCGCCTGGTCCCCAGGCTCCTGCTCCTTCCTAGGGGGCTTCCCCTGTTTTCTCCTCTTCCCGCCACACCCCAGACACAGTCTGCCCTGCCTCACCCACAAATTAATGAAACAGCCAGCCCACCACCAAACACTCACATGTACACGCGCTAATAAAAACACCACTAATAATGCCCCAAATCGCGAAATTAAATATTAAGGCCAAAGGAGGCGGACGAGGAGCAGGGCTGCCGCCACCGTCGCTGAAGTTGGAGCTGATGAGTGTGTCTCTCGCAGGCGTGGAATGTCACCCACACATCCTGGAGACTGGAGTGGGGAGTTTTATGATGGTTTTTCATTGATTTGTTTCCCCAGCGCAGCTGCCGACCTCTATTGAGGGACAAACATAATCAGCACTGACGCAAATTAGATGGTTATTCGTTTTGAAAATTGACAGAAAAACAATAAAAAAGATGAAATGCTCCCAAATCAATAGATATAATGAAATTCAAATAATCCGAGAGATGAGGTCTCCATGGCAACTGATAATGTGGAAAAGAAAACAATTTAATAAAGGACAGACACACTTTGAAAACAGATTGGGCCCGGGGAGGGGGGCGGGCTGGCGGGCGGAGGGCTGGAGCGCGGGCTGGCGAGTGAAGGATCACTGTCCGTCCCAAGGACACCCGCCATAATTAAGCGAGGCTTTCGGCCCCAGAAAGTGCAGATTCAGGTTTTAATACACAAAATTATTTCAGGAGCAGTGAATCGGAAAGTCGTTTGTAATGACCTTCCTGAGAGGCCCGGGCGCGGGGCATGTTGGAGGCTGGGCGGCCAGGCCGGCTGAGTTATGGCATATTTGTGTTTTTATAGTGCAGAGGGGAGGGTGATGGGGAGGGGGGGGAGAAGGTTAAACAGTATTTACAGCTCAGTTGTTTTCAGAGAGGAAGAGAAATAGAGTTCATGGAGAGATGCAGCGGGCAGGCAGGCGGGTGAGCCCGGAGGCCTCGGGGCTGCAGGGAGGGGAGATGGGCCCCGAGGGTCTCCCCCTTAGGCTGCCTGACCCGCAGCTGCTTCCCAGCTATAGAGGACACTCAGAGCCGCCACACTGCTCCCGTTCCTGGTATGGCTCAGCTAGTAGTCTCCTAGGTTTGGGGCCTCTCGGAGGATGGATGGCAGCGGAGGTCCAGGCTACATGGACGCCCAGCTGTATCTACTCAGTAAAAGGGTGGGGCATTTGCAGCAGCTGCTACCCGAAGGTCACCCTGCTGAGTCCCACGTTCCTCCTTTCTTTGCCTGGCACCATGTTCATTCATTTAGATGAGCCTTCCCTCCGAAGTCCCGTGGTTAAGAACCCAGAGGAGCGCGTGAGAACCACACAGCCTTCTCTTTGGCGTTGCTTCCCTGCCTTGAGCTCGGTCTCATGGTGTCTGTAGCGCTGAGGGCCACAGGAAGGAAAGGACCCTCTCCTGTAGTCCTTCAGAATCACATGCCTGCAGCGGGAATTAAGAAGTCAGCCCTGGGGGAGGGGTGGGGGAGGGCCGGTACCCCCTCAGACTGTGCCCTCTGGCATCAGCAACTGTGTTTGTGTTCTAGTGTCATGACCACAGGGCACTTCCAGTGCCTGGGCCACTCTCTGGGCCCATGTGTTTGCACAATGTGACTACACAGCCATAGAGACATGCGCACGTGTGAACATGTGTGTGCGGCTGCACACACACAAGCAGGCAGGCCCAAGTTGGTGTGTATTTGCTCAGTGTGTGTTTTAAATCTCCCCTGGGTGGCAAGTCTCTTTTCTCTCCTCTTCCTGTTTGGCTGTGACCTGGGGGAGATTGATAGCCAGCCCGTGCCGCGATGCTAACAGTTCCCCTGATTTATGGAGTTACTTACGCTAAGTGAGGCCACTTAGACGCGTCTGGATAGTAAACCTTTTAACTGAACTAAAAAAAAAAAAAAAAAAAAAAAAACATAATAAATAAATAAACAAATGGGGGCAAGCTAGGGCCCAGTGGCCAGGCCCCGCCTATTCCCCAGCTTGGAGGGCCAGGAACCCTAGGGTAGCAGCAATCATCCCTTCCATCCCTTCCACAGAAGCGTTTGTGTTCCTAGCCGAGGTTGGGATCAGGCCCAAGAAGGGACACCCTTCTCCTAGGGGACAGTTTTTGGCTAGAAGAGCTAGGAGAGGGAACTGAGCAGTGGGAGAGGAAGTGAGGAGACCACGCCCAACAACCTCTGCTTAACACCCTCTCATGTCACCCCTGTGTCCTTCGCCACCGTGATGGCTCTTTTGGAATTTGTACCGACGTCTGTACTGAACAAGCCACCACGTAGGAGCCAGGGGGATACAGGTCTTGTCTTCACAATGTTGCCTCCCATGTCAGTCCAGGTGCTGGCCTGGAGACAGTGCTCTGGGCAAAGACAGCACTACAAGGCTGTGGCTTGTGCTCCGTGAGGGTTAAGCTCCTCGTGGGCAGCCAGGGTGGAAACTCCAACACTGAGACTCAGGGACAGCTGTTTGGAGGGCTGTGGGAGGCGTGTGTAGGGTTTAGGCCTGTGGCCTTGGACATCTGAGCCTGGTGGGAGTTGTGCTCTAGAGCTGACTGGGTGACAGAAAGCAATTACCAACGTCATTGCTTCTGCGGCCTCGTCTGGAGATGGGGACAGCACAACCGTCACAGTGGGTTATGAAGGTGCTCTGAGGGTGTCACCTGCTACGTGACTCCAGATGCTGCGGGCTAGGACAGTCACCGGGGTGGCTTCTTGTGGGCAAAGGCAGGCAAGGCCCGATGCACCCCCCCCCACCCAGGGGACTGGCTGCTGGCCCCTGCCTCCCCACCTCCTGATATACAGCGGGCATTAGGCTGCCCAAAGGGGATACTGCATCCTTAGGAAGAAATATGTCCTCATTTTTCTTAAACACCGTTTCCACTGAGTGAAATGTTTAGAAGGGACGTGCAGGGAGAACTTTATTTCCTACCAGGGAGTTCAGAGCCACCAAGCAGGGCCCATAAAGCACCGTAGCCCGGTGCGTGACAGGCAGCCTGGCCACGAAATACATTACTCATGGGGAGTGGAGGCAGGGGGCTGCCAGGCGTGCCCAACCCCAGGGGACTGCCCCATCCCAGCAGGCTCAGTAAGTCCAAGACCCAGGGCCTTAAGGCAGCAGGCTCCAGCCTCTCCTATTGTGCCCAGGCCGCCTGCGAGAGAGGGTCTGGCAGGACCAGACGGAGAGGCAGACGAACAGTGCTCCGAGATACTTTTGGTCTTCGCTTACTGGTCAGGGAGGCTAGGGCACATGGGGCCCAGGTGCAGCCCTCTGAGCCCCCCTTCCTCACCAAAGCTGGCAGGAGCTCTGGCCTTCCCAGCCTTCGGAGGGAATGATGAGATTCATGCCATATCGGGCCCTTCTCCCGGGGCCCTCCCTTCATTCGATTTCTGAAGCTGGCTGATTTGAATATTTATAAATATCAGTAAATTATTTATTGTAGCAATCTGCTGCACCATTTTATCCATCGCAGTTAACACTTTAGGGGGCTCCAAGTTATGGGAACAGGAAGTGAGGTTGAAGAGGAGAGATGGCATGGGAGACGGGAGAAACCCTGCCGGGAAGCCCCGGCCCTTTCAAGCCCCAGCCTCTGTGGCATTAGTGAGCGTGTGCTCGTGCTCTGAGGGGTGTACACTCCAGGGTCAGCTCCCTCCTCCCACACATGGGACCATCATGGTGCCAGCTCACCGTCCTTAAGGACCTCGACTGTGCCTGTGCTTACCCGACCCCAAACACGGCGGGCTCTGCTTTCCACTTGATGCCTGCTGCGGGATGTGGACCTTGTGGAGCCCCACCCTCATACAGAGAACTGGAACCCAGGGAGCTTAGAGGTGGCAACCCCAAGCCTCCTGTCTGTCACCTCTGCCCCTACGTTCCTGGGCCAAACGAGCGCTCACTGCCTTAGTATCTTGATTGAAACGTGGCATGCACCGCCTGTTGCCCCTCGTGGGCTGGGCCATCCTTCTCCCAGGCCTGGCTTGCCAGGCCCTGTGCTTGGCACAGACAGACCTTACCTTGCACTCGTCAGGCAGTGCTTCTCCAGGGAGAAATCTGGCCCAGGCTCACAACAGTCAGAGCCAGGCCATGCCCTCAGGACTCTGACCCCAAGGCCAGGCCATAACCTACACTGTGCACTTCCTAGTGATTACCGTGCCAGTACAGAGCTACTGGGATCAGCCCCGGGCTGCCAGGCCTGGAAGGGACTCTGCCAGGCCCTCTCCTCTACCTTTACTGCCTCTCCCAAGCCTGCCTGTCTCTGGGTGAGCAGAACAGGAGCCCCTCTTCCCACCCTCACCCAAGCCTGCCTCCTGGGCAGTATTGTTCCCAGAGGAAGTGCCCAGTGTAAATAGAACAGCAGGCAGGCTAGTGGCGGGAAGGAGATGAAAGGGGCAGTGACAGGACCGGGGACGGATGGCTTCCTTCCATTGAGGCCTGGCCATGGCGTTTATATTTTAGGGAGGAAAGTCAGAGGAATGTTTACATGGATAGGAGTCTGGGGTCAGACCAGCGGGGGTAGGGGGTGGTTGTGAATCTGTAGGTTCCAAGACCTTGATGGAGGGGCTGGTTGAAGGTTCGTGGGGACCAGAAGACAGGCAGGCAGCTCAGCTCTTGGCCTCACACATAAGCCCCTTCCTGCCCCCTCAGCCTTACATGCGGGCGCGGGCGCAGGCGCTTGCTATGACTGTGAGCCTTGCCTTTGCCTGGGACTCTCTATCTCTGTGTCCTGGGCCCAGATACCTCCCACTTCTCCATCTTCACCCTTGGGACCATCAGTAGAGTCAGGGGGAGGGCAACATCTGGAAGGCAGGTGGTCTGGGGCAGAGCAGCAGCTGGAGGGCAGGTGTAGAGGGAGTTGGCTGGAGCGAAGGGGCCTGGGGCTGGGGGTGGGCCCTGGGTGCACAGCTGCATCGCAGCTGGTGGGGGCCCAGGCAGAGACTCGGCATGGAGCCGAGATAGAGAGAGGAGGGTGGGTTGTGCTGGGTGGGCCGAAGTTCAGGGAGGCTCCAGGATGGGTGGAGACCTGAGGAGGGGGTGTTGCCAGCAGCAAGTGCAGCCTGAGAGCTTGTGCTTCCCTCTTCCTTGGGATAAATATTTATAGATTCATTTGCCGTCTGCCATACACACTTGGCTGCTTACCTCCTGGTAAAAATAGAGCAGGCCCCTCCACTCCACCCGCCTCTTCCATCTAAGACAGGGACAAAGGGGTCCAGGTGAGGCCTGCTGCCCTGTTGAAAGTAGTGTGTTATCTACCGCAGAGGCCGATGGCCTGCCCAGAGGCTAAGTGGGACGGGTGTGGCCCGAGCCCTATCATAAGAAGGGTCCACATGGGGTGCTCCGGATTTGTGCCAGCCAGGTCAGGCCTGGTGCTGTGGACAAACATGAATAGAGTGGGCACTGGCTTGGGCAGGGGCCAAAGGCCCCGGAACCATGACCTCTGAACTAGGACTATGGGGACAAGACTGAGAGACCTTTCTATAGCAGTGGAATGTGCTGGTATCACCCTGTCCCTTCTGGGCCAAGTGGAGCCACACATAACACCAGCAGCTTGTGACAAGGCAAAGGCCTGGGGCCACTGGGCATTGCATATCTGAAGGGGTGGCTGTGTCTGCACGTACAGGTTGAAGCGGTTGTCTCTGTATGGCATGAGGCATCTGGGCACAGAGGGAGCCACAGGTGGGTTCTCTCTCTCTGCGTACAGGGTTTCGTGGCATTTGATCATCATAGGCCACAGCTCTGAGCAGAACCGCTCACATAGCCTTCTGACCCATATGGGACACGCCAGTTTGCCTGGGAAGAGCTGTGGAGGTGGATGTCGTTCCTATACGTGAGGGTATTGTGAGTAGAGGCCTTCCACATGGCCGCTGGCCTGGGTCTAGCCATACCACCAGGTCTGGCACAGAGTAGAGCCTCACTAAAGCTGTGGTGAACAGCTGACGGACCGATGTACAGGTTAGGATAGCTCTGTGTGGTGCCTGTGTTGTCTTCCTGGCCCGTGTGGCACTGAGATCCTAAGAGGCAGAGGAGTCCGAGGGGGTGGCCACTACTCCAGCAGCTTCTCTAGCCCTTCTGGCTGCTCGGTGACTGTCACCAGAGGTTAAGCATGGAATCTGTAGCCCCCACCGGCCACAACATGCTCTCCCTGAAGTCCCAACGTGCCCCCTGCGTTTGGAAGTAAACTTCCAGGGCTACAAGAACTAAAGAGGAAAGGAGAATGGCCTTGTGAGGGCCATGAGGAGCTGTGTCCAGGTAGCCCTTGCTGAGGTTTGTGGGAAGGAAGCAGCAAGAGGAAACCGCCAGACTTGGGACTTCTTGTGGGGGTGAAGATTGATGGGAGGGAAGGCCCTGCATAGGTCCCGAGTGGCCTAGGAGAGGAGCCCTGCGTTACAGTGAGCAGAATAGGATCCAGGGACGGGGCAGAGCCAAAGACCTGTCCCGGCGGAAGAGCTGCCAGGGACCAAGGTGTTCGGGCGGGGAAGCGGCCAGCCAGGAGCTGCTGGGTAAGCAAGGCAGGAGGCTGGCACAGGTTGGAAGCTGCCTGCGGCTGACTCTTCCCCAGGGACCCGTGGTGAGGTGGAGCATTCAGGGGTTGCCAGCAGCACGGCATTGTAGCTTGCCAGCCTTACCTCATACCAACCCCTTCACCTGCCCATGCCTTCATTTCCTGTGTTAAAGGACATGTCACTTCACAGAGAGGCCATTTCAGGCCAGGCAAGCCTAGGAAATTCTCTCAGGAATTGGGCAGTGGAATTCTTGTGTTCAAAGAGCCATTCGTTCCTTTATCTTGAACCCCCGCCTCATGTCGGGCGCCGTGTCCAGCTGTGGGGTAGAGCAACTGTGAGTCCAGCCCTGGAGCCCCCAAGCTAATGCAGGAGATAAGCATAGGCCAGGCGGTCTCAGGCAGTGTGACATGACTGTGGTCAGTCGAGGGGGGTGGGGAACTACTTTGGGGGCTGCTGTGCTTGGCATGCAGGCCTCTCACCTCATGCCCCCCTCCACCCCTGCAGCTGAAGGCACCCGGTGCACCAACCCGCCCGCAGGCAAGCCTCCAATGGCAGCCAAACGCAAAGGCGGCCTGAAGCTCAACGCCATCTGTGCCAAGCTGAGCCGACAGGTGGTCGTGGAGAAGGGAGCAGAGGCTGGCGCCCAAGCGGAAGGTAGCCCACTACGTCCCCGGGACAAAGAACGCAGTGGCCCCGAGTCTGGGGTGACCCGGGCCCCCCGAAGTGAAGAAGACAAGAGGCGTGCGGTGATCGAGAAGTGGGTCAATGGGGAATACAGCGAAGAGCCTACGCCCACGCCTGTGTTGGGGCGCATTGCCCGCGAGGAGCTGCCCCCAGAGGGCGTCTACATGGTGCAGCCTCAGGGCTGCAGTGATGAGGAAGACCACGCCGAAGGACCCTCAAAGGACAGCAGTGCCCTGGAGGAGAAGGACTCCGACGGTACGGCTTCAAAAGACGACAGCGGCCCCAGTGCCAAGCAGGCTTCAGGTGTGTGTCTGGCCATGGGGGAAGGGAGGGGGAGGCTGGAAAAGGGCCCAGATCCCTGGAGAGGCCCAGCAGGCACAGGTGGCATATCCAGTGACTTCTCCCCTGTTCCTCCAAGCACTGGTACCTTATCCAACCCAGCGAGAACGGGAGAGACAGGGCGAGGAGGACGTAGGACAGAATTGGCAGCTTCCCGAGTGTGAGGCAGCCCTGGGGAGCCAGCAGTGGGCTTTGAGAGGATGCACGTGGACACGTGCACAGACTGGATAGATGAATGAGCAGAGGGTGGGTGAGTAGGTAATGGCGCATACCTGCGGAGGGATGAGATGTTTGGGGCCCATGGTACCGGGCCATGGTGTGGGGACCGATGGAGCTGTGTCAGTGGTAGCATGAACAGCATGAGTTCTCATCCCTAGATCCTCTCTTGGCAGCTTAATGAGAAGTCTAGAAAGGGCTTTGCGCTCCACCCACCCTCTCTCTTTACCTGTGCCCCATCCTGCCCTATGAAGCAGGGTGAGTCAGAGCCACGAGCCTGGCTTAGCTCAGCCAGCAGATCCCTCAACATGCAGCCGCCCTGGACACGCTCCTCTGGCTGACCTGTTTCCCACACGGTGGCAGAGGCCTGGCTTCATCAGTCTCTCCCTGTCCTTAGGACACAGCACCTCTCCTGGACAGGGAAGGCTTGGCTGGCATTTCAGATAGGAGAGCGGTCTCCTCTTGGACTGGGGCCCTGAGACCTTGGGCCTTGGCTCTAGTCCTCAGTCTCCTTCCGAGGCTTATTCATGGAGCCTGCACCTCCCCTGCCTGCTCCCCTGTCCCCTTCCCCCTGCAGCGAGGGGCGCATCTCCTCCCAGTGCGGGGAGCCCTGCGCAGCCACATAATTATGCATATAAGATATAAACAGAGCTGTTTAATTATCCTTCGCCACATCAGTGACAGAGTAATTAACAAACATTGCAAGATCAATGAGGAAAAGTGTGACCTTCAGTTTCCTCTGATAGGAAAAGCCCTTGCTGTTGCCAGACACAAGGTGATTGTGCTGGGCCTGAGGAGCGAGAGGAGAAGAGAGGAGAGGAGAGAGAGGAGGGGAGGGGAGGGGAGGGAGGGGAGGGGAGGGGAGGGGAGGGGAGGGCAGGAGAGAGATAGCAACAGGGCTGCTATCTCCCCAGCATCCTCATCCCCCACCCAGCTCCACACATGGCCAGGGCCTCAGGTAGTCAGTTCGCTCCCTCCAGCCTTCTTCCCCTCCTCCGGGGAGTTGGGAGCTGTGAAGGCAGGAGCAGGGTATGGACAGGCCTCAGGCCTGGTCCCCTCTCGGTCTCTAGCGCAAGCCTCATCTGCCCACCATGGGCTTGGCTCCCCAGGACTTTGGCTGTCTGTGGGACCCCCGCTGGCCCCCTCCCTGTTCAATGCCGCCTGCCCTTCAGAGCCCGCTGCTTCTCTGCCATATATAGTGAGGCCCCAGCTGCCTCTAGCTATTTTTAGCACTTTTTCCTGGTCCCTGAGCCGCTTCACCCAGCGAGCAGAGCCCACTCCCAGGCCAGCCCCCAACCTGTGTCTGGAGCTGGGGCTTGTGGCTTGTGCTGACCGCCAGCTTGTCAAGGCAACTGTCTCTGAGCGCCTTGAGTTACTCTGGTGTCGGGATGCCTGACTTTACTCTTCCGTGCCTACTGGGGTCCCACTGCCCCCTTGATGGTTCAGATCTCCTCCTTCCACATCCTGCAGGGTACACTGCTAGGGTAACACTGCTCCATCAGCTTTCCTTCCGCTATGCTCCTAGAGCTGGCGGGATTGGAGGGAGTCAGGAGGCCCTTCTTGTCATGCCCTCGCCTGGCTGTGCTCTTAGGAACTCTAGCCTGGAACCTGGTGAAACAGGGATGCCCCTGGACTACTCCATCTGGCGCCTGTGTGCACCAGACCTAAATGCTGGGTCCCCAGTAGGCGTGCAGTAGGACTTTGATGGGGAAGTGAGTGCGCTTGCGTATGTTGGGGACCATCTGCCTGCTGTGGTGACGGACTGTATATGGAAAAGGCAATCTGTGGGTCTCATTTCCTCCAGCCCTGCTGAGGCTTGTCCCGGGGCACTGGTGTGAGGCTTGAGGGAGTGTGTATGTGTGTCTGTAGAATTGGGGAAAGTATCTAGGGATATGAATTTAGTGCGTATATAAATGTGGGCACATGATTATGTGTATGTGTGGTGTATGAGATTGTGTCTGTGCCTGTGCATATGAGGGTATATGTGTAGCGTGTGTGTGTGTGTGTGTGTGTGTGTGTGTGTGTGTGTGTGTGTGTGTGTGCCTTGTGTGAGGGAGAGGGGGAGGCAGAGGGGATTTCTCAGTGTTGATATGGACACTCTTCCCTCAGCCCTGTCACCCTGGATCCAGCAGGGCTCCGATCTTCACCCTCCCAGGTGACACACCATTATATTTGAGCAGATGAGCTGCAAGGTGACCAGGAGGCTTGAAGGACTTGTCCTTGATACAAATTCTTGCTGGAGTGGTGATGGTGGGCACTGGTTAGGTCTGAGTAGACACGTTGACATAGTCCCAGCCTCTACTCAGCTCTGTTATTGGGGGAAAACTCGAAGAAGTTGGCCAAGAGGTCAGATTCTGAGGCAACTTAAGCCACGGCGCTCATCTGCCCAGAACAGAGGGTTAGGCAGGGTCCTCCAGCCAGGCAGACTCAGCCACACACTCCCAGAGGCTCCCTCCGCTTAGGGGTCCTTCCTAACTGTCTAGTCAGTGGTCCCTAACACTACCTGTTCTGTTCCTCGTGACCACTGCCCCCCCCCCCAGGAGGCAGGTTGGGATCTTGCCTTACTTCCAGTAAAATGGCTTCTCTTTCATATTAGGCCAAGGCGAGAGAGCGGAGACATTTATGAAACTTTGTTTAATGTACTGAAAAGCCATCGGCCAGAACATTTAGGAAATTGATTTTCCTGGCATTGATGAACTCGTTTTATTTTACCCCAGTATTAATTACTTTTTTTTAAAACAAATTAATTTAAGAGTCGTAAAACCTAACAAGTGAGCCAAATGTCCATAGATCATGTCCTGCTCCGCCCCTCCCTACACTGGTCCCCTCCCTTCGTGGGTGGGGGCTCAAGGTAGAGGGGCTTCTCATCTCTTTCTTGCCTACTCCCTCCCAGAAATGACACACCCCTCTTTTCCCCTGTAGGAGAAGCCTCCTCTCTGAGGGACTATGCCGCTTCCACCATGACCGAGTTCCTCGGCATGTTTGGCTATGACGACCAGAACACTAGGGATGAGCTGACCAGGAAGCTCAGTTTTGAGAAGCTACATGCAGGCTCCACCCCTGAGGCGGCCGCCTCTTCCATGGTGCCCACCTCCGAGGACACCCTCAGCAAGCGGGCACGTTTCTCCAAGTACGAGGAATACATCCGTAAACTCAAGGCTGGCGAGCAACTTCCCTGGCCAGCCCACGGCAGCAAGGCTGAGGACCGGGCAGGCAAGGAGGTGGTGGGCCCGTTGCCCAGCCTTCGGTTGCCCAGCAACACTGCCCACCTGGAGACCAAGGCCACCATCTTGCCGTTGCCATCACACAGCAGTGTCCAGATGCAGAGCCTGGTAGCCCGCGCCTCCAAGTATGATTTCTTCATCCACAAACTGAAGACGGGTGAGAATCTGAGGCCTCAGAATGGAAGCACCTACAAGAAGCCATCCAAGTACGACCTGGAAAACGTCAAGTACCTGCACCTCTTCAAACCCGGGGAGGGCAGCCCTGACATGGGCGGGGCCATTGCCTTCAAGACAGGCAAGGTGGGGCGCCCCTCCAAGTACGACGTTCGGGGCATCCAGAAGCCAGGCCCTACCAAGGTTCCGCCCACCCCCAGCCTGGTTTCTACACCCCTCACCAGTGTGCCCACTGCTCCCAGCGCCCCTGGGCCGGGACCTGAGCCACCTGCTTCCCTGTCCTTCAACACTCCCGAGTACCTGAAGTCAACCTTTTCCAAAACAGACTCCATCACCACGGGAACTGTCTCCACTGTCAAGTAAGGAGCCCCCCACCCCCACTGCCTCCATGAACCCTGGGGCCGGACTGGATAGGGAGGTCTACCTCCTTACCTGCAAAACTTACTGTGGTGGACACAGCCCCTTGTGCAACACAGATTGACACGTGTGTGCACACCTGCACACACACACACATGCACACATTGCTCTTGCACTGAGCTTAGACCTGCATAGGACACATCTATGTACCCGCTCACTGTCACATGTCACACACCCTCTCTGGGGTGGGGCTGGGGGCTGGGGTCCAGGTTGTGGCCTTGGTTTCTGGGTCAGAGCCTGGTCCATGGAGAAGGCAGGAAGTTAGGTGGGGGTTAGATGGCAACTATATTCCAAGGATAAAGAACTGGCCTGGATGATAAAACAATAGGTCTCATGTGAGGCCAAACGACACCCTTCCCTCAGGCCGTTTCCTCTGCTACAGCAGTGTGGGGCCTGCAGGTCCTGGAGGCTGTGAACCAGGCAGATCCAGTCAGAACCCTTTGGTTGTGAGGAGCCGAATGCCTGTGCCTTACACATGTGTCTAGTACTTTCCTCCTCCTCTGCCCCCTCTCTGTTGTCTGGTGTTCCTCCTCACCATTACCCCACTTATTTTCATTGCATGCTGGGGGCCTCAGGCCCTGGCTTCCACGAAGGCTCACTGTAGGCCTGGCTGGGCCTTCCAGCCCTAGCTGCTCAGGATAGTACATTCCTGTCAGAGGTAGGCTAACTGAGCACCTCTGGCCAACACACTTTTTCAATACCACCCTGAGGGCCCAGGAGAGAAGAACCAGGGTCCAGGGCAGGGAGCTGCCCATCAGACGCTCCTGGGGCCTGAGGCCACCCCCATCCGCTAATCGGCTGTGCCCTGTGTGTCTTACCAGGAATGGATTGCCCACAGATAAACCAGCTGTCACCGAAGATGTAAACATTTACCAGAAATATATTGCCAGGTAGGCCCCTGGGGAGGAGCCTGTGGACAGAGATTGGGGGGGCGGGGAAGCCAGGCTTGTCCGAGGGCTGTGGGACCACCTATGTACGAGCTCATCCTTAAGGCCAAGAGGTTGCCTTCTCCGCATCTCTTTTCTCTCTGTCTCTCGGCTCCCCAGAGAGGCTGCTCCTGGGTCCATCTGAGACCCAGCCCCTCTTGTGGCTGTGCAGACCACACAGTCCACAGGCAACTTCTAACCCAAGTAGGGCGAGCATGGGGGCCCCTCCATGGCCAACCTGGGTCCTGCCTTCACGTGGAGCCCTGGGTAGAGTGTACACCACAGTAGAGCCTTAGGGTTGAGGGAAATAGGCAGTCATTCTCCTTCTGCCATGGCCTGCCGGGATCCCCCTGGAGGTGGGTGGCAGGGGAGGGGTCTCTGATGAAGGCAGACTTTAGGTCCCTCCTGAAGGAGGCAGGGTTGGCAGATGAAGATCCATCTCCACACATTCCCCAGATCAAGCCTCTAGGGGGACATATGGCAGGGGTCGTGCCCTGGCAGCATCTGTCTTCCTGTGGCCGTCCACGCTCGTCCTCACCCTCTGTCTTCTCTTTATTGTCATCACTGTCATTACTGTTAGTGCCTCGGCAGATGGCCCTTCTGGCAGCTTCCATTGAGATACTTATTGCTGGTGGCTTTCCCTGTACACTGGGCCGGCCCTCTCCCCGACCCGTACAGTGCATCACCCGTGAAGTGCCTTCCCCAGGGCTGTCATGGCTGGCTTCCCCCAGAGTGGCTGGCCCCGTCTGGCCATCGCCAAGGCTGTGAGAGCCACACCCTAGCACATCCAGGCCCAGAGAGGGGCCGTTCAGTGGCCGGCAGTCCAGGCCTCCTGGCCGGGCACTTGGCTGCTTCCCTGCTGCTGGAAGCCAGACAGATGCCGTGCTTTAAAAATTCATAACTCTGGACTGCTTCAAGTGTCAGGAAAAGCCCAGAACAGAGAGAGAGAGCCTTCAACACCTCCTACAATATCCCAGGGTTGGCCCAGCCAGGGGCCCCTCCCTGGTCAGAGCTGGTGGGGAGGTTGGGGCGGGTGTTGGTGAGGCCACTACTTTCTGAAGTGTGGGGCTCCAGGTCCCCTCTCTGTTCCATCTCTTACTCCGATTTGATGCTGTCCCCACCTGAGTCCTGACCTCTGCTCCATCTGGCACAGCCTTCCAGGCAAGTGCTGGCAGTTAGGCGACCTGGTAGGCCTGGGGTTCCAGACAGAGTTCAATTACTGACTCAGGCTTTCCCAGCCTCTGCCATTTCCCAGCCTCTACATTTCCACGCAGGCCCTCTAAACGCCAGGAGAACATCTTGGGGGGCTTAGGCAGAAATAGCTGTTCAGACCTGGGATCTAGAGTAGTCCTTTCGGGGACTGACATCCCGAGATGGGTCTGACCCTCTTATTCCTCTTCAGGTTCTCAGGGAGTCAACACTGTGGCCACATCCATTGCGCCTACCAGTACCGAGAGCATTATCACTGCCTGGACCCAGAGTGCAACTACCAGGTATGGGCCACACACTTCGCTCGGCCACCGGCGTAGACTTGCTCAAAGTAGGTGGGGGCAGGGGGGTCCTCCATTAGCCACCTGAATTTTTCGTGGCTAGGCAGTGAGCATGGAGCAGCAGTCTGCTTTCCGAGGCTTCTGCTAAGCAAGCAACCAGTAGGGTCTGCGGCAGCCATTGATGTCTTAGTGGTGCTAATCTCAGCTCCCTTTCACTACACCCATTGTCGTCCGTCTGCCTCCCGACAGACAGTTAACTGTCTTCCCGGGCCTTTCAAAGGTTGGTCTTACTGCTTCAATTTCAAGATGAAATGCTGAGGTCCCATGGTCACTGCTGTTGGCACGGGCAGAGCTGGCGAAGGAAGAGGTAGCTCTCTGACTTGTTACTCAGCCTGTGCCCTGAGCACCAGGTGGAAGTGTCGCCACCCACCGGAGCCCTGGCCTTCAAGGCTAGTCCAGTGCGCCTTTAAGCTGCTGGGTGTGGCCACTGGGAGCCTCGGGAGAGGTCAGGAGAGAGCGGTGGTTCCTGCATCTTTGGAATCATTCCCCGCCAAGGCCAGTGTGTCGGGAAGTAGCTGGGCAGTCTGAGCTGCCTTGATCCATAGCAGGGTTTTATATAGGGTGACCCAAAGGCCTTGGGGCCAGCCCTGGTCCAAGAACTCTTGGCACGTGGACTGGGGGCCCGGGCTTCTTCTGCCAACTTGGTGCTCTTTCCTGGCAGAGGTTCACAAGTAAGCAGGACGTGATCCGGCATTACAACATGCACAAGAAGCGCGACAACTCCCTGCAGCACGGTTTCATGCGCTTCAGCCCGCTGGATGACTGCAGTGTCTACTACCACGGCTGCCACCTCAATGGGAAGAGCACCCACTACCACTGCATGCAGGTGCCTGCTTACGCCAGCAGCCTGAGGCTTCTGGAGCCTCCCTTCTAGTCCTCTCCTCCAAGAGCAGGGCTACCCCAGCAGGCAGGGGCCTGATTGGTCAGGACCCTCCTTGTCTCCCGGCCCGGGATAGGGGTGACTGGCAGTCCCAGAAGCTCAGAGGTCGGCAGTGTCTGGTGGCCAGGGTGGGGCCTTCCCTGTTGCCATACTTGGTGTGGGGGAATTCAGTGAGCTGTTTATATAGACCGACATTTTTTTGGGCTTTAACACCAAGAGCAGCATTGCAAATGATTCCTGCAGAGGTTTTTGTTTAATTCTTTGTTTTAATGCCACACCGAGTCTGGGCTTTTTCAAGGTGTCAAACCCAGGAGGAGCAACTTTGGGTTGCAAATAGCAGCCTGCGTGCCTCCCCGGTATTTGTCAGAGGTTGTTATGGCCTCTATGAAACAACCTGGTGTGAGGAGGGGGGGCCACCCTCTGGGCCTGAGATGGTGCAGACACTGGCACAGGCCAGCCTTCGAGGGTGCTCAGGGACACCGCTTTTTACTCAATATGGCAACGTTGCCTGCCTGGCCCAGCTGCCGTGGGTGGGAGGGCCCCATGCCCAGGAACCATCCACTAAGGAAGTCCCAGAGCTAAAGGTGACCTCCAGGGTCCAGCCGTTGTCCAATCCTAAGGCTTTAGAGATAGAGCCACCAACAAGGACCCCAAACCTCATTCCTCCACAAGGTGGGACCCTCATGGTGCCTGAAAGCATATTGGGTCTGAAGGCAGCCCAGTTCTCTATAGACAGATCCCAGTAACTCCCGGGGAAGGCTGGAGGGCCACTGGAGGCTTCCTTTGCTTCAGGGCTAGCCTGAGGAGTCAAGGTTTGGAGTTGCCGACTCCCCTGAGCAGAGCCTCACAACCCTGTCTCCAGCCACAGCACTGAGCTGGGTTGACCCAGGAGGACAGACTTGCACCCCTTAACCATATTCTGGCCTGTGCAGGTGGGGTGTAACAAGGTGTACACAAGTACCTCAGATGTGATGACCCACGAGAACTTCCACAAGAAGAATACCCAGCTCATCAATGATGGCTTCCAGCGCTTCCGGGCCACTGAGGACTGTGGCACGGCTGACTGCCAGTTCTATGGTCAGAAGACCACACACTTCCACTGCAGGTGAGGGAGTGACCCACTGGAGGCCGGAGGAGAGGTGCCAGCAGGGCCCTGCTCCTCCTGGGAGGGGTCGGGCTGCTTGATAGCAGCCTTGGTGTCCAGCCTGAGTCTACCCCCGAGGGACCATCCGTGCCAGAGCATGGAGCGAGCAGTCAGGGCAGGAGGGCCTCCTTGGGTTCCGTGAGACCCTGTGTCAGTGTCCTCGTGTCCCATGCAGGCGCCCTGGCTGCACGTTTACCTTCAAGAACAAGTGCGACATCGAGAAACACAAGAGCTACCACATCAAGGACGACGCCTACGCCAAGGATGGCTTCAAGAAGTTCTACAAATACGAGGAGTGCAAGTACGAGGGCTGCGTGTACAGCAAGGCCACCAACCACTTCCACTGCATCCGCGCCGGCTGCGGCTTCACCTTCACCTCCACCAGCCAGATGACCTCACACAAGCGCAAACACGAACGCCGGCACATCCGCTCCGCGGGCGTCCTGGGCTTGCCAGCCTCGCTGCTGGGCACCAAGGACACGGAGCACGAGGAGTCCAGCAACGACGACCTCGTGGACTTCTCTGCACTGAGCAGCAAGAACTCCAGCCTGAGCGCTTCCCCCACCAGCCAGCAATCATCTGCGTCCCTGGCCGCCGCAGCTTCTGCCACCACCGCCGCCACCGAGGCTGCACCCAGTGTCACCAAGCCTCCCAGTAGCAAGATGGCAGCAGGCCTGCTGCCCCAGGGCCTGTCTGCTTCCATGCCCCTAGCACTGGCTCTCTCCAACTCAGGCCTCCCCACAACCGCACCCTACTTCCCCCTCCTTCCTGGCCGTGGGAGCACCTCCCTGCCCGTGGGATCTCCAGGGCTCCTGGGCGCCATGTCCTCTGTGGCCACGACTTCAGTAACCCCTGACATGCCAGCTCTGGTGGCTTCCGGAGCTGTAGACTCAGCCCCCACAGCCGCCACCTCTCTCCCGGTGCCCCCTGCCTCCATCATGGAAAGGATCTCTGCAAGCAAAGGCCTCATCTCACCCATGATGGCTAGACTGGCTGCGGCCGCCCTCAAACCCTCTGCCACCTTTGACCCAGGTGAGCAGGCCGGGCCCTGCCCAGTAAGCAAGCACCCACGGAAACTGGTGACTCCCAGCACTCAGACTGAAGAGCACAGGGCAGGCTGGGAACAGTGTCCGCCACGCTCGTTCACCCGTGCGTGCGTGTCCCACCCAGCAGCTCTCTCTCTTAGCCTGTTCTTGTCTCCATCCTGCTCGTTTCCTCTTTGGTGGCGGGGGAGTGGGGTCCCTCATTTCCCCCACACACCCAGGGACTTTGTGCCTCTGCTTCTCTGTATGTGGAGCATGTCATTACTTCCTGTCTCTGAACGCTTGGGTGTCCTGGTGGCCCCAGGTCTCACTGGCTCTGTCACTCGTGAGTCCATGGGCAGAGCTATCCCAGGCCCTGTGTTCTCATGGGTCTTCTTGAGCCGGCGTAGAACATAGGCTTAGGGCAGGGCTATTTGCATCCCGTACAGGGACAGCATCCCCAGGCCAAGAGACGACTCTCAGGCTTTCTCTCTTGCCCCTTTATCTTATTCCTGCCCCCTTCTCTTTGGGAGGTTGTTTTTCGTTTTCTTTCTTTCTTGTCCGTTTGTCTGTTTTCCCTGCTCCTCTCCCTAGAGGGGAATCAGTGCCAGTTGGGCTCCTGGAAGGCATTCAGCCCACACCTGGGAGGTGGCTCCTTTCCCTCAGCCACCAACCACGGCTGGTGCTTACCTAGAGAGGCTCCATGGCTGCTTGCTGAGCTGGATTCTGGGGATAGAGACAGAAGCTCCACCCTGTGGAACTGTTGGCACAGGGACAGATCTGCCCCTGGCCATATCCTCAGCAGCCTGATTGTCCAACCTTCACGCTCTGCTCCCATCCAAAACCAGCTCAGAATCAGCCAAGAGTGAGGGTCCCTTCCACGCACAGGGGGCTCTGATGGCCCCTCTTGAGGGTGCTACATGGGGAGAGGCCTGGGATTTTTCTCTGGAGCCTAGGGTGGGTGACTTAAGGCGCTGCTGTAGTGTGGACTCCCAAGGACTAGAAGTCCTCATCATCCCCAGTGAGAGGCTCTTGGCCCAGCGGGAACCCCTGTCTCCCGCTCCAAGTTTGGGAGGAGTCTTGCTGTAACTACATTCCTCCAGCCAGTGGCCTGCAGGTAGGGCCACAGAAGTCTGCAGCCAGACTGCCAGGCTGTTTCTTTTCCCTAGAAAATTGTCCCCCCCCTCACCCCCCCCAGGAAGGTCAGGTAAAGAGGAAGGGAGCTGTCTCCCTTTGTTTTTAATAAAGTGTCACTCTCTGTCTGTGGAGCAACTCTCTGTAAAGTGTAGTGCCTTGGGGCACATTAGTATTTCAGTCACTTGGGAACTGTGGAGCTGGGCTCGCTGGACACCGTCCTGTCAGCAACTTCCTTTGCCCTGCCCCGCCAACCTCCTGTGGCCTCTTCCCACCAAGCTCCCCCTCATACAGCCGGGGACCCAGGCCGGCCGGCAGGCCTGGAGTGTCTGCCCTGGACAGCTTGACAGACAGACGAGGTCACATAGATTGAACCACCCTGATTGGCTGTCAGCCCTGATAGCCCTGACACAGCAGATGTCCTCCTCGGGCACGCTCAGTGCGGACAGGGTTGTCGCCTGGGCAACAGTGGGCAGGGACTACGGAGGGGCCGCTCCCAGTCCGGATCTGCCACTTTCCCTCAGCATTAACAGAGTCTTTAATAAAAGCTTAAGCGGCAGCCCCACAAATCGACTGTGACAGTTGGTGGAGGAAATGAAGGGCCCCGTCCCCGCCCAGGCCCCCTCCCCAGCCTCCTACCCTCCTCCTCCAGGAGGCCCTAAGCCAGGACAACTTTGACATAATTTTGCAATAATTATCACTTGAAGAATCGCCACACAGGGGTACGTGTCACAAGTGATCACGTCGGCGGGAGGAATGGCTGACCAGCAGCCAGCCCTCCGGGGCCCCTGCCTATTCGGCCACTGCCCTCCCTCAGAGGCCGAGGGTAGGGGCAGCAGAGTTTGGGCCTATGTGAAACCTGAGCCCTCTGACCCCGTTTCCCTCCCCTCCACTGCAGGAAGTGGGCAGCAGCCCGCCCCCAGCAAGTTCCCCCAGCCCCAGGTGAAGCAGGAGCCCTGTGACAGCGCTGCCACCCCAGGCCCCCACGAGGCCTCCCAAGACCGCAGTGTAGACTTGACGGTGAAGGAGCCCAGGTGAGGCAAGGCCAGAGAGCCCCTGCAGCCCGCCTGGGCCCCAGAGAGGTGGCCTGGGGACCTGAGCCCGCCCGCCCGCTGCCCTCAGTTCACTCTGCCACGGAGACTTACACGGGAGTCTAAGCCCCAGGGCCTGGGCTGGCCGGGAGGGAAGGGCCTCTGGGCCTGGCCCCACAGATGCTTGACTTGAAGCCCCTTGGTTTGTGTGTTCTAGTAATGAATCAAATGGCCATGCAGTCCCGGCAAATTCATCTCTTTTATCCTCGCTTATGAATAAGGTAAGAACCATCCATCACAACGCCTCCCATTCCCCCACCCAGAGAAATTAAAGCTGTGCTGGGGGGCTGGGGGGATGTGTTTGTTTTTTAATGTTTTCCCTCTAATAAGATGAGTTTGTACCATTTAAATTTTGAGGCCATTTTTCATCGAATATAATTTCAGAGCCACTGCTTACAAATTAATTTAATGAACTGGCTGAAGAAATATATTTCAGCCCTGACACCTTTTCTTCCCTTCAGATGGAGACTCCAAAAGCTTTCCAGAACCCTCCAACTTCTCTGGCCACAGTTATTAATGTTATTTATTTATTTTATGTATTTTTGTTTGTTTAAAAGGGGGTGGGGGAGGGGAGCCTAAAGTGAGAGCAAAGCATCAATTTCCACTTTTCGGCTTGAGTAATGGTCTCGGACGCCTTCCGGAGAGGTCGCTCCAGAACATTTGTTTTAAATAATGCAGGGTCTTTGTAAATTATACATCATCTCAAATATATTTTCCCCTTCACATGATAAATTTGACTGCAGCAAGATTAATTTGGTTACTGTACACAAGTGACGGGGTTGAAGAGGGAGCTGGGTCTGGGCTGGACCTCCTGTGGTGAGCGGGCTCCAGCTGGGCACTAACGGTGGCAGCAGCTCCGGCTTCCAGGCCTGCTGCCTGCCCTCTTCTGGCTGCTCTCGCTGTCCTTTGCCCTCCTCTGGTCACTGCCCCTGCTTACTCATATTCCTCCCTCAGAGGCCTAAGCAGCCTCCCTCCCACATTAGCTCCGTTGGGTGGCTTTGTTCTCAAGAAATTCATAGCGCCCCCTACACACACACACACTCACACACACACGCACACACATGCACGCGCGCGCACACACACACACACACTCACACACACTCACATACACTCACACACTCACAGTCTCAGACACACACACTCATACACTCATACTCACACACTCACACACACGCATGCGGACACACACCCACACACGCATACATGCACGCGCGTACACACACACTCACACTCTCACACACTCACACACACTCATGCACACTCTCACACACGCTCACACACTCACACTCACACACTCACACACACTCACACACTCACACACACACTCACACACACTCACACTCACACCATACACACATACACACTCTCACACACTCACACACACTCACATCTCTCCTCCTGCATTTCTTTTGCATACCTTCTGGAAGGAGAATAACCAGGGAGTGGCTAAGTCTAGGGAAAGATGGACCTCAGCTTGAATGATGGCTCCCACAGCAGGCTAGTCTGCTGCCTGAGGCCCTGCCTCCAGGGGACCAGAGCCACAGCCTTTCAGATGGGCCTCCTCTCTAGCCAAGGCCAAAGGGGTATGTGTGTTCTCTGCTGTCCCGAGGGTCCCCAGCTCCAAGCACACCTCTGTCCTTGCAGATGTCTCAGGGTAACCCCAGCCTGGGCAACTTGCTGAACATCAAGACGGAAGTGGAGGGGAACCCCGCTGTGGAGCCCTCGCCTTTCTTGGGCAAGGCTGTGAAGGCGCTGGTGCAAGAGAAGCTGGCAGAACCCTGGAAGGTGTACCTCCGCAGGTGAGGGCGCCAGAGAACGTGTGGGGGGCAGAGGGTCTTGCTTTCACCCACCCTGGTGGTCAGGGCCCGCCTCTGGTAGAGGCCCTCTAACCGGCGAGCTCCTCTGGCTAGGTTTGGCACCCAGGACTTCTGTGATGCCCAGTGTGACTTCTTGCACAAGGCCCATTTCCACTGCGTGGTGGAGGAATGTGGCGCACTTTTCAGCACCCTGGACGGGGCCGTCAAGCATGCAAAGTGAGTGAGGGTCGGGGTGGGGGAAGGAGGGCTGGCCCTCAAACCGCCCACCCATGCTGGGCCCTGGTCTGGTTGGGGATGGAAGGCCCCTAGCCACCCTCCGAACAGCGTCCCAGTGTCAGTGCGGTTGTCACTAGGCCACAGACCTGGCTTTGTCATAGGCACCACCCAAGGGAAGGGACAGGCTTCCTGCACTTCCTGCTAGAACCAGTGGGGCCAGCACCCCTATACAGGTGTCCCCTGAGGAGCGCTAGGCAAAGTCAGAGCCCAGCTAGGAAGACTTGGTTTGGGTCCAGGGCAGGGCTCCTGGATGAAGGCCTTTCTAGCAGCAAGTGAGACCTTTATAGTTCCTTTGACCTAATGGATTGCAGCGACTTTGTGATTTCCATAGGGCAATGGCAGCCAGCAAGGCCCTGTAACAGTACTCTGTACATCTCTAGGCCCCATGTCAGGCTCTCCTTCCAGCTGCTGCACTAAGAGCCTAGCAAACACTGACAGTCCTCCACCCTGGGAGTCTCAACAGAACCCTCTTGGAGGGAGGGGCCTGGTGAGACAGGCCTGTTCTCTCACACACAGCCCCGATACAGGGAGGAGCTCAGGACACAAGCCATCAGTATAAAGATGGGGTCAGAGTGTAGGCCAAGTTCAGAATGACAGTGGGACCAACAGTTTGTTCTCGTCCCTCTGCTCACGTAAGGTCATGGGAGACCTCCAGACTCCATCGTGGGGATGAGGTAGGGCTGCTAGGCTCCTGAGTTGTGACAGGGTCACACGAGACGACAAGCAAGCTTAGGGACAGAGAAGGGCTGACCTGGCAATGGGGCATCTTAATTGATGTCCTGAGACACCTTCTTCTGCCTCTCATAGCTTCCACTTCCGGACGGAGGGCGGAGCAGCTAAGGGAACTACAGAGGCTTCCTTCCCAGCCTCTGCTGCTGAGACCAAACCTCCCTTGGCGCCCTCGTCCCCGCCAGCACCTCCTGGCTCCATGGTCCCCGGATCTTCTCTGGAGGGGCCCACTCCCAGCCCAGTCTCCGTGCCCTCCACCCCCACCCTGCTCGCCTGGAAGCAGCTGGCTTCCACCATACCCCAGATGCCTCAGATTCCCTCGTCAGTGCCTCACCTGCCCTCTTCGCCCCTGGCAACGACGTCTCTAGAGAGCGCCAAGCCTCAGGCCAAACCCGGGTTCCTCCAGTTCCAGGACAAGTGAGTCCCTCCATGAGCCGGCACCTGCCCCTGAGTCTTGGGAGTGGGTGTAGCCAGGGCATCGAGGAGGCCCCGCTCCTCACCCTGCAGAGTTACACTGCTGTCCCCAGCCTCTGGGACGTAGCCATCCAGCTGTGCAGTTGTACTGAGCAGCCAATGGGTGGGGGATGAGGGTGTAAGAGTTCTCAGCTCCTGTGGGCCATGTCCATCCTGCAAAGACTGGCTGGGGTGTGCTAGCTACAGGCTTCCTCACGAAGTCCTATGAAAAGGCTGTGTTCCCTCTGGGCCATGTGCCGGCCCACCCTGTGGTGCATACCCACGCTGAGTCACTAGAGAATGGGATGCATGGGTGGGAACAGGGCCTAGGCCGCTCCAGACCCACACCATGGTCAAGGGTAGAAGGGACTTTTCTTTACTTAATGGTGGTGGCTTCTTGCGGCGAGAACGGTGACTTTGTATCATAAAGTGTGTGGCTTCCTGTTCTCAATAAAAAGTAATAAATTGGATTATTTATACCACCTGAGTAACAGCTGTCCTCCCTCTCTGAGCACCTGGGGCTGGGCCCATGGCATGGAAGGGTACAGTGCTCTTTTGTCCCTCTCCTGTCCCCTGTATGTAGTCCCCTCCCGTCCCCGGCGTGGTTAGCTTCCTTAGTCTCCAGAGCCTGGCCAGAGCTCCCAGTGTGGGTCCAGTCTCTGGAGACCACATCTCCCCACAGCCCTGTGTAGCCTCTGGGGGTTCCCAGTGCCACTCCCTCCCTGACACTCAGCCTGGCTCTTCCCCACTCATCAGCCCCTCTGCCACCCCATCCCAGCCCAGGTTCCCAGGCTCTCTGGGTACGGAGGCCCTGGGGGCCCTCGCTGAGCCTGGGATGCCCCGGCAGCTGTCAGCCTTAGCTGACACCAGGCGCAGTTGCCACTTGCTCCCACCCCACAGTAGTGGCACTTCCTGGTAGGGCTGCCCACCCATCTGCAGTCTGTCAGTCAGCCCCATCCACTGCAGTGCCGTATCTTACCAGCCAAGCTCTTTTTGGCATCCAGCCAGGACTGGCAGCGCTACCCATTATTTTTTTATGCCCAAGAAGTATTGCAGTCATCTTATCTCTAATCCTGAGGTGTGGCCTTGGAAACTACATGTCCCAGCATGCACTGCTCTGAGCACCCTACATATGGCAATCCCCATGTGCCAGGCAAGAGATCCCAAAAGGAGACAGGGATGCATGCTGGGATCTGTAGTCTCTAGATGAGTCGTTCCATCGAGCAAGAGGGTAACCCCCTGAGTTCCCCTTGATTACACCCCTGGTGACTGAGGAGGGAACCCCAACACAAGCCAAGCGAAGACATTAGCGGGAGGGCTTGGGATGCCAATGACCTTCTGGGCTGTGGTTTCCTTCTAGCGATCCATGCCTGGCGACGGACTGCAAATATGCCAGCAAATTCCACTTCCATTGTCTCTTTGGGAACTGCAAGTACGTCTGCAAGACCTCAGGCAAGGCTGAGTCCCACTGCTTGGACCACATCAACCCCAGCAACAGCCTGGTGAACGTGCGAGACCAGTTCGCTTACTACTCTCTGCAGTGTCTGTGTCCCAACCAGGTCAGTGAGGCGGGCGGGGGAGGCCAAGGCCCAGGGCGAGCTCCTCCTGGCACAGGCTCTACTTTTCACACCATCTTTAAGTTGGCCTGCCGCAGACCCTGGAAAGACACTCACTGCCTGTCCCCGCAGCCCCTACAGGCTCCTGGGCAGGGGTCCAGACTGATACGCGGTTGGTGAGGGTTGTCATTTCAGGCCCAACTCCCAGTGGTGACTAAATGCTATCTGTCTCTGCCACTGTGTGCTCAGCATCGGTCATGCTCATCCTGGAAATAGCTATGTCTCCTTTCCCCAGAGGCCCAGGATTTTAAAATAGTCTCATTGGATAAAGAAATAGAATGGCCCATGCCTAGACAGAAAGGGCAGCTCAGGGTCACTTTAAAGACCTAGTCCCGTGACTGCCCTAGTAGTCACAGGTAAGGCTGTTCCAGATAAATTAGTGATGTCTGTCCAGGTTTGGGCATATACAGAGAGAAAGATGCTGGGGTCGGCTAGTGATGTCTGCCCAGGTCTGGTCATATAGGGACAAACTGAAAAGTAAATTAGTGATGTCTTCTCTGGGTGTGGCATTACGAAAGAATGACAAGATTACCAGGTAGGACGCTTTAATAATGACATGACAAAGCAGACATACTGCTCTACGCAATTGTGTCTTTAAACTCTGAGCACAGGAGGACACAGGTGCAAACAACCTTCTGAGGCCGAGACAAGTAGGCGCCCACAGATGTGGCTGCCTGTCCTGACGCGCGTGCCCCTTGCCTCCCTGCAGCACTGTGAGTTCCGGATGCGGGGACACTACCACTGCCTCCGGACGGGCTGCTACTTTGTCACCAACATTACCACCAAGCTTCCATGGCACATAAAGAAACATGAGAAGGCTGAGCGGCGGGCGGCCAACGGGTTCAAATACTTCACTAAGCGTGAGGAGTGCGGAAGAGCAGGTGCCTGCGGCCAGGGCTGGGCAGGGACTTCCAGTGGGTAGCGCTGTGCCTCTGATGGCTGGGGGCCTGATGGCGAGGGCCGGCTTTCCTGGTACTCGTGTCTGTCACCACCACCCACACACCCATGATCCATGAGAGATGCCACAGGTGGCATAGGCCAGGTGTTGTCAAACTGGTGTGAGGCATCAGAGCCCGGACATCCCAGGACGAGGGTGAGGTGGCTCCAAGGACTGGCCGCTCCCAGAGCCCTGGGCCACACTCCTGGTTTCCTTTTCTCTGGGGAGTGAAGAGGGAGCCCTTCGGTGGCCCTGCGAGCCCTTGGGTTTTGAAGGTGTTGTCTGCAGTGTGCTGAGTTGGTTCCTTCATTTCAGTTACTATTCTTTTTAAACGCGGCTAGCACAGGCTTGCAGTTGGTCTTTAGTGACAGAAACCTGTGGTCAGGTTTATGCTCTGTTAGAACGCATGGTGACTGGGAAACCCAGAGGCTACCGGTGCTTCTGAGTTTGGTGACAGATGTCTCTGGGGCAGGTTTTCCTGTTCAACTCACAGGTCCAAGGCACTGGCAGCAGGGGTGTCAGTATGGAAGAGCCCCAGGCCTTCAGAGGGCAGGGCCTACTCTCCAGCCTCGGGAGGGGGCAAACGTCTACGGAGCTGTAGATGTATGGCAGGAATCTCCTAGGAATAGACTGGAAGCTGGAAGATGGAGTGGCAGGTCGGCAGAGGCGGCGTCTACAGGCCAGGCCTCTTCTGGTCCCGTGGTCATGGCAACAGGGCCTTGGGGAGTCCGTAGAGACTGCTGCCAGCTGCATTCTAACCTCTTGTAGGTGAAGGGTGAGACACTCCAAGTTAACTGCCAGAAGAGAGAGAAAACAAACTTTCCTTCAAGTATTGGCTCGGGAAGGGCCGGTGGCCCGAAGGGGACGAGCTACCCCAATGGCAGGTGTCTGCAGTTGGTGGCCTCTGCTGTGCCAGGCTTGGCTTGCAGCTGTCAGGGGCTCTGGATTTGCCCTTATTTACTCAACTTTTGATGTTTTTGGTAGTAGCTGAGGCCAAACAAAGCTGGGAGATGACATAAGACACCTGGCCAGCCCGGTACCATGGCAACAGGCAGGCCCTCACCTGCCCCTTGCTGATGCCATTTTGGTCCCGCCTGCTCTGTTTGTTCTCAGCCTAAAGCAGAAGTGGGGGTTGGAGGCAGGGCGGAGGTCAGCTGACCTAAAGAAGGTCTGCCCCGGAGAAGGGCGAGGACAGGTGGCTGGCTGATGGGTAGTTTCCCGAAGCCCTGGAGCTGTGTCCTGTCCGTGAATGGGGTACAGGACTAGGGCAAGTCTGCCATGTGCCCCCAGGCAAGCCAGAGGGGAGGCCAGGGGTTAGACAGTCTGGCAGACTTGGGCTTCCTGCGATGAGCTGGCTACAGGCATTCCCTTAGAGAAAATACATTCCCCCATACCGTCTGCCTATGAAGCACAGCACCCCGTGCCTCGCACGCTGCCGAGGCTCATGCTGGAATGGCTATGTCCGCAGGCTGCAAGTACAACCAGGTGAATAGTCACTTCCACTGCATCCGAGAAGGCTGCCAGTTCTCCTTTCTCCTCAAGCACCAGATGACCTCGCACGCCCGGAAACACATGCGGAGGATGCTAGGGAAGAACTTCGACCGCGTGCCCCAGTCCCAGGTCAGAGCCTAGGCCCTGTCGCTCGACACCAAGTACAAAGTGCCCTAGGGCCCCGGGCAGCTTTCTCAGGCTCCCCACTTCCTTTCAGGGCCCCCCAAGCCTGATGGATGCCGAAACAGACGAGGGCATGGATTACACTGGCTGCAGCCCTGGTGCTGCTTCCTCCGAGTCGTCCACCATGGACCGCAGCTGCTCCAGCACCCCTGTGGGTAACGAGAGCACCGCAGCCGGTGAGTGGCGTGAGTGGCATGAGTGGCCTCGCCTGTGCCCCCTGGGAGGACAAGATGGTGTGCCGGAGGACAGCTGGCCTATAAGCATTGCTCAGAGGACCCTCATGCCATTCTGCCCACCTCCCTGCTGCCTCCATCCAGGTCGTTTCAGTGTCCCCAGAGAGGGACCCGAGAGCGCAGCATAGGTCCTGTGCCAGACTTCCTACTGGCCTCCGCCCAACTTCGATCCAGAACCCGGGGCCCCTGAGAGGCTCCTGCCCCCCCCCCCCGGCCCTGTCCTCGACAAGGTCCTCCCTGGTCACCCAGTGCCTCCGTGACTCTGCCCACCCTGCACCTCCCAGCTCTCTCCTCTGGCCTCCTGCCTTCTTTGCCACACCTTTCTGCTCATCTGTCACACATTTCCATGCTGCACTTGTTGTAGCCATCACGTTTCTCATTGGGTTCTTTTTGTTTGTTCTTTGTTTTGTTTTGTTTTTCTGCTTTTCTCCACCCTCTCCAGGCTGCCCGGTTCCTCCTCCTCCTCCTCTTCCTCCTCCTGCTGCGGCTGGTGACGAGGCTGCTCGTGGGGCTGCACCGCCGCCCCTGACTCCATCCTTCCCACCGGCTGTGCTCCGGCCACCCCTTCCTCCCCTCCCATGCCTCTTCTCTCCGTCCTGTCTGTCATACTCTCTGCTCAGTGCCACTCTGGGAGCCAGCCGGGGCTTGGCCCACCCCATCAGCAGCCCGCCCAGCTTCCCGCCCATCACTGCCACTCCAACTCCAGTAAAAAGTGACGCCCCCCTAGTTCAGGACGCTGCAGGTAACTCAACATGCCTTCTTGCCAGTGTCTGTCACCCTGACTGATCCTCAAGGCTACGATCCAGGACTGGATAGACCCTTTTCTGTGGCTAGCGGAGCCAAAGGCAGGGCCACCCCACACCCCTAAGAGCCAAATACCCCAGAGAAGAGATTGTCGCTGCCAGGATCCTTCTGAGTGACCTGTAAGATCCTTGTCTTCCTTGGCTCATGAGGGAGGGGCAGAGCTCTCTGCCATTCTCTGTCCAGGTGGAGCTTCCCAGGTGAAGGGCTCTGACGCTGGTTTGAGCCCCCTCCCTCCTCTGAAGCCCGATGGGGAGGAAATCCTATGGGCCTCCAGGCTCCGTCGGTGCTCAGTGGTAAATAGCCCTGGCCGCCCCAGTGTCCTGTCCAGTGCCCTCAAGGGAGCGGTGTGCTCGCCCCTAGATCTCTACCCAGGCAACTCCTGCTTTACTTTATGAGTCCACCGTCGTGCCGTCCCCAGGCTGGTGGCCCTGAGCAGGGCAGGGTGAATTCAGCCCCCTGAAAACCCTGTGGCCAGCATAACCAGTCAGAGCCCCGTGACTTCAAGCTGCAGTGCACTGTTCCCCACAGATTCCCAGACCTGCGCTGCCCTTGGCCTCTGCCTGGATGCCCCTCTACCACCCCGACCCTTGCTTCCTCTTCATTTTCCAAGGCTGGGTGATTGGGCTTCTTTTCATTATATGATTGCACAGTTTTGAAGGCAGAGTGGTAGGTAGCCAGGCATCCTGGGGCGACTCAGGGAGGAAGATGCCTCCATCTGCCCTGGGCAGGGCGAGGCCTGGGGTCTTTTGTTCCTGGAGAATGAGGGATGGATGCCAGGGGTCTTTTGTTCCTGGAGAATGAGGGATGGATGCCAGGGCTGGTTGTGTCTTCCCTCTTGTGCTGGGCAGCCAGGAGGTAGTTTGAAGGTGTCTTCAGGTGCCTTCCAGGAAGGCATAGAGAGGCCTGTGGCTGCAGTCTTCCTGAGCCCTGAGATGCGGGCTAAGACCAGGGTGGCTGTCAGAGAGCCCGATTCCCCGCTGAGCCCCTGAGTTCAGGCCTCAGGAAGGCAGTAGAGCCTTCTTGGGATTTCCTGGGTCCCTCAGTCCAGGCAAAAAAACTCCAAAACCTTAAAGAAACTTCTGGTATCAAGGAGAAGATGCTTCCAGGGACAAGGAGTCACAGGCCCTGGGACACTCAGCATCCCTGCTTCCAGGAGGCAAGTCCTCTTGCACAGACAGGCAGGCGGGCAGCCGGAGCCTGGTTAGCTGGCAGGAAGGGAGCCGGCCTGTCCCTCATTAGAGGCAGGCGTGTGATGGCGTCCTGGCCTGGGTCCAACTTGGGTAATTACACTCTGCCGACCTAGATTCCCAGCTTCCCCTTCAGCTTCAATTAGCTCTGGGATGTGTCCTCACTTCCCACCCAAACTGGCCAGGAAGCAGCCACCACATCCTGGGATGCCTGTGTGGTCATCCTGCAGACCTAGAAGACAGGGAAGCCTGGGACTCCCTGCTGTTCCCCAGGGGGCTGTGGGAGAGGCTCGTGGCCAGGGGAAAGCCAGGGTGTTGCTCCTAAGCCGTGTCTGCTGGCCGCCATGCCAGGATCAGGGGCCCTGTGTGGGTGTGACCCTGGGAATGGTGCCCACGTGGACACTACTGCCAAAAAGGCACCCCTTCCACGCTGACCTCTCTCTGCCCCTCCCTAGGGAACACCATCTCCATGCCTACAGCCTCAGGGGCCAAAAAGCGCTTTTGGATCATCGAGGACATGTCTCCATTTGGCAAGCGGAGGAAGACGGCCTCCTCTCGCAAGATGCTGGACGAGGGCATGATGCTGGAGGGTTTCCGGCGCTTCGACCTCTACGAGGACTGCAAGGATGCGGCCTGCCAGTTCTCTCTCAAGGTCACCCACTACCATTGCACGCGGGAGAACTGCGGCTATAAGTTCTGCGGGCGCACGCACATGTACAAGCATGCACAGCACCACGACCGCGTGGACAACCTGGTGTTGGACGACTTCAAGCGCTTTAAAGCCACGCTCAGCTGCCACTTTGCGGACTGCCCGTTCTCGGGCACCAGCACGCACTTCCACTGCCTGCGCTGCCGCTTCCGCTGCACCGACAGCACCAAGGTCACTGCGCACCGCAAGCACCATGGGAAGCAGGACGTGATCAGCGCGGCCGGCTTCTGCCAGTTCAGCTCCAGCGCCGACTGCGCCGTGCCCGACTGCAAGTACAAGCTCAAGTGCTCGCATTTCCACTGCACCTACCCGGGCTGCCGCCACACGGTGGTGGGCATGTCGCAGATGGACTCGCACAAGCGCAAGCACGAGAAGCAGGAGCGAGGGGACCCTCCTGCAGCCTCGCCTGGTGCGCCTGTCAACCTGGACGGCTCACTTACCCTGGCGGCAGAGCCCGGCTCGCTGCTCTTCCTGCAGACGGCCGCTACCGGCCTGGGCCTACTGGGGGACACGGGGGACCCCGGCCCGCCTACTACCATCCCCGGGCCTCGCGACGGTCCTGCCACGCCCGCCCCCGCCGCCTCTGCTACCATCACCGCTGGGGAGTCCTCCCAGGAGGACGAGGAGGAGGAGCTGGAGCTGCCCGAGGAAGAGGCTGAGGACGATGATGATGATGACGACGAAGAGGACGACGACGACGATGAGGAAGATGATGATGACGACGACGAGGACCTGCGCACCGACTCGGAGGAGTCGCTGCCTGAGGCTGCGGGCGAGGCCGGCGCGCGGACCCCGCTGGCGGCCCTGGGTGGCCCCGGCCCGGCACCCACTGCCACGTCGTCACCTTAGCTGCCGCGCCACTCCAGTCCCCTCTGGAACTGCTCTCTGTTTGTGAACCCCTGTGTACAGACCCCGCTGGGCCGCCCCAGGGAGGGAGGCGCCCTGGCCCCGCCGGTGCTTCCGGACCCCGAGTCCGTCTCAGGGCAGAGGCGGGGACCCCTCTGGTGCTCCGGGCTGCAGGCGCCCTCCAGGCCCGCCCGAGAGGGTGTTCAGGGAATAGCAGGTGCTGTGTCAGCCTGACGACGCTGGCCTGCGCTCCTCTGGGTGCCCACGTGCGAGGTCCTTGTTTGCTCAGGGGCTCCCCGCGGGGGTCACCGGGTTGCAGGGCGGCAGGCACCTGTAGCATCTGGCAGGGCCCCCCAATGCAGCTAAGACCTTCCCCTAACTTGGGGAAGGGCGGGCCGAAGACGGTCAGCATCAGCACGGTGACACTACAGGGACTTGGAGGGAATCTCATGGAATCAGCAGCGAGTCGGCATCCCCACCCTGAGCTGTGGTCCGGATCTGGTGACACTCAGGCCCCAGGCCCAGCCCACCCTCCAGTGGTCCAAAGCAGGTCCGGCTAGTGGGGGCCTGGAGGCCAGGGTCTCAGCCACTCTGTGCAAACAGGAAGGGTGCGGCTGGTTTTGGCTTTAATAATCAAAATGGGGGGGGGAACCCAAGAAAGTTGTACAGTATTTTTCCTGTAAAGGTTATTATTCTACATTGAACAAAAATAGAAGAAAAAAATAAATAAAGCAGGTGGGTGCGTGGGAGCTGAGCCCCGCCCTCAGACCAGCCCTGGGATGGGGACCTGAGTGCAATCTCTCCTATGGAATTGTTTAGCGTTTATTTTAGAGGCCTCAGTTTGAGGATTTGTCTTCACACTAGCACTGATGGGGGCTGCGTGATTCCAACTTTTAACTTGAATTTTGTAGAGACAAGGAAAAAAAAAAACGACTATTCTCTTGATACAAGTTTGTAGCTAATTTAACATTTGAGGGTTTTTCTGTTGGTTATGCGTGTGGCTTTATAGGGCTTTTTTTCTTTCTTTCTTGTTCCAGTTTTGTTTTATTATTTTGTTTGGGTTGCTTTTGTGCTGGTGCAGCCCACCCAGATTTGGTTCCTTTTCCAAAATACCCCTTCCTGGAGGCAATAAGGTCACCTAGGCTCAGCACAGGGCTCACCCTGCGGGCACATGGCCAGCAGCTGTGCCAGTCCCTGGTAGGAACAGGCTGCCTGAGGCCAGGCTTGTGGTGGAAACGGTGTACTCCAGATCCTGGTCAGTGTCAGGCTGGAAGACAACAGGCCAATCCAGCAAGCAATGGAGGCCACCAGGAAGCCCTCCACCCATCTTCAAGGGGGAGCCTGCCCAAATGGACAGTGGGTTTCTTTGTGCGTGTGTGTGTGCGCGTGCGTGTGTGTGTGTGTGTGTGTGTGTGTGTGTGTGTGTGTGTGTGTGTGTGCGCACGCGAGTGCGTGCATGTCCCCTCTTGGTTGCCCACAGCCAGAAAGCCAGGACCATGTGAACTGGAGAGGGAGCAGGGAGGGCACAGTGGAGAGAGGAGAGTACCCAGTCCAACAGGCAGAGCGGTGATTTCTAGAAAGCCCCTGCCACAGCCTCCGTGCTGCTGCTGAGAGTTCGCCCAGTCTGACCTACCACAGGGCCCTGCCTCTGTGGGAAGAGTTTTGTAAAGGAAAAAACAAAATAAAATTAAAAAATTTTCAATGTAGCAAAATCAAACAAAAAAATTAAAAAAGAAAAAAAAAAGAAAGAAAAGAAGACTCGGAGAGTGCGAAGTCTAGCCTTTTGTAAAGCTTCGAATTGCACATTAGGACTATAAGCCATTGCTAGCTCATTTTGAATTTTAATGTGTAATTTTTGTTTTATTTTCTTTCTGTGAGGAAAATGATGCCTGATCCACCAATGCTCTTTTTAATGTTTTATAACTATGTATGTGTATATATATAAATATAAAAGTAATATGTATGCACATATGTGTGTATATATCTATATGTATATACATATATAGATATATAGAGATATATAGAGAGGTTTTGAGACAAAAAAAAAAAAAAAAAAAACGCAGACCGTGAAAGCGAACTGAACAGCGCGTGCCCTGATTACTTGAATCTGGTCTCCTCGGCACCTGGTTATTAAGAACTGAATATTTTTCCACTTGAATTTAGTGCTATTAGAAATTTAATATATGTGTTTTATTTATTTGATTTTTTTGCATGACTGATGCAAGGTTTGACATTTTCACTCAATAAAAACTGGAAAAAAATCTGTCATGTTATCTTTTATTTTTAAAATTATCCCGAGTGGCTGGCCATGACCTAAATGTGTGGGTGGCACAGCCAGTCTCCAAGTCCTGTCTCTCCTGTCCCAGGGACAGGAGGAGGGACTTGGCCACTTTGAAGCCCAGCAGAGCAGGGGTTCGGGGATAAACTAGTTTTGCCTCTGGACGCAAGGCTAGATTCTGCTATTTGCTAAAGAGAGATGATGGGGTGGGGCCAGGCCTTGCTCAGCTGGAAAAGGACGGCTCCTCCCCTCAGCCCTACCTGAGCCACACTTGAGCCACACTCCTCAGAAGGCCCTCCCCAGGCCCCACACTCTGGCCAGCCCTCCTGTGTATTCTCTGAGCTACTGGACTGCCACTTGGCAAGGTAATCCCTCAGCGCCTTCCTTCTTCCTGCAGGGACCTGCCCAGTCTGGGAACAGCACGTTCCCGGATCCAGTCGGATCCGATCCGGATGCTGGCGATGCTCCTGTTTGGAGCACATGGTGGCACATTCAGAGGAATAAGGGCCATGGGTCTGCAGCCAAGGCCTGAGCTGTGGCCCTGGTGGCACTAGGGCTGAGGACATCTTTGGGAGTGAAGTCAAGCTGAGGCAGGAGTGCGGCGCACGGCAGCTCCCACAGTTCCCGTGACCTGTGTTTACAATACCTCCAACTGGTGACATGCCTCTCAGCCTTGCCATACTCAGCATCATGCCAGTCCCACTCTGAACTGGTCTGCAAGTGGCCAGCACTGCCCAAGGCCTCAGGGAAGAGACATGTAGAGACCAGGCTGGTCCTCCCTAGCACCATCACACTGACTTGCCACACTCCTGCCGGGGGGACACCGTGTCCCTTTCCCAAGGGTCTCGAAAAGCTGAGTCCTTGTAGTACACTCCTCCCTTGCTGAGCCTGGCACACTCATGCTCCGTCACTGTGCGTCCAGGGATCAGAGCATGCGCAGCCTCACCCACCGGTGCCGGCCGAGTGTGTTCCTCACCACAAAGCCTCTCCGGGCCAGCACGGGGCGCCTTTCCTTTCTTCTTGGCTCCTGGAACTCGGCCCACAGGCTATTTACATAAATATGTTTGTAACAGACATGAAAATAGAGACTTTTTTTGGACTTATTAAAATGTTCAAGTTGGAACTCGCCTGTTGTTTGTGGATATCTCGATTCTGTTAAATAAAACAGTGACTAATTTATGGGATAAAACACAAGTTCAACAAATTAAAACCATTATTGGAGCTTCACAGGCCCCCGTGGGCTGCGCTGCCTCCCGTGGGGCCTGCGGGGAGGCAGGGAGCCAAATCCCAGCTCAGCTGGTGCTAGGCTGGTGGGTGGTGTGGCCACGGGCTCTTTCTGGGCATAGCACAGTAGTCATCAGGACGGGGCTCAAGGAGAGAAAGCAGTTTTTGAGGCAGACTCATGGGGCCCAGGGAAGGGGGTGTGCTAGTTTGGCAGTTCACTAATCTCGAGTGCCCCCCAAATACCCCAGCATTTCCTGCCCCTGGGCTGTCTGCCCCTGGACAGAGTCTGGCAGATCCACACCCAGGGAATGGCGGGACCAGCTTTCCAGCCACCTTCAGGCAGTGCCCAAGTAAAGGCACCAGGTGTCCCTACAGAGAACGGGTTACTGCCCCTGAAGGGCCAAGGGCACACACCCCTGCATTAGGGCCACGAGCCCACTTAGATGAGGTTCTAGCCCTACCCCGAGGGCTGGGAGGGGAGCTAGCTGCTGTGGGTGGCACCCACCCCGGGGCCCAGGGCCCATGGTGTTCCCCGTGGCCTGTTGGATTTGGTACAAAATGCTTTAAAACATGTTTTTGTTCTGGGGTTTAATTAGCTGTGGTGGTGTGATGCTGGGGCAAATTCAAGGGTTTTGTAACCTCGAGGAATGAGTGAGAAACAGCTGTGTGTGCACACAGCCAATCTCAGCAGTCTCCTTCCCAGACGGGGCTGGCCAGGGTGCTCTGGCAATGGGACCAGATGCTTGCCCCCAGCTCAGGGGGCACACGCAGTCCTAAGACAGTGTCTTCGCTAGGCAGCATATCCAGGCCACTGGGCAACACAGGTGTCCATTCACCATCATGACAGGTGGTCCTGGCTCTGCAGGTGTCCTGGCCCAGAGCCACGACGCAGGGATGAAAGTTCTGCTGCCTAAGGACAGGTCTGACCTCCAAGAAGCAAGGCCCCTAGAGTGCTGGGAACCTTGCAGAAACCCACCTGTGCCATCCTTTCTGGCAAGAGCTATCCCAATCTGGGAGCAAGCAGACAGAAAGTGACTTCCGGGATCCGGCCGCTTGGCCTTTGTGGGGTCATGTCACTAAAGGGAGATCCCGCTTCCACACCAAGGAAATTTCCCTGGCCCTGCCTGCTTCAAAACTTCTAGCCCTTAGCGTTGCCTGAGCCTCTGGGTGCCACTGCGGTGTCCTGTGTCTAAACAGGCCCCTTGCACTGGCAGTGCCCTCCCTGGAGGTGATGCTACAGTCGGGGTGATAAGCTAGCCAGACATCAAGCTGCAGCCCCACACAGGTTGCCATAGCTTCATTCAGGGACCGTGGAAACCACAGTCCGAGGAAGGGGCTGGGGTGACAGCTCGGCTGGAAAAGCACCTGCCCTTCCAGTACCAAGCTTGACTCCTGGAGCCCACGGGGAAGTGCTGGCATGATGGCACACCCTTGTAATCTCAGGGCTGGGGAGGCAGAAACTGTTGGATCCCTAGGGCTCGTGGCCAGTCAGGCCTGCCTGGCAGGTGGACAGCTTTCCTAGCGATGACGTCAGAGGCCGTCTCTGCCTCCATGCACACACTCACAAATGTGTGTGCACATAAAAACCAAAGCAGTTAAGCAGACGCAGCCATGGCTCATAGCCCGCAGCCACGAAAGGGAAAAGGCCCTGTGCCAGTGTGCCATGCTGCTGTGGGCGTGAGTTCCGACACCAGTGCACTATGGGAGTTTCCCACTTAACTTTTCAGCTTAGGGTGGGTTTGTTGACTGTACTGTAAGTCACGGAGCAGCTGCAGCTAAAGCCACAACCCTACTGCTTCACTCCCTTGGGCTTCTTCACTCGTTGAGGGTCTCTCCAGAGCCTGGAGCTCCCGGGCTCAAAACACATCTCCCTGCCGCAGCCTCCGGGTAGCCGGGCTTAGAGGCACAAGCTACTGGACCCAACACCCCTGTCCCTTTAAGGTCTCCCCAGGCATCTCCTTATCAAGCTTCAAGCACCAAGGGAAACTATGAAGATTGGGTGGAAAGGCAGGCTGAACTCTCAAACTCAGTTAGATGGAGTCGTGCGGTTATGACCCGAGACTTGGACTGTGCGGGCAGGGGTGTGGAAGGAAACAGCAGGCCCCCGTGGCCATGTTTAATGTGTGCAATAGCATGGGCGTGTCACGTGGTGTGGAGACCCTGAGATATCACCTAAGATGCCTCCTTTAGCTGCTTGGCCAGACAGCGTGGGTCTGGAAGGGAAAAACCTGTGCCAGGCCAGGAGCAGGTTGAGGAGAGGAGCCAGGCTCCACCTGCCAAAAGACCAGTGAGCCTGGGCTTCACGCCCAGGGAATGCTCCACACGAGGGGTCCTCCCGGTGCCTTCTCCTCTGGGTCCCACAGAAGTGCTCAGGCTGGTATAAGCAGCCCTGAATTCAGTGACTTCAGCACGCCGCCCCCTTCCCTGGGCAGCCGCAGGGGCAGGGCAGTCCTTAGTGCAGGAGAGTCCTCGCCGAGACCCCCAACAGCCAGTGCCTCCTCAAGCCTGGATGGGTCCCAGAATAAGTAGTGGGTATGAGGGCCCCAAAGGACAATCACAGACCACTGTCCTGTCAAAGAGCAAGTCCCTCGGCATACAGAGGAGCGAGAGAGACCTGTCAACAGAAGCCACAACTCGGCCCTCAGTCAGCCCTCCCAAGTCACAAATTTTCCCTAACTATATGTACACTACAGAGAAGCCCCTTAGCTCTCCTTCCCCCTCCAACAGTGCTTGGGATGCCTGCCACAGACCCCATGACAAGCTCTGGCCATGCACCCCCAACCCCAGCATCCTTCCTCCCGGGGGGACCCCCCAGCCTTCCTATCCTACCCAAGGTAGTTCCAATGAGTCACCCAGCACTGGGGGAGGCCGGGGTCTGAGGACAGCTCATGGGGGGTGGGGGTAAGACAGCTGGGCACAGTCTCCAAGCACTGGGGTTCATCCTCTCCCAAATGACACTTTATAAAAAGGCATCGTAATTGAGTTTAATAATGTACTCCCTTCCAGAAAGGGCCTGACAGGCGCTGCCTGCTGCTCACTCCTGCCCCAATCCAAATATTTTTACCTTATTTGGATGAAATGCATTATTTTTCTAATGAAAGGCTTTTTTTTCAAAGGGCAGTCTCCCCCGTCCAGCAGCCGCCTTTATTAGGCAGCCCTCACACAGTTTTGGGGAGGGGCTTTTCTCTCCCTGAAGTTGTGCCAGACTCTGTCCTCAAAAGCTGAAGCCAGGTTTTTGTCCCTTCCCTTCTGAGCTTGTGCCCAGGCCCCTCCGACCTGGTGCCGCCCCCAGGTGGGGAAAAGGCAGGGGTGGTGAGGCCCAGAGGACTGGGGCCCAGCTCTCACACAGAGCAGACAGAGCACTGCGGTGTGTGTGTGGGGGGGGGCTGCCATGGCCAGCACTTTGTCCCGGCCCCCACTTTGGCTTCCTTTCTGTCCCAGGGCATCTGCCCTTCTAGTCTTTTCTGGTTCCCCTCAAGGGGACCTCAGGAATTACAAAGAGTAACAAATGGTCACTGAAGCAAGGGGGGCAGTGATTGCGGAGCAACAATGTCCCCAAGACCCTGGTGTCCCATTCACTAGAGGGACAAGGCCCAGCCCTCTGATGGCCCACCTCAGGTCTGCCCACCTGCCTCCTGACACTGGACTTCCTGGGGCTCCTGGGAAAGCAAGGTCCCCGGCCACGCAGGCTGGCCGTCCCCAGGAGTGAAGGAGCGCAGCCTCCTCAGGGACACGAGGAAAAGAACGGAGGCAGGGAGAGCTTTCTCCGGGCTCTGCTTCTGTCTGGGACAGAGGGTTCACGTGAGGCGATAAAGGTGAGGCCTGGGACCAGCCAGGGAGGTGGGAGGTGGGCATCTTCTGGTACAAAACAGCCCAAAGCCACACACACCCTGGGCCGCACTGAAATGTCCCCCCCTTTCTGGGGACAATGGGGGCACTGGCCTCCAAGGCCGCTGGCGGGGCCCTGCTGTTTGGCTCCACCTGCAGGGTTGGGCACTCTGCCCTTCTCAGGACCACGGCGCACAAGGCACAGGGAAGGGCGATTCTCGGTGGCTCCAGGCCTGGCCACACCCGGTGGAAGGAGCAGAGAGTGTCCCTTGGGGGCGCTCCCCCTGCACCAGCTCTCTGGCCATAGCTCTGCACACTGTGAATGTTAAAGGGAGACAGGGAGGGCTCAGCAAGCGAGGGACTTAGAGCACAGCCAGGCTCCGGGGGGAATGTGCGTCCATTTAAGGAAGGCAGCTCATCCCACAGCAGCAGGCCTATATACAGTAACAGTCCCTTCCTGCTCTCAGGGGAGTGTCGCCCCACAGACACCCGCGCAAGAAGGAGCCCCTCCAGTGGTGGGTGAGCCACTCTGCAGACCCCTGGAGCCCTCGTCCCTCAGGACCCTGCTCTCTCTGGTGGTCACCCTATGGAGCTTTAGCTGAGACCCACCTTCGGAGACGCAGGTGCTAGCAGATGAGGTCAGAGCCAGGAGTTAAATATGGCAACTCATGTTTATTACAATTATGTACAGTCATATCTTATATTCTGAAATCTATACATGATCACATAAATGAACATGTTTCTCAGTGGGAAGGAGAGATGTGGCTGTTGGTCAGGAAGGCCCTGCTGCCTGGCCCCACTGCACACCTCACCAATGAGTAGCCAAACCATGCCACAGCAAGCGAGGATAGTCTTGTGTGGTTTACAGGACAACAGGGCAGGTGGGCCGGGGACAGGTGCCCAGGGGCAGCGCCTGTCAGCCAGGACCTGGTTCGCAGGGAGGCTGGACCCTGGCAGGCCGTAGATGGTAGATGAAGAGCAGGCCCAGGGCTCTGGCTTTTAGAACAGGCAGAAAAGAAGCCACAGGCCAAACCAGAGCACAGCAGGAAACAGCAAGACCTCGGGGCCACAGATGCCCCTGCACTGAGGTGGCAGGAGATGACATGAGCTCTGGCCATGCACGGTGTCAGGTAGTCAAGATACTCAGAGGACACAGCCGGACAAGACAGCTGCCCAGGAGGGGTCGGCAGGGGCTCGAGCACAGGGCTCTGGAGCCCTCCACCTGGCCTTGAAAGCCAGGGCACTGGGGTTGGGGGAGGTGTTTGGGAGGCTGCTGAGCAGAGATGCACCCCACCCTGCTGCATCTGAGGACAGCCTCACCACCGACCTGGGTGCCAGCCACCGTCTGGAGGCAGAGCCCCAGGCCAGGCCCACCTGCCGCCGATGCACCGGGCGCCGGAAACGTGGGCTAGCAAGTGCCAGCCCTAGTCTCGCTCACTCTCATTGCTGGCGCCCTCCGGCCGCCGCAGCTTCTCCACCTGCTCATTGATCTGCCCGTCCCCGCCCCGCCGGTCTTCCCTCTGTACCCCAAGGACGTCTTCCTCGCCCACATGGCTCACGTCATCGTCCTCATCGTCCTCATCCTCCTTGTCCTCCCTCTTCTCCTCCTCGCCCTGCACCTCCATCCTCACCTGCCCTTTGACATCTACCACCCCCTCACCCTCTTCCTGGGGGCCCAGCAGGTGGTATGCGGCGGTGGAGCCCTCGGGGCTGTGGCTCTCCTTCCCAGGAGAGGATGTCGTGGACTCGTTGCTGACGGGGGAGATGTCACTGCTGCTGTGATGGTTCACGGCCGCGGGGCTGGAGGGCGACGGTGACTTCACTGGGATCTGCCAGGAGGGGATCTTCGGGGCTGATGGGGAGGGTGGGAACTGCCTCCTGGCAGGGGAAGAGGACAAAGAGGTAGAGGTTAGTGACGGCAGCTCCATCCACACTCCCTTGACCCCTGACCCCCGAAGGCTCAGTGAGGGGAGCAGCTTCTCCAGGGCCACAAGGCAGAGGACTGCGCAGGGTCCTCTCCTTCCTTTTAAGTGTAAAGCCTCTGGGCCCACCGGAGGGCTCATCAGTCAAGCTGGACACCGTAAGTGCCCTGGGCTGCCCCAACGCTGTCCCGGTGCAGCCTCACCCCGCCCAGGGCAGGAGGGCCCACCCATTCAACACTGTCCCTGCTCCACTCCTGTGGCAAAAGGCAGCAGTGGGAACCCTGGCTACTGGCCAGGCAAGCAGTGGCATTGAAAGCCGTAGGTGCTATCAGAAGCCTTTGCTGGAAGCTTTGACGGAGGAAAGGCCAGCTCTCCTTCAAGCCCTGGGCCAGCAGCCAGCCCAGACTGATGCCCATGCCAGCACAGACCCGAGAAGTCAGGTCAGCACGGTCACGGCTCCAAAAGGACCCTCTGTGACACCAAGTGCTGAGAGGAGGGCAGTCCCCCTCCTGCCCAGGGTGGCCGCCTCCCAGCCTTCCACCCCAGAGCCCGCCTGGTGGCACAAGTACCAGACCCTGCACTCTGTCATCAGCTGGACAAACGCACCAAGGAACTAAGTTTGCCATTCTCTTGGCTTCAGGGTCACCCATGGCCTGCGTGTGTTCTCTAACCACAGACCTACCCACCGTCTACGTGTGGAAAGCTGAAGACTTCTAAGAACAACCCACCTGCCCTGCCTGGATTGCCCACATCTGTTGCAGACACCATGTCCGTCCATCCATCTGTCCTGTCACACCCCCCCTCCCATTCGTCATGTGGGAGGCGTTAGGAAGTTTGGTCCTCTAGCCTAGGCTCATCACAGCACCCTTACCCCACCCCTGTCACCCCCATAAAGCCCACCTTGGGCGTCATGTCTTGTCCCTGGCCAAGCAGACATGCTCATGTCCAGATACACCCTGCCAGGGCGCACTCAGGCAGAATGACTGACATTCCAGCTTCCCGGACACTATGCTTTCAGCATTTGACCTGGTCACTCTCCAATAAGCGCCAGGAGCTTCACGGGACACACACACACACACACACACACACACACACACACACACACACACACTCTCTCACACACACACTCTCACACACACACACACACACATACTCTCTCACACACACACTCACACACACACACAAGCTCTCAGACCCCGGAGCCCTCAGCAGGCTGTTGTCTGAAACAAGGCTGCCTGGACAGGTGCTTTGCTCAGGAAGAAGCGGCTGCCTCCAGGTGCCCTGTGTGGTAAGAGTCGTCCGCTTGCAGCCCCTGCTGTCTACCTCAATAGTGTTCCTCCCAGGCAGTCATTTTTTATGTGACACTTAAGAACACTGTGGCCCTGGTGGAGAGAGCCCCTTGGAGGGAGGCAGGAGGCCTAGGGTCAGGCTCAAGGTCTTTATCTTCCAGTTCAGTGAGGGGTCCTGCCGTCCTGTGACTGCTGCCCCCCCCACACACACACACAGGTTGGCCCTGGACAGAGCCCTGGGCTTCCTCTCCTACCGATTCAGGAGAAGCCCTTTCAGGGAGTTGATTTCCGACTTGAGCTCATTGATATTCTGGGACTCCAGGATCCAGTTGGTTGATGTGGTGGCCTGAAAGTCAGAACAGGTGACATGGGTCACAGTGGTGCCTGCTGCCAGCCTCAGTCAGCGGTGGGAGGACTTAGGAGGACCCTGGGCGGGGCACCAGCTGCAAGTAATTCTGTGTCCCACTCTGCCACTGTCACATCTGCCTGTGACAACACCCTACAATAAACAATTCCCAAACCCTGTCCAGGTATACAACGATGCTAACTGTACGTTCGCAGGTGGCACTACAGTACCATGTGTGAAATCTCTCTCCCACAGACACTGACATGCCCGTAGTGGCAGCTGACAGTGTGTGGGGGGAAGGGGGCTGTAGCCATGAGAATCTTCCACTTCTGTTAAATGTCTGAAAGTTCCATTTAAACCACCACCAATAAACACGAACTACCTCTCAACGACGCTGCCCTAAAACCACACTTCCCCAAGAAGTCAGCGCTGACCAGCGAGGGGAAGCTGCTCACAGCACAAGGCTGAGAGAGGCCTGAGCGCCTGTGCTGTCTACAGCCCTGACTTAGGCAGGCCAAGATGGCAGCCTCACCCTAATGCAGCCTCCGCAGTCTCCACGGGATCTTTGCTCCTGGCTGTGACCTCAGGTCTCCAGAGGCTTCCCAGGGTCAAACAGGGTACCCCTAGCCAAAGCCCACTGCACGTGATGTTATTCATTCTGAGTGGAGAGAAGGAATGAGCCTGCTCCCCACAGGGCAGGGGTAGGACACCTTCCTACCGCTAACGCTGGAGGGACCACACCTCACTGTGGTCAGGCGGTGGTCCGCAAGCCGGGGCTGGGGGGCCGTGTGGTCTGTAATGCCAGCATGTGCGGGCATAAGAGGCGGGAGGCGCTGCACAGGTGCTGAGGGGACACCCTGGATCTTTCATGTGGGCCATGGTCCCTGACATAGGTGGGCCATGCCTCAACAGCCCACTGGGCACAGCCCTGCGGGAAGAAACCTAGCAGTTTCCGCCTCAGGAGAAAAGAAGGTGTTAGTCTGGAGGGAGCAGGGAGTGGCCAGGGTTCTCACACAAGTCCCCATAGGGTCCCTACTCCAGCACAGCAGGCGGTAAGGCCCGAGAGCCACTGTTCTGGCTTCTCCGAGACCTTGAAAGCTACAGCAGCCCATTAACAAGGGACCAGTTTCCACTTGCTGGCCACAAAGGACTCAGATTTCCAAACGCACATGGTGCCAGATGCCAGGATTTAGAAATAAAACCTGACATCTGGGGCTTTTTAGCCAGTCTCTTTAAAAAAAAGTTGTAGCAAACTCACAGGCTTCAGTTTTATGTAGGATTTTAATTACTTAAAGCTCTCCTTTTCATTTTTACAGTTCTCCAGTAGGGTTTGGAAGGCAGATATAAAAACTTACATTACAGCTGAGAAAACATAGCTGGACTCTTTGGTTTATGGGGGAAGAGGATGCCAGGCCAGAGCCCTACTTCAGCAGGGAGAGCAGAGAAAGGTTCTGTGGCGCAGGAGTGGTGGCAGCTGGGGGCCACAGCAGGCCCCCAAACCAGCCAGCCCCGCCCTCCTTAAAGTCGACACGTGGACTTCATCTCATGCTTAGGGCCTGAAAACAGTTTTCCAATTTCCGGAATGGCTGCTGGCCATGGGCAGGCCACAGATCTGAGTGACAGCAGGCAAGTGGGGCCACGCTACCTTCCTGCCGGCTTTATAGCTGCCCAGAGGGCACACACACCCAGCAGTGGTAGCACCTCAGCCGGCTGAGCAGGAAGAGACAGCCTACGGGTAAAACCTACGAGTAAAACGGAATGGACACTGGGAGAGGGCTCTTGGGAACCTTCCTCACAAGGGCTCTGGACTCCACCACAAATGCAAAGATGTTCAGTCTCCTGAGCTGCAATCCAGCTGTACGGAGTCTGGGGGGACCCTCCAGGAGCAGCTCAGGTGGGAACTTCAGAAGTTCCCACGGACCCAAGAGATGCTGCCTCCCAGATGATGCTGTCACACTCAAAGCTGAGGACCTGAATCCTGGGCTCTGGACCGACACCACTCAACGCACGCACATAAGCAGTGTGACAAAGTAGATGCTGTCACAGCTCCATCTCACAGACAGACTCAGAACGTGGGAGTGACTTGCCTGTGCCCTAACAGCTAGCAAATGAAAGATGGGGGTCTTACCCAGACGGACTGACCCCTCAGGCTGCTGCACCCCTCAGATGTAAGCAGCGGGGCATGGAACGCACTTTAGTCAACCCTAGATGGCTCTAGCCTTTCAGACCACCTGACCCCGTGGATTTTGGGTTGAGAGAGCTGCCCACTGCAGGGTGAGCCCAGCGCCTTGGGTAGACTGCCCATGGTGCTCCTCCTGGCTGCCTTGACTTCTCCTCGGCCAGGCTGTGACCTACAACCAGGCTGCAGGGGCATGCCTGTCACCAGGAGGCTTTTCATCACTGCTGTCAGGAGGTGGCATAGGACCAGGAATGCTGTCCTTGAGGGCTAAATGCTACCCCAATGCAGTGGTGCTCCCTTCTTTACTTGGATGGATGCCATCAGCCTCTGAGGTTTCACCCCGTGACAGAAGACAGCGGGGGGGGGGCGCGGGGGGGCAGGCCCACAGAAAGCCGCATATAGGCGGAGGACCAGGGCTTAGAGCTAAACGGAGCAGACCTTGGCCTGGGGACCCAAGGGCCCAAAGTTAAGTACCTTGGCAGCGGCCAGCTCATGGGCCAGCTCTTGAACCTTCTGCTGCTGCTGTCTCAGAAGCTCCTGGACAGAGGCCAGCGTCGTCTGTACCTGAGTCACTAGGGAAGAAAACGTCACGTCTGCTACGTTAGTGCCCAAGTTTCCTTCCTCACCACATCCCTGCAAACTGCCTGCCTCCCTGCTTGGGTAATTTATCTGTGCCTGGGGTGACCCACCGCACTCTGTGCAACCTTGTGTCTCCCCTTTATCTCTGCATTGTGTGCTTGTCCGTGGTCAACAGCGCATCCGTCCAAAACCTCTCCCCTCTAATTACGCCTGGCTGTGATGTGCCTGGCTCTCTAGCTCCCACTGAGCTCCAGTCATTCATCTCCCTGGCCTCCCTGTCCTTGGGTGCTCTAGGACAGTGTCAGTCCCAGGAGGGCTCAGGGCTCCACCGCATCCAGGAATGGGAAAGCCCTAGTCCCATCTGCGGTGCTTTGCCTGTTCCGTGCCGCCCCACTGAGGATTTGTCAAGGCCCCACCACCATGTAGCCTGTTGAGGCCTGCGGCCACTGTGCCCTGCCTTCTAGGAGCAATGGTCCTTGGGACAGATGAGCTAGAGGGCTCCGGACAGCTCTGTACAGGTTCCTGCTAGAGAGGGACAGAGACCCCTGCCTGGGGCACGGGGCAGGCAGGCCTCCTCCTGCTTCAAGTGTTAGACTCACAGCGTCCACTTAGTAAACAAGTTCATAAAGGACAAAATCACCTCTGCCACAACAGGTCCCAGCTAATCTGGGCCATCGCTGGGGCAGCGAGTACCGAGCTGTCCATGTGGAGTCGATAACAGAGGAGGTGGTAGGGGTCCCGGGAGCCACAGTAATTACAGACTCTCTTGACCCTGCATTGGATTCTTCCAGAGAGGGGCAAAATCACTGAAAACCCCCCTGAAAACCTCATACAAGCAGAAATTAAAAATGAACTTTACAGCCCTGAGAAAGGCTGTCATTTTATTCCCCTTATTAATATTCTGAGGTTGGGAGCCTTTCCGTAAAAACATAATTAATTGAGGCCGCGCCGACAGTAAACAAGCAATTTCAAATTAAACCGAAATGACGGCGGCTTCATTTGCAAATGTGAACAGATTCTCAGAGCAGATAAATGAAGTCACCACAGAGTGGAGACGGAGGGAGAGGGAGGGGCCGAAAGGGGCTGCGTGAGGGGCTTTGAGGGGTGACTTGATGGAGTCATTAATCTTTACCTGTCTGGGCCACGCTGCCACTCAGTTCGGAGAGACTCGCCGCCATCCTCTCCAGCTGCTTCCTGTCCTCTCGGCCTCCCAGGATGAGGGGCAGCAAGTACTTCTACAGGAAGGGACCAGGTGAGGAGGTGGCCCCTTCAGCCTCTCAACTCCCACCACCCAACTTGCCCTGGTCTTCTGCAGGTCACTCAAGACCCAACACAGTCCATACTAGAAAAAAAAAGTGCTTGAAAAAGTTACCAGGCTGCGGTAGGGCCTGGTAAAAACTTCTGTGGGAACGAGGGCAAAGACCAAAAGAAGCTGAGGAGCAGTCAGAGGTGGCTAGCATGGGCCAGACCAGGTGTCTGAGCTGTCCCCAAGCTCGGGAAGGTCTCCCTGGGAGGGAGACCTCGCTCCTTAAACTTTTCTTAGATACACATTTCTATGCAGCTCTTAAATTCTACTTTAAAAGTTCTAAGGAGAAGACTGCAGAAGGATGTGGCAGCCCCTGGCACCAATGGTGGCTGCTGGGGAGGACGGAAAGCAGTGGCCACTGTTCCCTTTCTGAATCCTGAACACTTGAACTCTGGGAACTAAACACACTGTCTCGGCCATCCAGAAACAGCATCAGATCTGCGTGAACACCGCATTACTGGAGAGACTAGAGGAAAACTAACGGACTTCTGGGATCACTGATCTCCCGTGGTGGGAATAAGGCACGCACATGGGAAGCCTGCTAAAGGGGGCACCTTGAACTCATCTAAACACCGGAAGAGGCTTTTATTCACAGGAAGCCAAAGCAGCTTAGATCCTCCCAGAACCCAGAGACAGAGGAGAAACTGCCCAGGACCCAGAAAGCCAAGGCTGCTGACTGCAGAGCCACCAGACCTAGGACCAGCCTCCCCATCCTTTGGGAAGGCAAGGGCACAGCTAGTCATCTGTAGGGCTTGGGACAAGGATGTCCAGGGGTTGGTTGGAGGCAGCAGGTGTTAGAACAGATGAGAGAACCTGTGCTTTGCCACCAAGCAGTTTGAGATCTGGGGAACTGCTGGCTCCCCAATCTGGGGTGGGGGGCGGGGTCCACACCAGCCGGAGAAGACACTGCTTCAGCCGGGCATACGTGCCTGGGAGGTGCTACCCAGAGAGAACTTAGGTTTTTAGTCTATGTGGGTCCCAGACAGAAAAGAAGAGGGAATGTTCTCCATCGTGGGTTCTATACTGGGGAAGAAAAGCAGCTCTCCCAGGCTTTGTGGGAGACCTCATTTCCAGAGGCTCGAAGGAAGCCGTCATTCAGCATATGCACAGAAGCCCTGACTATTCTGCACAGTGCTTTGCAGCCACAGCGTGAGTTATTACCCACAACTGAGCGGGCTCATCAACTGCAGCCTGACGGTTCTTAAGTACAAAAGTCAAGAAAGTCTCAGCTGCACAACCACCCCCCACCCCTCTCTGACCCCCTCCCCCTCCCCGAGGCCAGAGCCCATGCGTGGAGAGTGCTGCTGCTGGTCTGGCTAAGTCTCTGTGCCTGGACAAAGCAAGACAGCCCCCTACTTTTTTAAAACTTAAAGAAAACCACCAGCCGATGTTGAGGACATTCTTGTGTCACAATTGTGATCAACATTTCAATGTTTCCTTTCTTTTTAAAGCAGGCTGGTGGCCAGAGCTCCGTGGAAACAAATGACAACCTCCTGTTCTCCTGGGCAGGGGGGTAGGGGGGAGGTAAGGGGGGGGTCGCGGGCCCGTGTGGGCCCGGCAGGCAATGGGACAATCATGTGCTGCTCACAGGACCCTGGGACTTGTGAACTCCGTGTTGGTGCCTGTCTGCAGCTAGAGACCTGAGAGAGGCTGCCCGAATCACACAGGCTCCCCACCAGCTCAGAGGTCAAGAGGCCAAGTCCCAAATGTGGAGCACTTTGCTTCCGAATTTCTTATTCTGGCAACAGACACTACACCGAAAAGTTATATTCTGCCACAACTCTGTCCTTAGCTGTTATATGGAATCAAAAGCTAAGAATCCACGAATGCAAGGTTTAAACACATTTCGTGTGCTGCAAGTTACACTCCTAGCCTGGGGATTCAGTAGAGTCCTGGAAAAAAATAAAAAGGCTCCACACCAGGCTGGATCAGTGCAAGGCCTCAGAAGAGAACACGGCTTCTCTCAAGGGGAAGCGGGCCTGGATGTGGGGCCATCCTGGTCGTGCATCTTATAGACTAGTTTCTCCAGATCAAGGCTGGGTCTTTCCACTGATCTCGTGGGAGAAAGTGTTTGTTGAATGCCTCCAGCTCTGCTCCGAGCATCAGCGCTGCTTTTGAGGGTTGGCTGACTCACAAGGCCTAGGGGAAACCCCACGTTTATACAGATGCTACCACGACCCACAGAAAACAAGAAGTGGGCTCTCTGGGCTAGCTGTAAATACCAGGGTAGCACAAGGGCATCCAGGGGCTTCCCATGAGCCAGCAGGCAGGGAGCCAGCACCACTCCAGCGCTGTCCTAAGGGCTGGCTGACTCTGGCCTTCACTGCAACCCTGAGCCGGTTCTACGGATCACACCCAGAAGATGCGCCAATACGCCTGACCTACTGAGGATCGCAGTGCTCCTGCCCTATCTTCAGTGTGCTCAGACGCCTGCTGGGGCAGTTGGGTGAAACTGTCAAAACCAAAGGCCCTCTCAGGGTTCACCACGTCCTCCTTTACTGGGTATTGAACCCAAAGCAGGAATACCGGCGTGGGTAGGTACTTTTGCACCACTGCAAAATCAGAGCATCTTACAGATAGACCTGTGTACTCTGGGACAGAGTCAGGTCCAACACACACAGCTAGGCTCCAGAGTCCAAGCTCTACCACTAGGTTGTTCTGTCTCTCAAATTTACATATTTCTCATTGGTACCAGGCTTTGCCCTAAATAGCTGCCCTGGCCTTTAGGACATGTTGGGGTGGGGATGGGGGCAGGGAGGAAAGGTGAACTCAGAGCCTGTGAGCTTCCATGCCCACCACCTCAGCCACTGTGCTCTAGGGCTGAGCATCCACAGTGCAGAACCAGGATCAGGAGCGATGGCTCGGCACAAAGGGTGGCAGGCCACACGCTGGCAGCACCAGGGAGGCAACTTACCTTGTAGAGCTGATGAAAGCCAAATGCAATTCCTGCCATGATGATGGCCAAGGCACCGTAATCTCGCCATCGGGAACTTCCGGGGCCTAGTGACAGAGGGGAAAATGAGTAGGAAAGCTAGGACAGGTCTCCAGCAGCCCTCGCAAGCCTGGGAGTCTCAGCTGGCAGGCAAGTGAGACACACAGCTGTAGAAAGCGGCACGTGGCCATCACAACATCTGCTCAGCGCTCCCCTCTTCTTCCCAGGTTTCCAGAACCATCTGCCGCACTTGAGATGGGAGCAAGTCACCTGACCATGAGAGCTGATGCAGCTGTGAGCTGGGTCTCCAGCCTTGGGGGTCACATCACAGAGGTGATGCGAGGGCCTTTGGCCTGGCCTATGAGGTCAAGGGACAAAGGATCATTACAGAGGCTAGTGTGTGCACTACACATTACAGAGGGATAAACCAGGCCCACGGTGACCTGGGCCTCCCTGCTCTGCTCACTCCTCAGGCTCTGAAGACACAAGTCTGCAAAGACAAAGCAAGGTGTGCTGAGGGACAGGCCTGTGTCCTGGAGGCTCTGCAGAGGGGAGGGGAGGGGGGAGGGGAGGGGAGGGGAGGAGAGGGGAGGGAGGAGGTAGGTCAGGGGCCACCCAAGGACTAGCCCACAGCAGTTAGCACTGAAGGATGCGGAAGAAGAAGTGTTACAATCAGAACTCCGAATTTTAGGCGAACGCTAAGCTAGCTCTGGGGCAAGCTAGAAGTAGGGGACACTTTTGCAAGGTTTTGCAAGGGTCACAGAGGTGATCAGGGGTCAAGGAAGTTTTAGGAAAAGAATTTGCCATATTTTGTTGAGGAAGTGGCTGAGCATCCAGTCCTCACCCCAGGGTAGGCTCCTGGCCCGTTCACACAGAACCGACCAGCACATAGAGGCCTGCTCAACCTTTATCTTGTTTTTCCTTCCTGTAATTGTGATCTGAAAACAGCAAATGGCTAATTCCAGAAAGAAACAACCCATAGGCTTCAAACAATATACACCATTCTAAGTAGCACGAGGGCATCCCAGCCGCCCTGCTCTGACCCACCAGGACTCCACTTAGCTCTGTCCCATGTACCCACACTATATCTACTCACCTAGCACATGCCGCCTACCATCCCAACTCTCAGTCTGACTGTCTCGTGTCCAGCACAGTCTCAGTGACCCTTCCTTCACCTAACAACAGTCTCAGAGCACGAGGGCACCAGTGCGGGTAATCTCAATGTGCCTGAGAAAAGCCTAAGCATTTCCCTCTGGAGGAAAAAAGTGAAGGCTCTCAGTAAGAAGGGAATCACTAGCAAGATCACATCGTTGGAGGGGGGGGGACTTTATTTCAGCACACTGTCACAGTCACACGTTATCATTGTTGCTCTTACTACACCTAACGTGTAAATGAGGCGGTCACAGCTGTGTATGGGCAGTCCAGTCTCAGGCTCCCACTGGGGTCTTGGGATGTGTCTGCTGTGGGCAAAGTCTGCACAGTTCCAGATGAGGTTCTACTTGCATGAGAGAAGTGGGTTCTCTACCATCCCACGAAGGGTTCGTGAGGGGCTTGGGTATGTATTCTGGCCTGCTCTCTCCAGGCCGCTGGAGCAGAGGTCAGCTGGCCATGAGGAAGGACAGAGACCACGGTGGGCACACTTGGCAGTCTTGGATGAAACTAGGTACGGAGCCAATGGAATGGTTGCCCACAAGGTGCCCAACAGACCTGCTGAGAGGGAAGCTGCCTTCCTCCAAAGGTGAGTCTGGGAGCCGGGAGCCAGGAGCCAGGAGCACTCTGGGAACCCTCACAGGAGGGCTGTAACCATCTTTGGTGTTCCAGAGAGCTCTCCTGCCTCTACTTTCCCTCTCCCCCTGTGCCTGCAAGCTCACTGGCGGACCTGCCGTCTCCGGACGAAAAGAGAGGAGCGGGGCCTCCAGCAGGCTTAGTGGTGGGATGCCAGCATGGAGTTGGGGCTATGGGCATGTGGCCTAGCCAGGGAAGCCAAGTCCTGATGACCTCCAAGAAGGTGACGAGTACACCCCACCCTCCTATCTGGACTACTAAGCAGCACTTTCAAGCGGCAGGAAGAGATGGAAAGAATGTGCTCCTGTACTCATGGAGCGCACATGGGATTCTCCAGCATGGCCCAGCTCACCCTGGCCATAAAACTGCAATTAACATAATGGCTTCTCCCAGCCTTCAACTCCCATTTCTGTTTTACATATACTGACAAGACTCATAGCTTAAGCATCAAGTAGCAGGAGTCAGTGTACTGTAAAGAGGCACCCTTTGCCACCAACAGCCAGAGCTCCACGTCACCCTTTCCAGAACATTTATACACATGGAAAGCAAGAGGTGCGTGTCTGAGTCTCCTGTTCCCTCCCATTCTCAGGGTCTTCCCACAGCTGGCTGGTGTACCACAACACCTCCTTGCTGACACACGGACCCCTCCCTGACCTGTAACTGCACCACACACACGGTAAACCAGTGTCAGCTCCCATACGGGCCGCCAGGAAACCCGAGACTTCATAGGGACATGAGAAAGAAGGAATGCATGGTTGTGACTCCAAGAGACACAGCCAGAGTCCCTCCATAGGGCTTTGCAATCCAGCCACCAGCCACCAGCCACCAGCCACATACGCACCGCCTGTCACAGTGCGCTCACTGTCAGAAGTAGATTCTGCTAGCTGGGTGGCAGCAGAATGGCACTTCACGCTGCCCATGATGGGTGCCATCTTATCCTGTGTGGATTCCATTCTCAGCATAGTGTGTGCTTTCCATTTCTACTTCAATTCCTTCCCTCCTCGCTTCTGAGAGACTTTCTTATGTAGCATGGATATTAGTCCTCATAAATACCTCATTTCTTTTCTTTTGGCTCTGCTTATGGTCTTAAGTGGCACGCAAATGTCTGTCTGTCTGTCTGTCTGTCTGTCTGTCTCTCTCTCTCTCTCTCGTGTGTGTGTGTGTGTGTGTGTGTGTGTGTGTGTGTGTGTGTTTACATACATCTGTAATGTGCTCTTTTGTGAGTGAGTTCTGGTTAACAAGAACTCAAAACCTGTCTGGACTACACAGTGATGAAAAGACCATTCTCCGTGAAGGCAAGGACTGCCTTGCCTGCCGTGGACATCCCTGTGTGCCTCGAATTCCCTCTAGTTCCACAGAGGCTCTGAGACCCCTCTCAGTTGGACCCTGGAATGTAACGTCTCTGAACCCTGCCCGGGCCTTTCCACAGCTCCGTCCTTCTCTTCTAGTTTGCTTTGCTTTTCATGCCAGAGGTAAAATCCAACCACCCTCTTGAGAGGGAGAAGCCCATTTTCAGGAGAAGAGTGTGGCGGAGGAGTGACCTTGACATACTTCGAGAGGGTCCTTGTTCCAAAGGGACATCTGTCCATGCAACCCAGATCCACAGAGGACACCTCTCCATGGGTGCTGCGGTCAGCAAACCACATCACCATTAACCCTCAAACTGCCACTGGCCACTGAGTACCCCACAAGACGGCAAGCATAGTAGGCTGGCAACTAGAGCAGACCCACGTCTACTGAATCAGCTGCATGGCCACACACGCACCTCCCATGCATGGCCACACACGCACCTCCCATGCTTGGACACACACGCACCTCCCATGCTTGGACACACACGCACCTCCCATGCTTGGACAAGTGCAGCCTCTTTCTGCTGACATCAAGACCCTGAGGCCAAGCAGCCTCCAGAGCTTGAGACCCGGGAGCTCAGACCCTGCACAGCTGTCCACCACGCAGAAGCTCTGCCCTCCCCAGGCCTAACAAACACCTGTAGTTAGTTCCCTGCTGGCTCACCCTTCGCCCTCACTGCCGCGGCGGCATTCCTGCCAGGCTCTCGCTAAGAACATTTTATTGCCCCCTGGTTTTCATTATTAATGAAAAGGGACCGGAATGATCTTTCCTAAAGTTCAGGGAGTCTATAAAGACTAGAAGCTGAAATGCCATTTTACTCGTTTTAGAGATGTGTGATACAATTCTGTCTGTGGCAAAATGAAGAGAGAAAAGCTCAGATGCAAACGCCTCTTAAAACAGCCGCATGGATCCCAGGGTGAGAGGGCCCACTGAAGCTCACACACTGGCTCACACCCTGGCTCGCACCCTGGCTCACCCTGGCTCGCACCCTGGCTCACACCCTGGCTCGCACCCTGGCTCGCACACTGGCTCACACTGGCTCACACTAGCTCACACTGGCTCACACTGGCTCACACCCTGGCTCACACCCTGGCTCACACTGGCTCGCACCCTGGCTCACACCCTGGCTCACACACTGGCTCACACCCTGACTCACACTGGCTCACACTGGCTCTGGCTCACACCCTGGCTCACACTGGCTCGCACCCTGGCTCACACACTGGCTCGCACACTGGCTCACACCCTGGCTCACACCCTGGCTCGCACACTGGCTCACACCCTGGCTCTCACACTGGCTCGCACCCTGGCTCGCACCCTGGCTCGCACACTGGCTCGCACCCTGGCTCACACCCTGGCTCGCACCCTGGCTCGCACCCTGGCTCACACACTGGCTCGCACACTGGCTCACACCCTGGCTCACACCCTGGCTCGCACACTGGCTCACACCCTGGCTCTCACACTGGCTCGCACCCTGGCTCGCACCCTGGCTCGCACCCTGGCTCACACCCTGGCTCGCACCCTGGCTCGCACCCTGGCTCACACCCTGGCTCGCACACACCTCCGGCCCTCGCCAACCTCATGCGCCCTGCCCGCACTGAGGACAGGTTCCCTGAGGCCAGCGCACGTTCCTGTCATGCACTCCAGTGTCCAGCACTACAAAACAGGGCCAGTAGCCTGATGGCTCCGGGTGGGAAGGAAGTAGAAAAAGCTTTTTTTTTTTTAATTGCTGCATTTATTTGTCTACTTACATGTGAACAATGGCATTATTGCACACGTGTGTGGATGTCAGGGGACAACTTCCCTGAGTCTGTTTTCTCCTTTCACCATGGGTCCCAGGGATCAGACTCTGTCATCAGGTTAGTGGCAAGGACCTATACCCACTGAGCCAGCTTGTCAACCTGAGTAAGCTGTACAATTGGGGCTGGAGACATGCTCAGTGGTTATGAGGTCATGTTACTCTTCCAGAGGGCATGACTTTGGTTCCCAGCATCCACATGGCAGCTCACAACTGTCTTTAACACCAATTCCAGGGGATCTGATGCCTCTGGTCTCTAAGGGCACTGTACTAATACACAAATACACACACATAATGAAAAGTAATATAAATAAATCTTAAAAAACAAAAACTGCACAACTACCAGGTGGCATGATCATACCTTTCATCCCAGTATTCAGGAGGCTGAGGCAGGAGGATTACGAGTTGGAGGGTAGCCTTGGCTACATGACAAAAGTATGAGAAGGCTAGAGAGGGCGAGAACAAGAGTGCACTGCTTCTTGTAGACCCTGCCCATGGACGGCTCTTCTCCGAAGGGTCCATCACCCAAGTGTGGACCGGAAAGCTCCACTAACACCACACCCCGGGGGCTTTGTAAAGATACGGGACAGCAATGACTGTCCCATACACCTGCGCATCTCTGGGACAAACTGCTGTGGTGAAAAGGGGTAGTGTCCTTGAAATCTGACACGCTATAACATTCACACTGAAGGCTTGTGAAGGTCTGCTCAGAGAGGCTGGGGATTGAGGCAGCAGCTGGGACACTGGCCATGGTGGCAGGGGAGTGTCTCCTAGGCTCTGTAACTATTCTCTGAATGTCAATAAAACCAACATTGCCAGGCTCTTTCACTATATCTCAATCAACAAAGAAAGCCTCAGCACACAGACAAAAGCAGGCAGGAATAAGCCACCCTGAGCTGAGGAGCACGGCCTTATCAGCCCCAGCCAAGGCTCATCAGCAACAGCCCTGGAACGTGGCATGTGACCATCCTGCTGAGACAAGATACTCCAGTGACTGCCTTGGGACACTAGTGGCCCCCACACAGGGCAGGGCCGCGCAGACACTTCCCTCCTTGCTCATCAAGGCTGGAACTGTGACTCTACGGTGGTGGGCCTCGCTCCTCAAAGCTGCCGCCAGCTCCACTCAGAAGCCACCCTGAATTAAATGACAAGACAGGCTCACTCAGTAGGGTCCTGGACAAAAGCCAGCCCACAAATCAGCACCTGCCACGCTGTGGAGTTGCTGGGTCTTTTGCACAGACAGCAATTGAAGGTTCTGCAGACCAAGCTAAGCCAGCCTGGCTACAGTGCAGGGTGCACAGAAGCACCTGGCTGTAGATGGCCAGGGTTGACAGGGAGAACTGAATCCAGAGGTCAGCATCTAGAAGCAAGGTATCACAGCTCTGTGCACAAGAAGCGAGCAGCTCCGACAGTTGTTTCAGCTCCTCCACGCGATGCTGACCTCTGGCATGTATTGTGCTGGGCGTGTTAGGTCACATATGAAGGCAAAGGACCTTAATACTAAGTTGCCAAGTAGCAGTCATAGCCAACAGACCCCAGGCTTGCTCTAAGGCACTGCCGGCGACACATGATCTTCTCCACTTTTCATGGGGCTGTGATGCTCCTAGCAACATCACCGTGGGGCAGGAAGGATACTGAACAGGGTGTCCACGCCCCTCATCACAGCTGCAGAACTCTGGTTCTCAGCTCTGAACTCAGGTGCAGTATAGTCCCAGATACTCAAGAAACTGAGCCCAGGAGCTAAAGACCAACACAGGGACAGGATCCCAGTGAGTAAAACCAGGCTGAAGGGATAGCTCAAGGCAGAGCATATGCCTAGCATCAATACCTTAAAAAAAAGAAAGTTGTAGAACTCATGCCTGTAGTTCTAACTCTTGAAAAAGCTGAAGCTTGGCTTGAATTTGAGACAGGATGAGACCATACATACATACATACATACATACATACATACATACATAATTCATAATATATTATCCATCACACACACACACCAGCCTAATTAAAAATAATCCAGAAGAGTTCAGAAATAGACCATGTTGATGACTAACTGGTTTCTAACAAAGAAGCCAAGGTCGCCCGGTGGGAGCAAGGGTAACCTGTGTGACAATGGTGCTGAGTGAGTGAAAACCCCATGGAAAAGTTATGAGTTTACACTGTGTCCCAAACCAATGCTACATGGGCTACACGTGAGCAAAGAATAAAAACCACATGGTTATACAGATTCCATATGAAAACAGGCAACACAGAAGTCGACTCTCCGGAAAGACAAAGACATAAAAGTGTGGGCCACAATGTTGTGGAATATTTGTACACTGTGGGAGAAGGTATTGCGTGATTGGTGTAATAATAAAAAGCCAGGCAGGAGATACAGGTGGGATTTCTGGGGAGAGAAAGAACAGGAGATAATCTAGGCACAGGGGAGATGCCAAAGAGACATGGAGGGAGTCAAACAGAACAAAAGAAAGATAAAAAGTCACAAAGCAAAATGTAGACTAATAAAAATAAATGGGTCAATTTAAGATATAAGAGCTAATGGAACACGCCTAAGCTGAGGCTTAGCTTTCATAATTAATAATAAGTCTCAGTGTCATTATTTGGGAGCTGGCTGGTGGGACAGAGAAAGACTCATTACACCACAAAAGGCAAAACAACTGGGGGGGGGACAGACGCCAACCAAAGGCACCGGCACAAATGTGAAAAGGTGAGTCACACACAGGAGGGAGACGAGAGATACAAACAGGAGGACGAGAGCACAGACAAAGTCAAGGACAAGGCAGCTCTCAGAAGGGCAAAGGGCTGCAAGCGCCTTCAGAAAAGGTGTATGCATGGCCCGCAAGCCCCTGGCAAGAGGGGCTGGGAGCAGGCTCAGCAGTTCAGAGCACTGGCTGTTCTCGCAGGGGACCCAGCTTCCGTTCCCGTCACCCACATGGTGGCTCACAACTCCCTGTAACTCCAGTCCCGACAGATCTGATGCCCTTTTCTGGCCTCCACAGCACCAGGCACACATGTGGTACCTGCCTAGCATGTACAAGCCTCAACTTACAGTATACAAAATGCCAAAAACATGAGCAGGAGATCACCTAACTGTCCTTCAACTGGTGTACGAAATGCGGGCCCTTCATACAATGGAACAGTAACCAGCAGTGAGAAGGAGAGCTGTGTTGTGAGCAAAGCTGAAAAGCAGGCTCAGAGATCACCCACTCTGTAATGCCGTTTACCTAAGATGCCCAGAGGTCAATTTATGCTGATGGAAAGTAGACCAGTGGTTGCCTGGGGACAATGGCAGGAACAAGGATTAATAGTGAATTAATGGTAGGAACAAGGATTAATAGTGAATTAATGGTAGGAACAAGGATTAATAGTGAATGGGTCCAAAGGATCCTGCAAGAAAGAGCGTAAGAATTCTCTAGAGCTTGTCTATGGCAGTGCTTCTACCTCAGTTGAGTTACTAAAAACCACTGGAATTGGATGAGTTTTGTGATACAGAAAATATTCTCCAATAGCTCTAAAAACATTGTTTGAGGGGCTGGTGAGACAGTCCAACAGGTACAGGTGTTTGCTGCCAAGGCTGATAAGTTGAGTTCAATCCCCTGAAACCATGTGACAGAAGGACAACCAACTTCTCCAGGTTGTCCTCTGACCTCCACATGTGTACAGTAGTATGCACATGCACGCACACTTTTTAAATTAATGATAAATAAAATGAAAGAAAATAAAAGTCAATTCAGAACTGGCTGCAGATGGACAGGCAGCAGGGGCCATCCCCAGCACCGTACACGGGCCATCCCCAGCACCGTACACGACCAACACCATGAAATAGCTTTCTAGAAGAAAAGACTGGCAAAGGCCGTAGATGGCATAAAGGGTAGGTGTAGGTGCATGCCATCCAAACCACACTCTTTTCCTCTTCAAAGGTTAATGCAAAAATGCCAAAAGGTCTTTTCTCCTCACACCAAGACAGGACCAAATTCAAAGCATCAGAAATCCTCCCTCTAAGTGGAAGGTAAAAGAACAAAGGGACTAACGATACATCTACCTGACAGAAGAAACGAAGACGAGTGACAGGCAGACACATCCCAAAAGGAGATGTGCAGATGATCAATAAGCACACGAAAGCGCTGGATCTCAACAGATACCTCAGAGAGGGAGAGCCAGCCACGGGAGTCAGCCCTGCACACACGCTAAAATCGTCCCGGCTCCCGCCAGAGGACACCAGCTGCGGCCGAGGCGAGGCTGAGGCTGCTGGTGGGAAGCTGACACAGGACAACCACTTTGGAATACAGTTTACCAGTTTCTTATAAGGTTAAACATACACTTAACATACAAATCAGCAATTCTCCTCCTAGGCATTCACCCAAGAGAGATAAAAGCACAGAGTCTTGTACATGAATGTTCACAAGACTTTTATTCATAATGGCTAAAAACTGGAAGCAACCCAAAGGCCATCAACCGCTGAGTGGATAAACAAACAGCGGTACACCCTTCCATACACCGGGATGCAGCTCGGTAATAAATGAAGCAGCTTCCTACAGGCACAGCAACTCGGGTGTATCTCAGCACTACCCTGGGCAGAGACCAGAGAAGTGTACATGCCATATGATTCCCTTTATATAGAACTCAGGAAAGAAAGATCTAACAGGCAGCAAGAAACAGCAGAGCAGTGGTTGCCCTAGAGGCAGGATGGAGCTGGACTGACTAGAGTTGGGCACAAGGGAGCCTCTTGGGTATTGAAAATGCTCTGCAGTGGAGTGATGGTCACACCAAGTGCACTCTCAAAACTCAAATGGTGCGATTACAATGGGTGCATTTTATTTCATGTAAACTACCCTCAATAAAGATCATAAACACACACGCCCTGCTCAATGTTTTTTCAAGGAAGTTAGTGGTGGCTAAGAGCAAAACCCAACGACGCAGGTGCGAAAAGTTTTCCCCAACCCGTTAGCGGCTGAAACCAAGGGAGGAAATACAAGCCAAGGATTCTAACACAGCCTGAAAAATCCCTGCCTGATAATGCTTGACTCATACAAAAGAATCTAACATTTAGATGTTATAAAGAGTGATAATAAAGTAGCAAGTCCTAGCATCCTAATATGCCAGCTGAACCTTTCTAAATACCACAGCACCAGCCACTGAAGCCTGCCCAGGCCCAGCCAACAGCACCCTCAGTGTTAAGCATTCATGTCAGCTCCGGCAACACCTTGCTGGGCAGAAATGATAAGGAGAGCAGGAGTGACTAGGGACAGGCAAAGCCCCCAATATCTGCCCCAATTTGTCAGCCTCCCTTGTAGATGGGAAGATGATGCAACCACATTCCTGTCAGCAAGGAGGGGATGGAGGGATGTACCAATGCCTTGGGAGACAGCTGGTCTTTCTCCTTCCTGAAGGTTGGTGGTGGCAGATGGGTCACATGGGGTTGGAGCAGGTGGGCAGGACAAGATGGATGCCAGCAAGCTGTCAAGGATGCAGACCTGGGTCCCTAAAGACCGCAGAGCCTCCATGGTAAGTGAGATGCTCTATGTTTAGGTAGCAGAGAAAACCTATTTTCCAAAATGTAACCTTGATTTAGCGACATGCAAAGCCAGTTCAAGCCTCATCCTTTCAAGGCTCGAAGAGTATTCTGGACTTCCACACTGCTGTTCCTGCACACTGAAAGGAAAGCCCTAAGACCATCGCTGCACAGCACAGCACAGCACAGCACAGCACAGCACAGCACAGCACAGCACAGCACAGCAATGCTGTCACCTCTGTCCCTCCCCCAAATACCAGTGACCTCCTGAAAGCAAGCCTGTCCCTGTTTCCTGCCCAGAACAGCCTACATGGACTGAACATGGGAATGGTCTGGCTGACGGGCTTGTGACCAAATGGGCATTGTCACCAGGCATTTCTTCTCAGCTCTCCACTCAAGCTTGCCCAGGCAACAAGCATTTCTAGACATTTGCTAAGTCAGAGCCTCGGGCCATCAGAGTTTTATTTTTAAACCGGACTCACAGATTAATAGAAGAGACACTGAAACAAACATTTAAGTGCAGTGTGGTGGGGGTCGAGTTAGAATGGAGCACTGGAAAGATGTCCTGAAGGAGTGGGCAGCGGACTCCAACCCTGGGGAAGGCAATATGCTGCTGGACAAAATGACAAGGACGCAAGGGTGGCTCAGACAGGCACGCCCCCACATGTCCAACTAACGTTCTTCTAAGGGCAAGCTCTTCAAATAGACAACACAACTTCAGAGATGACCGGCTATCGAGTTTGCTGTTTCTCCTGTCAGTGTGACGGCTCAGCTGTCTTTTTTCCCCTCCCCCCAGCTTTCTTGGATCACCCAGAGACCCTTAAGGTCATCACAGTTTCCTGTCTTTGTGCTCTTGTCCATCCTGTCAGAACACTGAACCCATCACCCACCGGGTCCCTGAAGTTTTGCCCTCAGGAGCGCCCCTCCCCCTCCTCGGCACCAGCCTCCTCCCTGGTCCTGCCTCCCAGGCACCCCCAAGCTGGCTTAACCGTCCTTTCCACTAGGCCAGGGTAACTGCAGAGTGGCCAGGCTAGTGCCACGGTTTGGAGCTCTCTTCCCCAAGAGAGATCTTCAGCCACTGTGGGCTGGCCGATGAGGCCAGCACTTCCTCTCTTTCCTTTCATCTCTGGCCACGACACCAATGCCATATGCCCCTGCCATTGTCACCCAACACCCACAACCAGAGCGCCCAAAACAACAGGTCAACCGATCACAGACTGGAACCATATGCCAAAAATAATCTTTTCTCTTTCTAAGTTAACTCTCTCAAGTCTTAGCAATGGAAAACTAACAAATCTAGTTAATGACCTCTTTGTCCCAGGGGTCTAGCACAGTAAGTACCTAGTACCTGGGAGTTACTCAATAATGAGTGTTTGCTCAATGAGTTAAGATAATCGGGGTAAGCATATGTTACTAAATAGGGCTCTAACAGAAGCAAACTAAGAAGAATTCTCTCTCCCTCAGGACTTCTAATCAAATGATTCAAAGCTCTCTGCAACCCCAGGCAACTAAAGCTCAGGCCAGCCTCTAAGGGGGATTCCACTGTCCATCAAAGATGAGGGCCAATGCTGGAACTCATCACCCCACAAAATTTGCACTAGCCCTGCTTATACCGCAGTACCCTCAGTGCTTATCTCTCTGGGTGGATGCAGGATAGCTCAGCACAAGTGACTGAGCTCAGGATGGAGCAGGACCCAGAACCACCCACGGCCTTGTGAATGCACGCAGGAGGCTTGACGCAAAGTCAAACAAGGGACCCAAGAGGGGAAACAGAGCATCAGGCTTCTCCTCCCATCCTAGCTTGGCTTTTCTTGAGCTCTGCCAGCCTTTTTGTGAAGCCTTCAGAACACTGGTTTACTCTCACAGTGGGTGACGCCAGTGTCGTCTTCCCTGGGTGTCACCTCTTGCCACTTTCACAATGCCTCCTGACTTCCTTAGGCCACATTAATTTTTCTCTTTTCTGCAATCTTACAGAATTTTTTGTCGGCATAATTAATTTTGGCATTAAGTCACAATGTCTGATACTATTCTCTTTTTCTTAAGAGCCTGGAAATTCTGAAGGAGCACGCTGTGAACTCCCACATAACACAGATTTGAGCATCCAGTAGGTGCTCACACACTGAACTGAACAAGTACCACTCTGTGAGTTCTGGTGTTCTCTTCATCACTGCATCCACTAACATTTCAAGGTCACAGAGATGGCAAAGGAGGCGCCCAGCAGCCCCAGGGCCAGCAGGCCAGGTTGGAAGATAAAGACCAGCACATGCCGGGCCCACAGGTGCCCTCACGAGACCCTGACACGAGAGCATTTGGGGCTGCGCCGAGGGAACCCCATTTTCTAGAGTTGGGTTCAAAGATGAAACATCCTTAACCGGCTGAGAAACGGGAAGGAAGGGCTGCTGTGGATCTAGGCAGGAACACACGTGAACAGAGGCCATAAATCCCTCCCAGACGCAGACAATGCCTGGGCGATAAGCATGCAGATTGCACACCTAGTCCAGAAACTCCCCTGAGTTTGCTTGTAATTAAGGGGGTTAGAGAGGTAAAAAAAAAATATATAAACCCAATTAATCATTTAAATATTTAAAGTCAGATTTTTTCCTCGCTCCAGGATTAGTATATTTCATAACGCCAGCAGCCGACAGCCCCGGTTTTTACTGGGGTTCATTTTAGAGCATGTTTAAACTCGTCAGATTGAGTGATGCTTCCAGCAACTAATCGTATGTCAAATAAAAGATATTTTATGTAATAAATTACCGCTACAAGTAATTCAAATGTCATTTATCAGTTTTATTATCAGTCAGGCAAAGTCTTGTTTCTCTATATTAATCAAAATCAAGCTTTTTTTTCCCTTTTTTTTTTTTTTTTTAAGCAGTTTTGACACCTCTTGGCAAAAGTACAGAAATGAAGAGTAGAGTCAGCCCAGAGCTGAAGGGAGTAGTGTAGCAGTACGCGAAGAATGAAGCTCAAGCTCGATGGTGACAACTGAAAACTCCAGTACTAGAAATTATCATTCCCATTGTTTCGATGCCAGTGTCAAAGCGGGAGGAAGCCTGTCTCTAAGAAGACATGTTATTGTTAGGACCAGGAGACTTACAGACTCTAAGCCTGCAATCTTGAAGGAGACTGCAGACTCAGCCGCTGCTGGCGACCAGAAAATCTACTAGTTAACTCTTTGTGCTTCCAGAAGGCAGGCAAGCACATGATGTTTGATGCCAACTCTGTGACCAAGCAGAACAATTTGTTCTGAGCAGGAAGTGTTTCAGTGGCGGAGAGACCTGTTTGGAATTAAGCCGTGGGAGGAAACAGCTGGAACACAACAGATGTGCTTAGACAATTCTACACCCAGCTGCCACTGCCTATCCTCAACAAATCCCAGCAAACACTGGGCCCAGGGACAGCTCAGAAAGTGGGCGCTTACTTAACCTTTGCTTAAAGAGCTTCCAGTCCGAGGCCCACACAACAGATTGACAGGATTTGGGCTGGGAAAGAGAAATGTGTCGTCATGCCAGCCAGTGGCTCAGGCCAGGCACAGAGGGACAAGACGCATGAGTATATGTACCCTGGCTTCGCCACTCAGCGTCACCCAGAAAGCAAAGGTCTAGGCAAGCCAGGCAAAAATGCTCATAAGGGGGGAAGGGAGACGGCAGGTGCTCAGGTGCTCAGGTGCTCAGGGCCAAAACGAACCTGCACTTAGGTTTATTTATTTACTTATTGATTTGTGTGTGTGTGTGTGTGTGTTTGTTTAGCTTTTGGAGACAGGGTTTCTCTGTGTAACAGGCCTGCCTGTTCTAGAACTTGCTCTATAGACCAGGCTGGCTTCAAACTCACAGAGAACTGCCTGCCTCTGCCTCCCAAATGCAGGGATTAAAGGTGTGCACCACCACTGTCCAGCTGAAGCTGCCATTTTTTAATACACCCTTAAAAATCTGGCCTTGAACTCTGCTTTAAATCACTTTTTGGAGAAAGTAAGACTTGTAGACAATTAAAATGAACACAGTTTTAGAGAAGACCTGAAGGAATAGAAACTGCACTGAGTTATGCAAACGAAACAAATGCAGGCTGTTTCTTACGGCTTTGGAGATAATTGTCACTTTTGTAGATTTCTCCACGTGACTTACAGAAGAGGTGATGATCTTGTTTGGATGGATGCACAGCACTGTATCTATTACTACAGCAACCTCCACTTAAAACAAACTCCCCTCCGCCAGGATTCCATGCCATCATTAAAGGACCTTTGTACTTAATCTGAAATTCCCAGAGAATCTGTCTCTACATGAATCTACACAGTGGAGTCAGGACAAGGGAGCAAAGGTTGACCTAAACCTATTAAGTTTAAAAGATAAAATTGGAGACACATTACTTCCGTGGGCAAAGGAGAACCCACTCACGCCCGCCATGCTTGTGTTAGAAACCGACACTCTAACCCCTGGGGTAAGAAGGTGGTGGCAGAGGTGGCAGAACTAATCATTTGTGTGACCAGGGTGCTGAAACAACACCAGCGTTGGCTGGTTATCCCCTACCACCTTGGCACATGCTTACAAACTTAAGTGTGCCACTGTTTCATGGCTAGAGAAGCCGAGTTCTCCCAGTTTGCTGCGGTGGGAGCTGTGGAGGCCTGTCCTTCACCAGTGGCAGGAGTCCCAGCCCCGGCTCTGCAGGGTATGGAGGGGGTGACTTACTGTATGGCTGTGGGATGAGGTGGGGGGCCTGGACTGGGGCCACTGGAGTAGCCAGGCCCAAGGATGGAGGCTCATCTGTAGCAGTGCCGGACTGCTGGAAAGCCAGGTCAATCTCGTCGTCTGTCAGCCCTGGGGAGAAGAGCAGAGGACACAGGTGAGGACGTCGCCAGCTCCCACACTGCAGCAAAGTCTGCCTTTGCAAGGGCGCCCTGGCGGCCACAGAGTGCCTTGCATTCCAGCAGGCTGCCGCCTCGATTTTGGATTCTTGGGAACCTCTCTCTGTTGCAATTTAACCTTAAGCGACAGAATATTAGCCTCAACACTGCTTCCAAATGTGGCTCATTCAATTTCCTTAATTTATCCTTGAGTTTATTGCTGCTTTTGAAGTCGCTCCATACTGCAATTCTCCACTCTTCCCCCGAAAACAGATCCCATCAACTGCAAATGTGGCTCATTTTAATCTGTAATGGTGTTAAAAAAAGAGGGGGAAAACTAACAATAATGCATGAAAACAGACAGGGAAACAAAAAACTAATTATTGGGTGAGACGACTAATTAGTCTGGATCGTTTCCGAAGACGGGAATAATTTGCTTTATTTTATGACAAATGCAGAAATAAAAAGAAAAACCAGGACTGACTGTGATTAGTATGAATGGGATATAGAATGTAAAGAAGAAAATAAAACAAGGAAACAGATCAAAACAAGACCAGGCCCACACTTTCAGATGATTATTGCTCTACCCTATCATGGGCTGCCTGGACGCCTTTGGCTAGTTTCTCTCCCCCTTTCTTTAACCCTCTAAACTACAATGCATACAGGGCATCAGGAAATCGCAGGGCGCCATCTGCAGTGGCTACGGCATGTGGAAAGGATTTTCTCAAGAAGGAATGGAAGCAAGAGAAAGCCCAAAGCCCTCATTCTCGGTGGGCCCGAGGCTGGCTGTGAAGGATGAGGGCTCCAAGCAGTGCACAGAACAGAACGAGCGGAGTGGAGAGCTCTGCTGTGTGACCAGATTCCCACAGAGCCCACTCAGGAAATAATGGAGGGTACAACAGATTCCACTGCGGCGGCTGGGAAAGCAGGTGACAACTCAAGCTGGTCCAGGCTGTTCCAGGATCCCAATATCCAGTGGAGCCACAGCACAGAGCTTTTAAACCAGGGCCGAGAGCTTTGCACATCTGGTCGGCGGCTCTCCATTAGAGGCCCCCAGCACGGTATACTCGCCCCTAGGGGTGGATGAAGTACCAGGCGATTCTGAGGATCAGCATCTTCAAAGTGTGGTGCCTCGCACTCTGTGCCTGGGGGCTAATACATGGTGCCCATTAGTGCTTTAGAGCCCGGCTCTGCCCTGCATCCTGTTGGCCTGAGTGGACTCCAGCCATCCCTCAGACTTTTCATGCCCTTCTGCAAATGGTCGAGGGAGCGCCTCAACTATTCAGAGTGGCCTTTGCCCTTTCTCCTTTCGTGCTGCAGCAGCTCCTGCCCTCTTCACACACAGAGCTAGCAAGCAAGCACACTGCTGTCGGCCTGGGGTGCGCGGGTGGACTGCACTCATCTAGACTGTGCAGGCCATCAAGCCACAGAACACCCCAGGCTGGCGGAGGGGCCCCACTTCTTACATCTATAGCTCACCACAAATGTGGCTTTTCCTATCATTTCTTCTCTCCAGAACATGGATAGGACAGACAGACAAGTCAGGCAAACTGGAGGACACAGGTCCCTGGATCTTGTGCCCCTTGGGCTCTCCCACCTGTCAGTCACAGCCAAGCGCCCCTCCTGAATAGGAAGGGCGTCCTCTCCCAGAGCCGGAAGGGCTGCCTGAAGCAGCAGTCCACAGTCCGCTGCTGGAGAAGGAGGCAGCATGGGCGACGTCAGCACAGGCTGCTGGTCACCGGCACACCATGGAATTCTGCAAACCTGGTGGCTCATGTGCCTTGTCAGCTGCTGGCTGCAAATGAGGATAATTTTCCCAAAAGGAGCATTCAGTTGCATTCTCGTTTTCCCTTTTGGCTCTTTCAAATATAAACAAGTACGATAATGTTTAACGCTGGGGAAATATACAGCAAGTTACAGGCTGTGCCTCAGCCTTGTGAGCTGGAGCTAGTTAAAGGGACAGGACTTTCTGCCCGTTGTTCTGCCCTCTGGCCCTGAGCTTTTACGAAGCCTATTTCCCTAAAACACACCCTGCATTACTGAGCCCACCAACCACTGAGGCGATGGATTAAAAAGCATCAGCACTTCCAGCCCCTGCTTCTCTGAGGCCTCGTCATCTGATGCTCTAAACCTACACTGGCTGGAATTCTTAGATACCTAGTTCTCTAGGAGAGTCAGGGTTTTGGTTTAGTTTCAGTAGATGAGTGGTTCTCCTTAGAGGGAGGGAGGGAGGGAGGGAGGGAGGGAGGGAGGGAGGGAGGGAGGGAGGAGGGAGGGAGGGAGGGAGGGAGGGAGGGAGGGAGGGAGGGAGGGAGGGAGGGAGGGAAGGGGGAAAAAGAGAATAACTTTAGAGGTGGAGAATTAGCTCAGCCATTGCCCACACTCAACAGATGAAAAGCCAGAGGTAGGGATGAGGACTGCTCAGATCAAACTTGTCCTGTAGAACAGTGATGCTGGTGACAATCAGAGTCACAAATGTCAGCTGACAGACTCAGAACTTCTGTCGAGTCTGTCAAGGTTTAGAGAATGATTAAATTCCTTTCTCCCCTGCCACCTGGACCCTGGCTAGGTAAGAGCCAGTAACTAGTTCATGGGGATATAAGAACATGGGGCTATAGACACCCCTGGGTCAGATCTGCAAATGATAACTGGACATTTTAACAACTCCAAAGTGACAAACAGGGCATCTGTGTGCCTCTCTGGGTACCCACAGCTCAGCCAGTACTGGCCGCTTTCAGGACTGTATTTACAGAGCTAGGTGATCCACGTGGGATGCTGGAAGACCAAGTAGGGGTCACTCACTTCTCCCTGAATCAAGACTAGCTATCTACCCAGCCACTGGCTTGGGGTACAGTGATGAGCTGTTGCCACAGGACCCATGCATAAACATCCAGATGCCCGAGCCCCAGCTTTCTACTCACCCTGCAAGATAAACAATGCAGATCTTTGATTGAGACCTTGCAGAATCCAAAAGGTTAAAAGGAATAATAAAGGAAACTGCCAATTGTAAGTGAATTATATTTGGCTCTGAAAGCCAAGGCACAGCTACATTGTAAGAGGCATCTCTGCACTGTTTACCGTCCCCTGACTAATGCAGACCTTTGTTGTTGTTGTTTTAAATAATCTCATGCAAATTAGACACACACACTTCCTTGCAGTTGATTGCTATCTGTGAGGAATAATCTAGCCGCATAGGGACTGAGCGATGGCTGAACACAGCAGAGAGCAAAGGACTTTGCCATCCTGCAAGCAAGCCAGTGAGTGCCGAGCAAGCCACCTGCTCCCTGCCTGCCTTTGGAAGAGCTAGTTCATTCTGAGAAAGCCTTCATTTTCCTCTTAGTTGAGGAATGACCAGCTGTTGTCTGACACCACTTGGACTCGGCATTGTAATCTCCTTCCAGAAGCTTCCCTTCTACCACTGGGTGATTCTTCTGGAATTCCATCCTACCACCTATTTTTGGTAATGGGTAACTTCAGAAAGTCCTGCTCTCTCATTCAGGGAAGGAACAGGAGAACCATCCAGGAGGGGAGGAGGAGCAGTGCAGGGGGCTGTGACTGAGGACAGTGAATACTGCTGCTACCTCACCCATAGCTGCCTAATCTGCAAAGGCCACCAACTGAGTGAAGGCTCCCTTCTTGTTCCCTTGGTGGCCTCCAATCCCCCAACATCAGGAAGGGATGTCACCACTGCTGCCCGCTGGGGTGTATACAGGGGCCAAGGGTTTCCTCGCCAACACTTCTCCACGGGGGGCTGAATTTAGAAGAATGGAGAAGAGGGAGCAGCACCCCATGACCAAATCTAAACTCACTCAGGACAGTCACACCCGCCTGTTTTTATCTCCTAGCAGATAAACAAACCTGTTTTTATTTTTCCAGAAGTTTCTATTAGAATGCAAACAAAGCCAAGCACACCAGGGTGAACATGATGCCCCTCCAGCCTTTCCCAAGACTCAGGCCAAGCCCAGTACCCGGAAGGGCTATTTACTGAGGAACTGGCTGCACAAAGGCTTCTCAGAACAAACAACTGCACGCTGTCTGCGAGCCTGCTCCGTGCAGTGAAGCTGAGGGTGTCTGTGGGACATGACACCACAGAAGTGTCCTCTGCAACACCAACAACCAAGACAGAGGGGCTAGGGACAGTAGACAATACGCCAGGCAATGAGCCCAGCAGCGCCTTCCAGTCTGCGCTGAGCTCCCACACTGTAGAGTATGAAAGGAACATTGGGGGTGGGGTGGGGGTCAAACCCCAGGCCCGCAGCCAACAGCGCCAGCCAAAGGCTCTTCCTCCATCCACAACCCCTCAGTTCCTGATTCATCTGGGACTCTGAGACTGAGCGAGGGTCACCTCTCTCAGAACACAACTAGTTATCGGCCTGGCACATTCCAGGAGGAGATGAGGCAGGGAAGACAGCTGGCTAAAGATATTCCCCAAATTAAAAGAAAAATCAACTCTCTCAGAATGGGTTGAGGGGGGAGGGAAAAAGTATTTTTATTTTATTTTATTAACATTTTGTTAACAGTAGAGTACAATAAGGACTCTTGGAGCCTCTAAAAGTCGTTGGATGACCTGTGGACCCCTATTTCCCAGTGCCTTGTATAAAATTGAATTTTTTAAACATAAATTACACGTAATGACGACACTGTAAAAACTAACAGTAATGGAAAGCTGTGCTGTATTTCATTAGCCTGTATTATTCCGTGCCACCTGATCCAGCCGGGCCTTGTTTATGAGTTACTGTGCTAGCAGATGCCGATGGAGGTATTTGCTTCGACCTTGCTCTTCTCATTGGGGCATGAAATTACGACGGCAGCACCTTGATATTACAGCCATAAATACAGTAAACTGCAAATTTAAGCCAACGGCTCCTATTGTCTCTGAACATAAAGCTGATCGGTATTTATTTAAAAGGAGAACAAAAAAAATATTATATATCACCTTGTTTATGGGGCCGCCCCACCCACTCTCTCATCCCCACCCCCAGTTCCCCAACCTGTCTAATCCACTAGGCTAAAATATTAAGCAAATAAGCCAAATACTTTCTTCTCTGCTGATGACTACTCCTAGAGCAACAAAAAAACAGTTTTTGAGAAACACAGTTCCAAGTATCACTAGCCTGAATGAAAGTTTTTATGCAAATGAAGCTGGAGGTGGGCTGGCTCCCACCATCTCTGGTACTGATGTGTAATTTCAAGAATAGGACCAGAGCCTTTCCCCTGTCCTAAAAGAGGGGAGTCTGCACAACTGGGGGAAAAGTTGCTGCTGATTCCTTGGAAAGGGATGCTCTCTCAGTATCCTCCAGCATGAAGACCGTTCTGTAGCTCGGCTGCTTCAGAGACAGCCAAGCACTGTCTCCTGCCACCCAGGGAAAGAAAGATATCCAGCCACGAAGGTAATTCCCATCTCAGCACACAGTGCTCGGACCTTTCATTAAAACATGCACCAATCTCTTCCTTATCCCAGTGAAGCATAAAGACAATAGTCCTTTAAACATATCAAATGTGGAAGAAAACTAAAGGAAGACAAAGGGGCCCTGGCTATCAGCAGGCGCCTCTCCCAGTGCAAATCACTGAGTAAGGAGCCGGTGCACCATCCATTTCACTGCCAGCTTACAGACTCAAAGAGACTGGGAGGCTGTTGCTTAAAAGTCTACAGAAAAGAGGGGCTGCTCTCCTCAGTCAAGGAAGGGGTCCCTGAGGAGCCAGGAGCTGTGAGCATTCAGCCGCACGCAGGTGTAGAACTCGCAGAAGTCAGGACAGAACTAGAATGCCAGCAAGCAAGCTCGGAGTCTCCAACACAGCACACAGGAGGAAGGACCATTTCAGCTGCAACCAAATTAAAGGCGGGGCTTTAATGTCACAGCAGACAGGCTGGGGTCTTAGGGCCTGAACCCAGAAGTACAATGACACTGGCGAATCAACCAAGATCAAAAGTTTCTGTACGCTTTTGGCTGGTTATTTCACAAGGCAGACATACCCTTGGAACCCTAAATTATAACAGCCACACTAGGCACTGAGCTTAGCACCTTCTACATAAGGAGGGAATTTTCTATAAAATTTATTGAGTGCCTCTGGGGAGTACTATACCTACTGAACAAGACGGAAGTGAGCTGCCCCTGTGTTACACAAATTGAGACCTCTCATATGAAAGACAGAGGAGCTCCAATCAGCATCCACGAAATCTGTTTCTAGACCTGTACAGCCTAAAGGGTGCCCCCCCCTTTCCTTTCCTTCCAATCCCTTTCTGGCTACGCTGGAGGTAAGCACAAAGAGGGTTACTTTTTACGTCTGCCATCAGTTCTAGAGGACAGCCTCTAACAGGCAGGTGTTCAGCCACAAGCTGTGGCAGCCTCTTCACAGGCCCGGGGGTGTGCAACTGCTTACAGTCTCAGGTCTGGTGAAATTTTGTGACTGTGTGGGAAAGCCCAAGGAGCTGACGACACTTCACTGTCTCAGCAGAGACCGTGGAGGTTGTTTACTCTTTAAAAATTAGATTTATTTATTTTATGTGTACGAGTGGTTTAACAGCTTGTGAGCATGTGCACCATATGTGTGCAGTGTCTGCAGAGGTCAGGCGAGAGCACTGGAACCCTGAACTGGCGCTGCCGACAGCTGAGAGCCATCATGTACGTGCTGGGAACTGAAACAGCTCTGCAAGAGCAGCCACTGCTCTTAGCCACCAAGCCTTATCTCCACCCCCGTGTCTGCCTCTTTAAATTTACTGTTTATGTGTGTAAGCATCCTGTCTGCAAGTATGCCTGTACCATATGCACAGTGTCCATGGAGGCCAGAAAAAGACACTGGATCCCCAGAAAGGAGTTACAGATGTCCGTGAGCCACATGGAGGTGCTGGGAATTGAACCCCTGTCCTATGGAAGTGAAGTCAATGCTCTTAACCATTGAGCCATCCCTCCAGCCCCTTGTCTGCCTTTTAGAACAATAGCAACTCATCTTTACAATCAAAGGAAGTCAGAACTGAAAGAAAATCTCAAGTTCTTGGGGGTCTACCCCATTCTTTCTTTCTTCCTCCATCCCTCCCTTTTCATTTACAGATAAGAAACAACAGACAAGAACCCAAAGAAACCATTCATGGGGGCGCACATCAAAAATCCCAGCACTGTGAGTTCAAGGCCAGCCTGGTCTACAGAGCAAATTCCAGCCAAGACACAGTCTCCAGCCCATCCCCATGTGCCTGCTGACACCTAACACAGTACATTTTCAGCAGCAAAGTCATAAAGGAGAAAAGCAAAAGGATCGGAGGTGCAAAGGGACCCAGTGACAAGACACAGGTTCTTAGCTACAGGCAAGGGCAGGAAGTTCTGGGAGCACAGTTGGCTGCCACGGGCAAGGGTGGAATGTGGTGTTTTCTAAAGCCGGAAGAGAGGACTCTGAATGTTCACCATAAAGAAATGATTACTTGAGGTACAGGTATGTTACTCTGATCTGAATATTATATATACAATACACACACATCTCAAAACTTGATCTAAGACCCCATAAATGTTCACAACTTAAAACAATATGAAGCTGGGCATGGTGGTGCATGCCTGTAATCCCAGAACTCAGGAAGCTGAAACATCAAAGCTAGAATTTGAGACCATCTTAGAATAAACAGTGAGTTCCAGGTCATCCTGAGCTATTCGGTAAGAGCCTATCTCAAAGTGAAAGGGAAACAAACAAACAAACAAACAAATAAATAAAAAGCTGGCAGTGGTGGTGCATGCCTTTAATCCCAGCACTTGGGAGACAGAAGCAGGTAAATTTGTGAGTTTGAGGCCAGCCTGACCTACAGAGTGAGTTCCAGGACAGCCAAGGCTACACTGAGAAACCTTGCCTTCAAAAAAACAAAACAAACAAACAAGAAAAAAAATTGTTCTAGCAAAGGACCGGAGTTCAGTTCCCAGAGCCCATCAGGCTACTCACAACTGCCTGTAACTCCAGCTCCAGATCTGATGCCCTCTTACGGACTCATGGGCATGTGTGTGCACGCGAACACTCACACACCCACACCCACACAAATAATTCATCTTTTTTTTCAAGCTTTAAAACAAAAACAAACAATAGTAAATGTTTACATATTACTCAAAAAGATTTAAAGGTATAAATTATTTGTAAAAACTGTGTAGACACATAGACACATGTACTTGTCTGTGGGGATGCACAATGTACACAGAGGATGTGATAGGGACAGGAAATGTGGGTCATATGCACAGAAGAATCATCAGCTGAAGGGAGGATTTCTACTGCATATCCGTGCCGACGTGTGTGTGTGTGTGTGTGTGTGTGTATTCTGAGGAATATATATATATATATATATATATATATATGTTTATAAATATATACATAAATATCCAATGCATATTATTCACATGGAAAAACTAATTTTTATTTTGTTTCATTTCTTTTACTTTTCTTTTTACAACAGGGTCTTGCTATAGTCCTACTTGGCCTGAAGCCTACCACGCAGACCAGGCTAGCCTTGAACTCACAGAAATCCACCTTCCTCAACCTCTCGAATACTGAGATAAAAGCCTTGTGCCTCCATGCCTGGCTGGATAATTTTTAAAAACAAATGTCTGGAGGCAGGAAAACAAAAACCTTGTTCCTGAACATAGTCATTTAGAATAGTTACCCCTGTTTTCTAGAAGAGAAAAAACAAGACAGAAAAGGTACAAAACTGTGCCTTGCACCAGGAACAAGATCACATTTCAAATTCTTAACCTATGTATGTGGCTACAGCCACAGCAATCAAATCTAAGGTAGCTTTTCTTGAAAATGTGTTTTTAAAAAGCGAACATCTGTCCAATTTTGACACATCCTGGTTGCCCAACTGTTTCTTTCAGCTCTAAATATGTGCCTCAGCAACACAAATGTTTCCACCACTGAAACAAAACAAATATGTGCTTTGCCACAAAGGATGGCCTGACGTGTGAAGCAACTCCACCGTGGAGCTGCTGACCTGCATCCCTGAAGGAAAGCCTCAGTGTGGTACCCACCGTGGAGCTGCTGACCCTGCATCCCTGAAGGAAAGCCTCAGTGTGGTACCCACCGTGGAGCTGCTGACCTGCATCCCTGAAGGAAAGCCTCAGTGTGGTACCCACCGTGGAGCTGAAGATCTCCATCCCTAAAGGAAACACTCTTCAGTTACCGGCTGAGTGCCACAAATGTTTCCTCAGGATTTCCTTTTACACCCTGAATCTTAAATCCATAATTGGAAGAAAGGTTTATTGTTTGATATTCAACTTACTTTCCCAAATTTAAATGTCCAGGGACCCATTAGCATTTTAAAAAGATCTCAACATTAAGCTTTACTAACATATTAAAACACCTCATGTCCTAATAGGTCAATATATAAATGATTTTGTCAGTAGCTACGTGTGCAGCTCAAATGCATACGGTATTGCATGCTCCTCCCGAGGAGCAGTCCACAACAAGAGAGGCTGGAACCTGGCCCAGGCTCTTCTTAACTCTATAATCGGTGAAGAATAGCCCAACTCTTCAAGTACATAGTCCCTGACTTAAGTCTACCATTCAAATGCACTGGTATAGTTATCAACTCTAACTATTTTTAAGTTAAAAACTTGTTTTACACAATGATGGCTGCTGTCTGAGGGTAGAGTAGAAAAAAAAATGAGAAACTTCTAAAAGAGAATTTAATATGCTGCCTCAATGATCTCCTAAAAATGTTCATATCTTTTACCTCAATGGTTTGACTTTTAAGACATTAACAACAGAACAAAACAGGATGAGCCAAGATGGTTTAGCATTACTTTTTTCCCTAGAACTGGGGATCGAACTCAGTGCCGCACACATACTGGGTAAGTGCACTACCATGAGCCACATCCCCAGACTTCATGTTCCCATAAAAATAAGTGAATAGATAGATGGATAGACAGACAGACAGACAGACAGACAGACAGACACAAGCCATAGGCTAGGCACTGTAGTACTGCCTGTCATCCCAGCACCCCCATGCACAGCGAGAAGAATCAGAGTCCGAGGTCCTCCATGGATTCCGAGTGAATTTGAGGCCAGCCCCCCAGAACTGCATGAGACCCTACACCTCAGAAATAACACAAAAGTAAACAGAGGCAATTAATGATTAGGTGATCTGTGCTACATCTCAATAGTGGAATATTATTTGCATGTTTATATTCACCTGAAAACTTCTCATAACACTTTTGATACATAAAGAGCCAACGTTATATTCATAGCAAATGTCATCTTTAAGAAGAACAAAGGAAGTCACAGAGTATCATCACGTGGAGAGGGGAAGCACGGCTCATTGGTAGAACACTTGCCAGACCCCAGGCTCAGTCCCTAGCACTGCACAAAGGGGGTGGGAAGAGAAGGAGGAAGGAAAGGAGGAGGAAGAGGAAAGGAAGAGTTAAGAATAAAATCACAGAGCTGCACTATAAACAGTGAAGGAAGGGTCTGTCACTCTCTCCGATGCGTGTCCAGCCTGAGAGCCGCACGAGGGAGGGCAAGGGGCTTGAATCTACTGCCCCTCATGAACCCATTTTCATCTGCCCTCACAGTCTAAATCCCTGGTGCAGGCTGACTTTCTCTCTTCCCACAAATACTATCTGGAATTTACATCATGATAATTTACTAGTCTCCTACATAAGGCCCTCGTAAGAACTCTTGTAACTCTCATGGCACAACATCCTAACAATGCACATAGGCTGCTCCTGCCACCTGGTCCCTCTGTTACATCTCAGAAGAAATCACAGGCACTACGGTCTATGTAAAAAGCAGGTGTGTTACCGCTTTTCAGCCTTTTGGCAAAAATCAAGTGTAGTAAAAAGCAGGTGTATATATACCCATGTATATACATGGATGCACACACAAAGACACACACACATATATGATGTGTATGTTTACATATATGACAGCATGCTATACACAATTTTGCATCTTGCTACTTTAATTAAAACTTATATGGAGATGGAGAGATGGCTCAGCAGTTAAGAGTACATATTGGTCTTGTAGAGGACCTGAGTTCAATGCCCAGATCCAAAGGGATTTGATACCTCTAGTTTCCATGGGCATATGCACACACAATGCATATACACACTGAGATACTCATGCATACACACAACTTGAAATAATAAATTTTAAATAAAAATATGTTCCCAGAGAACATTCCCTGAGCACATCTACAGAGCATCACCATTCTGCTTAAGGTTGTCTGTGATGTGGAAACACTATGATCTCTGCAACCTATCTCCTAGTGAACATTTCCTCTTACAAAGAAGGTTGCAAGACAAGATCTTGGATGCAATCTATCTGTACATGTAGCTTCGGGAAGCCCAAGTTGACTCTAATCTGCTTTCCTCTGATGACTACGAGGTTGGACACCTTGGGCAGATGATTCAGTGTCGTTGCCACACACAGCTGTTCTATATGGGCATGTTAAGTTTGTTAAGTATAGTGTTAGAATCTTGGTTCTTTTGTTGTTGTCGTCTTTTTGGTTTTTTGAGACGGTTTCTCTGTGTAGCCCTGGCTGACCTGGAACTCGTTCCCTAGATCAGGCTGACCTCAAACTCAAGAGATCCACCTGCCTCTGCCTCCAGAGTGCTGGGATTAAAGGCGTGTGCCACCACCACCATCACCACCCACTTGAATCTTGATTAGTTTGAGAATGACATTTAACACCATCACAAGGATAGGTTCTCCAGTCTTCCCTGCTTATGTAGACTAAACTCAGGCAGTTAGATGTAGACATATCTCAAGTATGAATGTCCCTGGTTGCAGCCATCTTGTCATTCCTAAGGTTCCCTCCTTTGACGTCACTATTGTACCCATCATTTCTGTTATTAGCATTAGGTTTCTTGTGGTATCTGCATGGCTTCATCTCCTAACCTTTACCTTTAATCTTCGTGTCATTATGTAAAAGATGTGTGAGCCAGGTCTGCTAGGCCACACCTGTAATTGCAGCCCCTGGGAGGCTGAGGCAGGAGGATCGCTGTTATTTCAGTTCAGTCTGGGCTACATAGCTAGCTCCAAGTAAGCCTGGGATATAGAAGGAGACACCGTCTCAAACCCAAAAATGTCTTTACAAATTAAAAATTTGTGTCAGGCAGTGATGGCACACACCTCAACCCCAGCACTCTGGAGGCATAGGCAGGTGGATCTCAGAGTTCAAGGCCATCCTAGTACACAGATCTCTCTGTAGATCATGCTGGCTTCAAACTCCCAGCTGCTCTTATTTATTCTAAACATGGCTACTAGATTGAGCCTATTAAGACATCACTGCTCATCCTAGAACTGATGATCCCCAATGCACTCAAAGGAGGTCCACAACTTCTCAGAGGGATCAACACCTCCTAGAGCACCACACAGACTTAGTGCTAGACCTGCCTCACCACCACCACCTCCCCATGACATATGACAGGCTTCCCTCTGTTCCTGAAATTTGCTAGATATGATTTTCCTCAAGCACAACTCCTTCCCTTTTCATAGAATTCTTTCTCTCTAAAAATTCGTGAGGTTTGCTTCCTCATTTTTTCAAGTGTTTCTCAAAATGTCACTTTAGAGGGCCTTTCCTGATCGTCCCATTTAAAACTGCAACTTCCCGAGAAGCCCGCTGCCTTGCTTGCTCCACAGACCACACTTGCCTTACCTGTTTCCTGCATCCCCTCCCCTGTAACAGGCTGCTCCCAAATCATGGCATAGAGACTTACATCAACTATGACTGCTTGGCCTTAGCTCACGTGTCCCACTAGCTCTTAGAACTAATTTAACCTGTTTCTCTTCGTCTATGTTTTGCCTCGGGGCTTTTTACCTCTTTTATTCTGTATGTCCTTCTCTGTGTCTGTCTGTCCGGTAGCTACCTGACTAGCTGTCCCTGGCATTTCCCTCTCTTTCTCCCTGCCCCCAGAAGCTCTCCTTTTTCTCTTCTCCCAAGCCTACATTCCTTCTATTTATTCTCTCTGCCTGCCAGCTCCACCTATCCCTCTACTGCCTAGCTACTGGCCTTTCAGCCTTTTATTCGATCAATCAGGTACCTTAGGCAGGTAAGGTGAAACAGCAACACAACTTTACACAATTAAACACAGCATAAACAAAAGCAATACATCTTTACAGAGTTAAAGTAATATTCCACAGCCATCTCCCTTCCTCCCTGCCACTGGAGTGTAAGCTTAGCTGAGGCAAGGATCTGGGGCTCCTTTATACTATGCTCGTCCCTTCTAGAACAACTCAGTTCAGCAGTTTGAATGTCTTGCCTGGATGGCCACTCTGATTGTCCACACTCGAGGTAAGGCTCAGTAGTAGGTATGTGCCTTGTTTATGTCAGGCACCCCTAAAGTAAGTATGTGTACACACACACACACACACACACACACACACACACACACACACACACACACACACACGGATAATAAAGACAAAGAACAATGACCAGAACTATGGTTGACTCAAAATTGGAAATTAACTAGTGTCCTCCAAACGGTGAGATGGCAAGGGCTCTGCCGCCAAGCTCTGTGACGTGAGTCTGATCTCAGCAGCCACAGGGTGGAAGAAGAGACCTGATCTTTACAGGTAGCGCTTTGATTTCCACACCCAGGCATACAAACAAATGCATGTAATAAACACGCATGTGTGTCCTGCTCATGTTTAGTCACACTTCCGGGCTGCTCTTCATGTGGCTTTGTTTCTCATCACAATCGGGGATTTTTCTTAGGCTCGCTCCTCTCTCCCTTTGGGGACAGACATTACCCTGACAGTCCTATGTGCCAGTCTGTTTGCTTTCTTTCTGTCTTCATGGATCCTTTCTTCTGCTACATTCAATCTCCTGCCAACCCACCCAATCAATTTTCTTCTTTAACGTGAATTTATTCTATCTGTGAGTATGCTTTGCTTCAGTCAGGGTCACAGGACTGTGTTCCCTTCCAGCACATTCTAATTTTGAGTGAAGGAACACTGGTGAGACCAGGGCTTCTTTTTTGAGCAAGAAGGCTCAGCCTTAGCCCCACGTGCCCCTTACAGGGTCTGAGAGCCCGTCTCTTTTCCGTGACAAGGCTGGCTGGCACTGAGCTCTTGCTATGACCTGAAGTGTTTCTTCTGTGCACAGGCAATCACAGGGCAGCCTAGAGCTCGCTCGCACGAGTTTGTATATGCAGGGTTGGGAGCACCTCTCTCACGACCTCTCCCCTGACTTCCATTCTCAAGTTCCGGTCACTCACCAGTCCTGAATTCGTGCCCCAGCACCTCGGATTCATAATACAGCATTCTGCCTGAGTTCTGCTTCCTCATTGGGATGGATGAGGCAATGCTTCAAGAAAAAGCCTCACAAGTGGCTTTCTCAGACGCCCCCACCTTCAAGAACCGAATCTAGTCAAATCTATGCTTGCCTTTAGTGACTTTTCAGTACTTTCAATGTTTTAAAAATACTTTCTTTCCAAAACTAGACTTTTCTATGGTTGGGAGTATTATTCTGACACATACTTCCCCACCATCACTGAAGAGTCAGGACTTGAAATGATGAAGTGACCCCCGACTTCACACATATTAAAATTTATAATAAAGACACAATAGTTAAAACACAGCAGCTCTCACGTAAGAATGTACAAGTAAATAAAAACAGAAGGGAAGATGGGTGGTGGTGGTACACGCCTTTAATCCCAGCATTTGGGAAGCAGGGGTGGGCAGATCTCTGTGAGTTTGAGACCAACCTGGTCTACAAGTCAGAGTTCCAGGACAGCCAGAGGGACTACACAGAGAAACCCTGTCTGGAAAAACAAACAAACAAGCAACAACAACAAAACACCCCAGAATGGTATCTCTGAAAGAGAACTTGTTGTACATTAAAATTTAAAATAGAATAAAAGAATGAATGACAAACAAATGATTTATTCATTGAAGGACAGTCTTGGAAAATTTTGGAAGGAGCTTTGCCTATACTAAACTTCAGGTTTTAGGCTCAAAAAGTTGCTAAAATAAAACCGGACTATTTACCACCAGTTAGTTTCATGTTCGTGATAAACTGCTTAACCAATCTCAGCTGCTTTCCCAATTGCAAAAATAGTCAAAAATGAAACAAAAGTAAAAACCCTCAACTCAAAAGGGCACTTTCCTTGTTGCCTACCATATGATCAGAAAATCCTAGAGGTTACTGTAATTATTATGACCATTAATAACTATAGGGAAGGAAGTTCTTAATGTAAAGAAGGAATATTAGAAAGTTGATTGATAAGATTATGTGAAAATAATTTATTTTATTTATTAATGCAAAAGGCAAGGAAAAAGGGGGAAATGTTTACAAATGTGACAAAGAATATCCTTAATATAGAAAGGGCATTTAAAAATCAGCCAGCAAGGTCAAAGAGATGGCTCAGTAGGTAAAATGTTTGCCATCAAACCTGAGTTTGATCCCTGGGACTCACAAGGTCTCCTCTGGCCTGCACATGCACAACCTTTCTGTCCTGATTAGTCCTGCAATGAACTTACCACTTGGGAAGAGGTTCAGTGAGTACTTCCCTTGATTGAATTGACATCGGGCATGCCTGTGGAGTACTTCAATTGCCAATTGATATCCAAGGGCCCGGCCCACTGAGGGCAGTGCCCACTTCTCTATAGCCCTTGATCAGTGTTTTATCACTGCAACAAAAGCAAACTAGTACACACGTACATGCACAAAGTAAGGGCTAGAGAGATGGTTCAGTGGTTAAGAGCACTGGCTGCTCTTCCAGAGGACCTGAGTTCAATTCCCAGCAACCACATGGACGCTCACAATTGTTTGTAACTGCAATTATAGGGGATGTGACACCCTCACACAGACATATTTGCATGCAAAACCCCAATGCACATAAAATAAAAATAAATAAATCATTTAAAAACAAATAAGGAAGCCAGGCGTTGGTGTCACATACCTTTAGTCCCAGCCCTCGGGAGGCAGAGGCAGTTAGATCTCTGTGAGTTAGAGGCCAGCCTGGTCTACAGAACAAGTTCCAGGACAACCTCTAAAGCAATACAGAGAAACCCTGCCTCGGAAAACCTGAATGAATGAATGAATGAATGAATGAATGAATGAATGAATGAATGAATGAATGCTAAGGCATCATCTTAGTACAAACAGGCGGGGATGAGCAAACATTTCTAAAATACAAGCATTTCTACTGGGCGTGGAGTGATGCGTAGGTGTGGTTGCACAATCAGGAAGCAAAGACAGGACAACAGGGTCACAGTCAGTTTGAGGGTAGCGGGGTGACTCAAGTGCACAGCTTTAACTGAGGTGTCAAACAAACGTGAACGAAAGGCATGTGGGAAAGCTTGCTTTTGGGTGGCTGCTGGCAGCACTGCATTGAGATGAGCTTGGACGCCCTATTTGGGAAACTAGCTGTGTGTGTGCAGTTTTGCGACTGTGAGTCAATACTTCCTCATTTCAGGAATCTATTCTGAGGGCTATCTCAGGCGGTGCTGCTCACCATCCTCTAACCCTCCTAATAAAAAACCAGGATGAAAATAAATCAAGTTCTCATCTCAAGAAGCCAGAAGAAAAACACTAGAAAAATCCTAACAAGGTAAACGAAAGGAACGGTGTTTTACATTTTACGAGGGTCCAGAGTTTCCTCTCAGAGTTTCTAGCTGTAAGTTTTTGTTTTACTGCCTCATGGAGAAGGGGGATAATATGATTTCTGCCTCTTGGGCTTGGGATATTTTTCTTGGTGGACAAATGACTTAATTTTATAAGTGAACCAACAGTGCTGAACAACGGAATAGTCTGTTCTCTGTGCACCAAATTCTATTTACTAATACAAAAACAAGTTTGTTCTTTGTTATCTAATTATTTCCCACGAACTCTTCTGCCTGTTGGTTTATTAAATCCTGCAGTTTGTTAATATCACCAATGTGTGGCTTTACGCTCTTCTTTCTAATGGCTACTGCTTTATATACCTGACGTAATATTGTAATGCATGCAGTTTCGTGATGACTATCACCTTGTAGGGGGGACTAAACTTTCTAACAGAATATGCTGACCTTTCGCTCTTAAAACTGAATTTTGTGTAGGAGTGTGTGTGGCGTGCATGGGTGTGTGCAGGTGCCTGCAGAGGCCAGAAGTGTTCGGTTCCAGATCTAACACTTCCGGTGGTTGTGAACCGGGTGCTGGGAACCACACTGAGGTCTTGTGGAGGAGCAGTCCATGCTCGTAATCACTGAGTCATCTTTCCAGCCCCAACTTTTCACTCTTTAAAGTACCTGGGCCTTGAACTCGTCGCCTACCTGCACCAGTGAGTCCAGGTCCCCATCTGCTGGTCTGCATTTCTACGCACTGCTGCCTCCATGTCCCCATCTGCTGGTCTGCATTACTGCTCACTGCTGCCTCTTTGTTTCAGGTTTTCCACACTTGCCCTATGTCTCTTGTTTATGCGCAAACTGTCCTGATTTTTCTTTGTTTCACTGGTTGTTTTTTTTTATAGTTTATTTAAATTACTTTTATGTGCATTGGTATAAGGGGGTCAGATCCCTGGAACTGGAGTTACGGACAGTTGTGAGCTGCCTTGTGGGTGCTGGGAATTGAACCAGGTTCCTCTGGAAGAACAGCCAGTGCTCTAACCACTGAGCCATCATTCCAGTCCATTTCCCTGGGTCTTAATAAGTGTATGTGTGTATCTGTGTGGTATGCACATCTGTGCATGTGTGTGCATGTGTGTGTGTATCTGTATGTGTAGTATGAAGATGTGTCAGTCTGTGTGGTAGTTTGTGTATGTGTGTGTGTGATGTGTAGTATGTGCAAGTATCTGTTTGTGTGGTATGTATGTGCGTTTTGTGTGTGTGTGTTATGTACATCTGCCAGTGTGTTTATTTTCTTCCTTGACCTTTACCTATTTGTTAACCCTGACTGTAGTTACTTCTAAATTCTTTTATTTATGTGTGCCTGTGTGTGTGTGTGTGTGTGTGTGTGTGTGTGTGTGTGTGTGTGTGTGTGGTGTTTTTTAGAGACAGGGTTTCTCTATGTAATAGTCTTGGCTGTCCTGGCATCCACTTTGTAAACCAGGTTAGGCTTGCCTCTGGCTCCAGAGCACTGGGTATTTCTAAATTCTCAATCCCAGCACCCAAGAGGCAGAGTTAATGTATTTCTTGAGTTTGAAGATCATCCTGGTCTAAATAGCAAGCTCCTGGCCAGCCAGACTACATAGTAAGACTCCAATTCAAAAACAAAACAAAACAAAAGCCCTACATTCTATTTTATTCTAACCTAGTTATATTAGTTTGTTTTTTTTTAAATTAAGAAGATATTCACATTTAAATGTGGAAAGCACACAAATATATGTAACAGCTTAGAGGATTTGTACAAATGCAAACATGTGTAAAGGCCTTCTGCCTTCTGCATACCTTTAAATATTGAGTTACCAGGGGCTGGAGAGATTGCATAGCAATTAAGAGCAACGGTTATTCTTTAGAAGCATCCAGCTTGAGTTTGTAGCACTCAATGGTGATTCATAGCCATTCCTAACTCCAGTTCTAGCAGATCCAATGCCGTCTTCTGACCTCCATGAGTACCAGGCACATACATGGCACAGGCAGGCAGGCGCGCACACACACAAACACCACACACACACACACACACACACACACACACACACACACACACACACACACACACACGCAGACAAAAAACCCATAAACATAAAATAAAATCAATCTAAAACGAAAAGAATTTTAATTGGTCCTCCCTCCACCCACCCGACACAAGCTATAGCAAGGGGAACCTCACCTGAGAAAATCCCCCATCAGACTGGCCCGAAGCCTATAGAGCACTTTCCTAATTAATGCTTGGTATGTGAGGGCCCAGCCCATTGTGGTTGTTCCAGCTTGGGAGGGCGGTCCTAAATGTTTAAGGAAGCAGGCTGAGAAAGCCATGAGGGGAGGCAGCAGGCAGCACCCGTTCACAGCACCCCCTCAGTTCCTGGCCTGACTTTCCTCAATGATGGGATCTAACCTGAACTAACCCCTTTCCTCCTTTCAGTCACGGTGTTTTATCACAGCATCAGAAACCTTAACTAAGACATGGAGCATTTCCCAGCATGCCACGTGCTGCCCTTGGCAGTAAGCAAGCTCCTGCAGGGTACCCATTGTGAATCTGATTATCAGTTTCTCCTTGAGTTTTTTTTTTTTTTAACATTCATTCACTGCGTGCGTGCGTGCGTGCGTGTGTGTGTGTGTGTGTGTGTGTGTGTGTGCCCACATGTATGTGTGCACGCATGTGTGTGTGAGCATGTGTGTGGATGGGGGTCTGGGAGCACTGCAGAATTTGGTTCTCCTTCCACCTTCCACCACCAGGCAAGTTCAGGAATCAGATTCATCCCTGAATCTTGGTGATCCTGATGCCCGCTGCACCACTCTGCCACTCAGGCATTGGCATTTAACTGTGTCTGTCCTTGAACACCCCTGTCCTCCTCCTCTTTTGAGAATGTGTGCACCAGGCCTGTTTTTACAGGAGGCTGGAGACTGACCTAGGCCTGCTACACTCTAGGCAAGTGCTCTACCCACTGAGCGCCTCTAGCCCTTTTGTAGGATTCTTCAACCTTCAAGCACGGAGTTCCATCAATCAGTCATTTACTCCCTTTCCTGGCTCCTTATTCGCCATGACGGGTCTGTTGTATAAAGTACAAGTCCCTCTGCTAAAGGAATTCCCTCTGGATTCAGACCTATTCAAACAAAGTTGCTATCACTTCTTCTATGGACAGATAGACTCATTTCTGTCCATACGAACTGCTAAGTCACAGAACAATCATTTAACTGGCAGAAAGTGCCAGGTTTCCAGACGGTTTCACCCTCAGCAATACGTGAGGGTTACAGCTGCTCCACGTTCTTGCCAACACTTAGTATTCTCGGTCCTTTCCATTTAGGGCATCTGACCAGTGTGCAACGATGAGAGGTTGGGTTTTAATTAGATTACCCCATGGGAAGCGAAGTGGGCCATCTGGAAATGTCCTTTGACATGGTACCTGTCCAAGTCTTTGCATTCATTTGAAATGCAGCTACTGGACTGTGCCGACTGTGGTAGTTCTCCAAGACTCCAGAGCAAGCCCTCTGTCAGATAAGCACCTTAGACTAGCGTATGGCTTCTCCCTTTGCGTTCTTAGTGCTACTTACCATGAAAAAGTGTTTGTTTTTGAGATGACACCCTCTCTTTTATGACAGTGGGTTGACTGAGCTAATTAAAAAGTCTTTGTATACTTCCAAGTGGGTCACAGGCATAGTCCTCTGTGTTTTCCTACAAGCTCTGCAAACGCACCTTCCTCATTTGGAGTATGCTCAAGGCTCATTATTTTCACAGGGATTACTCAGGACTGGGTCAGATGCAGGAACACTTAAGTGCTGCTAACTTAGTTTCCATCCCAGCGTCACTGAGACCTTACCAAACCGAGCACTGTGGTAGCAGGGGAACCAGTGAGCCAAATTGCTATAATTTTGCCCTCATGGACTCCAGCAAGCCTTTTCCCTGCCTGCCTGCCGCCTGCCTGCTGCCGCCCCTGCCCCGCCTGCCGCCTGCTGCTGCCGTGTGCTGCCTGCCTGCCTGCCGCCTGCCGCCTGCCTGCCTGCGTTATTGAGATAAGGTCTCACATAGCCTCAAACTCACGAGTCAAGGATGGCCTTGAGCTTCTGATCATCCTGCCACTGTGTCCCATGTGGTTGGGATTGTAGGAATGTGCCATCACATTGGGCACAAGGCTTCCATCTTAAGTAATAGACAGCCAAAGTTCATCAGACATTTGACAGAAACTTTAAAAATGAAAAAACAAGACACCTCACCTCAAACAACAACTATCCCTGCCCCCAAACACAACAAAAAGAACCTGAAGAAGCAAAGAGCATCAGAGAAACAGAATTTCAAAACAACATGCTGTGGAGGTTTGAATCAGAATGGCCCCCTAGGCTCATATATGTGTCACCAGGGAGTGGGCTTCGAAAGGATTAGAAGGGTTAGGAGGTGTGGCCTTGTTGGAGGAAGTGAGTCATTGGAGGTGGGTTCTGAGATTTCAAAAGCCTATGCCAGGCCCAGAGTCTCAGTCTCTCTCTCTCCCTCCCCTTCCCTCTCCCCCTCCCTCCCTCTCTCTCCCTCTCTCTCTCTTCCTCCCTCCCTCTCTCTCCCTCCCCTCTTTCCCTCCCTCCCTCTCTCTCCCTTCCTCCTCCCCTCTCTCTTTCTGCTGAAGGATCAGGGTGCAGCTCTCAGCTACTGCCCTAGCAGCTGCATGCATGCTGTACACCACCCCCAATTAAATGATTTCCTTTAAGAGTTGCCATGGTCAAGGTGTCTCCTCACAGCAATAAAACAGTGGCTAAAACAGAAAATAAAAGAAAGGAAATCTGGGTGTGGTAGCCAACACCTTTAATCCCAGCACATGGGAGGCAGAGGCAGGTGGATCACTGTGAGTTTGAGGCTATTAAGGATGGAAATATTTAGCCTAATTCTTCAGGGAACCCTGGAATCTGGGAGTCTTAAATCCCAAACTGACTGTCACCTACTTTAATGTTTACCACAGCCTGTGAGTAAATAAACAGGGGAAATGAGCCTTGTCACCACACCCAGAAGCCTGTGGGAACGCAGACTTCCTGGGCTAAGCATGGGCTTGGATCATTTAAATTAATTGGTCCACACTGGATACTATGAGGTGATTGGTTCACGATGCGGGGCCCTTGTTGTAACTCTAAAAAAGCTGTCTCAATTCTGTACCAGAGGTCGCTCAGCCCTCTACCCTGCATGGCGTATGGCTGATGGCCCCAGTATACTGGAATATAAAGGACCTTATACATTTGCATCAAGACCGCTTCTCATGAGTGATTTAGGGGGGACGCCCTTCCTGAGTGGGAGTGCGAGGGACCATGCTCTCACGGGTCTTATAAGGCTAGCCTGGTTTACAGAGCTAGTTCCAGGACAGCCAGGGCTACAAAGAGAAACTGTCTCAACAGAACAAAACTAAAAAAAAGATAAACTGTTGGGAGAAATATATAAAGTAGAACTGGAAAGATGGAAAATAAGAAAGGATTAACTCAAGACATCTCTCATTTATCTCAGAGAGAGGGTCTAGGAAAACAGAACACAGAACATAAAGGAGAAAATATTACCAAAGAAATCATTTAAGGCCATATCACAAAACTAAGTTGGTAACTCTCTTAATGAAGGTCCCACAGAGACCCAGCACTGTAAACACAAAGAATGACAAACAAAAACCATGATGTCCATTATTATAAAAGCATAGGACTCGGGTTTTGGGAGAAATAAATAATAAACAGTTCATACAGGAAGAGACCAGAGTCAAAGTGACCTTGAACATCCCAACAGCAGACAGCAAAGCTGGCTGCTAAAATAGTTTGTCCCTTCAAATTTCTTAAATAGATAGATAGATAGATAGATAGATAAAATTTCCCAATCTAGAATTTAAAGCCTGGCCAAGCAAAGATGGAGATGAAAGTAGACTCATTTTCTAAGTTTGCCTCCCATGCACCTTCTCAGGAAGCTACTGAATGGTCGGTCCATCCCAGCAACCTGGAGATGAGAGCCAAAAATGAGCACATGGAAGCCATTTCCTAATGGAGCTAAGGGCACCTGCTGATGAAGAGGACAGGAGCTTTGTCATCAAGGAACCAGTGGTGTCAGGAGAATGTTACAGAACAGAGCATGAGCTCCGATTAGTGATGAGAACACATGTAAGCAAGCCCAACTCCCTATCAGAGACCACTACACTACTATGAAAAGTATAATCTTCATATACTACATGTTTTACAGGGAAATGCTTATTATATGTAGTATTAATGAGTATACTAAACTAGGAATACTGTCCTATGTTTTAATGCTTAGAATTTGAAATTCACACCATTAGCAATGTTCAGTAATTAATGCCTCTCATTTTGATAAACTAGAGCTCCATGTCCTGCTTCAATGTTTCCAAACAGTCTCAAAACTATGATGGCTGAGAGCATAAACACAAAAGAAAGCCAGAGTTAGAGATAGTTCTGCTAAATACACAAAGCAACAGCACATAAATCTAGTACATTAAAAACCACGACTGACTAGAATCCATGCTAATAATACAACGATGATTCACTACTGCCTATTATAATATTTTATTATATTAAGAGATTAAAAGACAACAATGATATGATTATTTCCGCAAGTGAAGGGCATTTGATATAATTCGATATCCACTCTTAATGAAAACTCTTAATAAAATGAACAACATGAATACTTCCTTGATGACTGAGCGTGAGCAGATGGGCTAGTGTCACTCTCTGGTGAGTGACATGGTGGTTTACGAAAAGATGTAGACGTAAAGACAAGACCAGGACAAGTGCTCTTAGGCGCGCCTGTGTTATTCATGTGGAGCTGGTTTGGGAGCTGATACAACCAAAGAGGAGCAACATGAACCATGCAAAGGGCAGAGCGCTGTCTCGGGAGTGCCCAGGGGTGGGCATGGGCTAACCAGCCAGCAGTGCTGAGGCGCACACTGGGCCTACAAAAGTTAAAGAAACAAGGGATAAACAGATGTCGCAGATGCTCATAAAGATACAGAGGGAAACAAAAAAGGCGAAGTGGAATTAACTGGCTTTTCCTCCTATAAGAAGTGTTAGTATTATAAACATGTCATCTGTCCTAAGTTAATTGCAAGGTTAATGTGACTCCAATGCTTGAAGTATCAACATTCCATATTTTCCTTTTAGCTGGGCAAGCTAATTTTATAAATTATATGTAAAGTAATAAACATGAAGCACTAAATGAATTCTGCATAACTGAAAAGATGACAGGGTGGCTTAATTCTGACACAATGCACATCTAAGAAAGGGAATGTGACATTGAACAGGCACACAGAGGGGACAGAATAGTTCAGGACACTACAGACAGCTAGCACACGATGAAGTTTTAGTGCAAGTCAGTGGAGAAAAACACCTAGCAGCCAAACTCAGCCTGTTGTTCATTTTAGTCTGTTGGATTTTGTTTTGTTTTTGGCAGTGTCTAACCTGGAGCTCTTTGAAGACCACGTCAGAGCTGCCTGCTTCTGCTGGGATTAAAGGCATACGCTACCATGCCCTGCCATTTGTCTATTTTGGGATGGTCTTCTAGCTAAGAACAGCTTTTACAGTTTTTAAACAGAGGTGAGGAAAGCAAGATCATCTGTGACACATGAAAAGCATTAAAAATTCAAATGCCAGTGTCCATAAACCCTGCTTACCTTCTCACCAGTCTCGCTGAGTGGTCCCCACAGCTCCGCCAAGGACACAGGACCCCAAAGCCCAACACACGCTGTCTGGTTCTTTACAAGAAAAGATTCTCTACCTCAGTGGTAACTGATACTACACTTTATTAACTAAAAAAATAAATAAACAAGGTTGAATCTTTAGACTCCATTGACCAAAATAAACTTTGAGTTACTAAAGTCTTCAGAACAAAATTCTAATCACAAAGGAGCTGTCAGAAAAGGAGCCAGGCAGGCTGGCTCAGCAGGTAAAGTGTTTGCCAAGCAAGCCCGACCACCTGAGTTCAATCACTGGAACTCAGGAAAAGTGGAAATAAAGAACTAACTCCACAAAGTTGCTCACTGCCCTTTATTAAATGTACTGTAGTGTGTGCATTCACACACACACACATACACACATACACACACACACCACATACACACACACACATACACACTAATATTGAAAGCTTTTAAATGCCAAAGGAATTTTTTTTTTAATGTCTAGTAAAAGCATTGTAAACACAGCTGATACAAATCTGAAACCGAAAGCCTCTCACACATATTCCAGAGTCAGGCTCCTCAGCATTCAAAATTACAGATCAATTTCAAAACAATAATTACTGTCCCATGAAAAGATATAAAAAAGCTGGGTGTGTGGTGGTGCACACCTACCTACAATCCTCCCACTCAGAAGGCTGATGCAGGTAGATTACAAGTTTCAGGCCAGCCTGGGCTATGTGGAGAATTTTAGGCCAGCTGGGTCTACATAGTGAGACCCTATCTTTAAAAACAAGGGGGAGGAGGAGTGAGTGGTGGGGGAGATACACAAAAAGGAGAGATAAAGAATGGCTTCCATCAGTTCTGGTGGGGCGTGCCTATAATGCCAGTGCTGGTGAGGCAGAGGTGGGAAGATAGCCATTCACAGCCAGCGGAATATAGGTAGCTAACTCATACAGTCCCAACACTGGGGAAGCAGAGGCAGGAGATGTCATGTTCAAGTCTAGCCTGTTCCTCAGCAGTAAGTTTGAACACCAGCCTCTAACCCCAGCACTTAGAAGGCAGAAGAGAGGACCAGACACTTAAGGCCTGGCTCAGTCAGAATTCAAGGCCATCCAGAACTACATGAAACCCTCTCTCAAAAACGAACAAAGAAACCCTACCTCACTGAAGGGATTTCGCATCTAAGATGGGGTATCTTTTTAGGTTCTGCGATACTGCTGAGAAACCCTGCAAAACAGAACTATTTTAGGACACTAGGGAGCTACCAGGGCTCTGCTACCCAAGAGCCCAAGAGAGGGGCGTGCAGAAAGGTGAGCAGACACTCAGGTGCTCGGGGAGAACTCGGTTTTGAGATGAATGAGCGAGACGGACACGGACGGAGCAGGTGGTTATCTCCATGTCTAACCTGAACGCTCGCTACAGCTAGCTCCTGTAATGCACAGTGCTCCAAACACAGGGACATAAACAGCAACTTTTAGGTGATATGTTCAAGATACACACATAACAAATTTGGGTCATGCCCGTGAGACAATGAAGGCACCATGAGCAAATATAGAGGTGACCACCCGAGATCTCAGCCCTGGGAAGTAAAGACAGGAGAGCCAGGAGTTCACCCTGCTTCAAAAACAAACAAACATCATCAAAAACAAAAAAATAGAAATTGGGCTGTAACAACATGCAAGTGTTTCAAAACTATTTCTTTTGTTTTGACACTGTGTAGCTTTGGCAGTCCTAGAACTCCTCTGTAGATCATACTGGCCTCAAACTCACAAAGGGCCCCCCTGCCTCTGCCCCCCTAGAGCTGGGATTAAAGGCGTGAGCCACCATGCCTGGCTCAAAACTTGACTGACAAGATGGTTTCTTCTACGGTAAGAGCGCCTGCTCTACAAACCCGACAGCCTGAGTTCAATCCCTGCCACTCACCCTGGAAGGAGAGAAGAGATTCTTGGAAGTGTTCTCTGATCTCCACAGATTTCAGACAACATAAACACACACAATAATAGCATGAACTTCGGAGGAAACTATTGCCAGCAGGCTGCACAATTATTCACCCCTGTACCTGTAACCAAATTAAAAATTACAACATGTACAAAGACTAGACCACAAAGGGGAGAAGGGTAAGAAAACAAACTTATAGATAAGCCAGGCGCTTCCTTCTATTACTTGCTTTGTCTGTCCCAAGACAGATCTCACTATGTTGCTCTGGCTGTCTTGGAACTTACTATGTGGACCAGGCTGGGCTTGAACTCAGAGATTTGCCAGTCTCTGCCTCCCAAGTGCTGAGATTAAAGGTGTGTGCCACCATCACTCAGCTGATAAGCCAGTTATAAAAGCTATCAAATACTTCAAGGGGGCTGGTGAGATGGCTCAGTGGGTGAGGGTGCTTGTTACCAAGCTTGATGACCTGAGTTGTGTTGTGGAATATTAGTTTAAAAGTATAAGATGTGTTACAGTTGTTTGTGCTATGAAATATTTAGCTAATGATGCGAAGGTGTGTTGCATTCTTTTAAGTTGCATTTGTTTAACCGTGAAGCTGTGTTACTTTACCTGTCTAAAACACCTGATTGGTCTAATAAAGAGCTGAATGGCCAATAGCTAGGCAGGAGAAAGGACAGACAGGGCTGGCATTCAGCTAGCATAAATATAATGAGAGAAGAAATCTGGAGAGAAGGAAGAGAAAGAACTGTGGGGGGGGTAGAAAAGGGGGAGGTGAAAGGACACCACGGGCGGCACCAGCCACGCAACCAGCCACGGAGTAAGAAGGAAGGAAAGAAAGGTGCATATAAATTGAGAAAGGAAAAGCCAGGAGACAGAAAGTAGGCAGGATAATTTCAGTTAGGAAAAGCTGGCTAGAAACAAGACAAGTTAAGGCTGGGCGTTCATAAATAAGAATAAGTCTCCATGTACTTATTTGAGAGCTGAGTGGCAGGCCCCCAAAAGAGAGGAAATGAAAAAACAAACTAACAAACAAAACAACTACAGAGTTGAATCCCAGACCTCACATGGTGGAAGGGGCGAAATGAAGAGAGTTCCCACCTGTAGGGAGATATTCACTTTGTCTGCACCTGTGGCATTGACCACGCCCATTGGGACAGGGCAGACATGACCTGGGGGAACTAGGTCTGGGGAAGGGGCCTCTGAGCGCCTGACAGGGACAGAAAGCATCCAGAGGCATTCTTGGGACGAGGAACCTGCTGGTGTCCATCTGTCTCTGTTGTAAGTTATTTCTCCCTGAATAAACATCCATTCAGCCTATCTGTTTTTCCTGATCCTTATTAAACCAAGATACCCACCAATATGTTCACACATGCATGCACACATATAATAAATAAGTGAAAGAAAACATTATTTTTAAAACTTCCTGCCCGAAAAACTCCTTATGAATCTGCATAGTTATGAATCTTGCTTTTTAAATTTTATTTTTATGGTTTTTGGCTATGGCTATGTATGTCAGTCATACATGGAGGCATGTACACATGAGTGCATTTTGCCTGCTGAGGCCAAAAGTGGGGAGTTCCCCCCTGGAGCTGGAGTTAGAGGCGGTTGTGAGCTGCTTGAGGTGAGTGCTGGGAATCAAACCGGGGCCTCTGGAAGAACAATGCATGCTCTTCACCACTGAGCCAGCTCTAGAGCCTCCAATAAAACATGCTTTAAAGACTGTCAGAGAACTGATTAATAGAAGCCAAGTATAGCAGTGCATGCCTGTAATCCCAGCATTCCCAAGGATGAGGCAGGAGGAGCCTGAGCTCCAAGCCAGCCCGGGCTATATAGTGAGACCAATCAAGAAGGAAGAAGCAAGACAAAGAAATTTACTAGAAAACTAGACTGTTAAAGGAGCCAAATAGAAACCCTGTAACTACAGTGCGGTGACTGGTAAGAACTCAGTAAGATGTGTTTCACAGCAGCTTGGACACAGCAGAGCACTTACACACAGAGTAACTGAAGATGGGTCAGTAACGAGAGTAACAGAGGAGGGGCAATGTGGAACACAGCATAACAATGGGAACTTGGGAAAGGTCTACTATACACATAACTGCAGCCCAAGAAAGGAAAGAGAAGAAAAGCAAGTCAGACCAATACTTAAAAATATGGCTGCTAATATTGTAAAAGTGCATCAACAAGACTACATGAGACATTATCTCAAAGGAAGCCAGAAAAATGGGGGCTGGAGAGAAGACTCAACAGTTAAGAGTGTGCTCTGCCCTTGCAGAGAAGCCACATTCCCAGCCCTTGCATGGGGAAACTCACAACTGCCTGTGATTCCAGCTCCAGAGGATCTGATACCCTCTTCTGGATTCCCTGGATACCCGCATGCACGTGCACGCGCGCACACACACACACACACACACACACACACACACACACACACACACACACACAAATGAATTAATAAAATAGAAAAAATAATCTTAAAAGCAGTCAGAAAAGACAATGATTTATTAACCCTCAGAGGACACAGAACAGAGAAATAACAGCCAGCATGAGAAAATCAGCACACCATTACCTTCATGGTGCTAAAAGACACCCAGAATTGGGGCTCACTCCTATCTTTTCAGCACTTGGGAGGCAGAGGCAGGAAAATTAGGAATTTAAAGCCAACTTCAGCTACTTAGGCAAGTTAGCAAGCCCTACCTACCTGAGCTACAAAGGGACAATTTGTCTCAAACAAACAAAATCATTACCGGATGGTAAAAAATGACGGGAAAATCAATAGAAAATAGAACACAGTCTTGAAGCCTCCCCTTCAAGATACTCAGTAATTACAAAGGAAAATATAAATTCTACAATGGAAAGCCAGGGAAATGCTACCTCAACCAACAGGTTCAAGGAGAAATCACCTGCAATGGAGGAAAATAACATCCATGTCATGCAACACTTCTACCAAAAATGAAGACCACATCCAGTCATGAGGTGGCACCACAAACATCCAAATGGTGACACAGTGCACAGGGCAGCTCTAAATCCTACGGACAGCGAAAACGTCACAAAAGACAAAGAAAGCCTAGGCAGCACTGTCCTAAGTCACAGCATTAGAAGATAAGACACTCCTCTGAAATGGGTACTCATGCAGTGTACATATTCTAGACTTTGTGTCTGTCTCTGTGAGAGTGTGTGGTGTGTGTGTGTGTGTGTGTGTGTGTGTGTGTGTGTGTGTGTGTGTGTGTATGGTTAGGGTTCACGGCCAACAATGTTTAGAATCACCAAAGGGACACACTCCTGGTGTGCCTTGAGGCACTTCTGGAGAGGCTGGATTGACTGCTGAAGGAAGGATCTACCCTCCCATGGGCAGAGCATTCCAACAGGTGGCCCTTACACAAAGGGTCCAAGGACAGAGCCATGTGTGCTGTCGGTCATTGCTGCTTCCTAGGCACGTGCATCTACCACTGACACGGCCACGTCAGGTCCTAGCTGCTTCTGCTTTCCCAACTGGGCTGAGTAGCAGAAACTCTCCATACTTCAGCACAGGATAGAATGCTGAGACACCCCAGCTCTGCGGACCGAGCGGCTGCTCAGTTTTCTGCTTCCCCAGCACACAGCCACTATCATGTAAGCCAGTGTAATAAATTCCATTATAACATGCATTAATTCCATAGGTTTTTCCTCTAGGAACCTAGCCTGAAACATCTTTAGAGCGCATTATTAAGATTACTGACTAAATCTAAACAGAGTGTATATGTGTGCGTGTGGAAAACAGAAGGGGTCAAGACATGAAATAACAATATTTTTGGAGTCTAGATCATAGATAAGTGGGAATTCTTTATACTATTCTTTATACTATTGGAATTCATTTAAAATAATAAGTATTGAAAACACTTCAAACTGAAAGCTTTTTTTCAAAAAGAGAAAGGAAAGCTGGGAAGGTGGCTTGGACGCTGAGTACTATTCTTGCAGTGGGTTAGATTCCTAGCACCTACATCAGGCACCTCACACCTGCCTGTAACTCCAGTTCCAGAGGATAGGCTGCCCTCTTCTGGCTTTGAGGGGCACCTTACACACAATGCACATACAAACAAGGAACACACTCTAAATAAAAATAAAACTTTAAAATAATCAAAGAGACTAGAGGGGGACTCGACAGGACAGTACTTGCCTAGCGTTTTGAGTCCCTAGATTTGATCCATAGCAACAAAAAGAAAAAATTCATTTTCATACAAACACTAAAGAAGTCATCACTTCATGTAAAACAAGATTGTTTCTAATTTAAATAATATATATGTATGTATATATGAATATTGGGTTTTGTAAAGCCAGATATGGTGGTACACACCTGTAATCTCATCCAGATGCAAAGCACTCACAAGTTCAAAGTCATCCTCATCCACACAGCAGATCTGAGCCAGGGTGGGGTCATACGGCGCAGGTCTCAACACCAGCAAGAAGAATACTTGTTTTCAGGGCTAAGTAGGATGCTGCTCAGTGGGCACTTGCCAGTGTATACGGAGACGGTTCCCAACACTTGAAAACACCTGTTTATAACTTTAAAATTATATTATATTTCACACACACACACACACACACACACACACACACACACACACACACACACACGATTTCTCTGTGTATATCCCTGGCTGTCCTGGCTGGAACCCCATTTGTACACCAGACTGACCTCAAATTCACTGAGATCTGTCTGCCTCTGCCTCCCAAGTGCTGGAATTAAAGGCATGCACCACCACTACCATTTGGCTAAAATTATCTTATAATAAAGCATAAAAATAAGTATACCAAGCTGTTGGACCAAGTTTCTCATTGTAAAAGTAATATGAATGTAAAATAAGAAATGAAAGTAAAATCCAGTCATGCAAAATTTTGATTTTATATATATAGGTATATGTGTGTGTGTGTTGTATATATATATATGTATATATATGTATATATATATATATATATATACATACCCATATCACACAAATAAACATAAATAAGAATTCAGAGAGAGAGCATGTGTGTGTGTGTGTGTGTGTGTGTGTGTGTGTGTGTGTGCCTGGTGTCTGGGTCCTAGCTTCCCATGTCATTCTCACTAAAGAAACCTTGGAGAGATGTCTGATTCCGGGCTTGAGTCTATCTGAGCCATGTATCCCAGGAAGCACAGGAGTCAGCCTGAGTATGAGCCCATTGGACCAAACCTGGAACACTAAGTCAACTACTCCAGACTGCAGGGTAACAATGATACCCAAGCATTCTGTTTCCACACAGCCTCACTAAGTGGTCCTGACTAGCTGAGAAATTGCTTTACAGACCAAGCTGAAGTCAAGCTTGCAGTCATCCTCCTGAATCTGCCTCCGTGTGCTAAAATTACAGAAATATGAGTATGCACCACCCTACCCAGCAAATAATGCATACAAATACTACAAATGAGAGCTTTTCCCAGAAGGATGAGGACGTTCTTAGCAGAAATAAAATGTTTGCCAATAACTGTGGTACATGGTAATCCAGAAGGATTAAGAGTTCAAGGTTACCCTCAGCTACTTAGCAAGACTGATGCCGCTGGAGAGAAGGGTCAGTAAGTACCGCTGGGTGAGTAAGCACTGGTCTTGTGGAGGAGCTGAGCTCTGTTCCCAGCACCCGTGTCTGGCAGCTCACAATTGCCTGTAACCCCAGCTCCAAGAACCCGACTCCTCTGACTAACATCAGCACCTGCACCTGCATATACGCACACAAAAATACACACACGCATACACATAGTTAAAATAAATCTAAACAAAATATTTCTTTAAAAGTCTTAGAATGAACTGGACTACAGGAGATCATATCTCATGTAAACTATAAAAAATAAAGATAAACACATGAGAAACAACATAGTTAGGAAGACAATTTTTTTTCCTCTAATTTCAAAGAAAAAGTCAATTAAAGAAAGCTCTCCACTGGATGCTAAAGGTCAGAGTGAAGGCTGCTAGGTAACAAGATAACATGAGCTCAAAGAAGCCCTTCTTAGACTACTTGTCAATGTCATGAGGGGGAATGGCCTTTACAACAGATGATCTGGTAATCACTTAGATAACCAAATGGTCACATCTGCATCACCAGCAGCAAAGAACCCTGACATCCCTTCCTTGTAACGCAGTACAGTAACGAGTATGTAACATTACTTATTAAGTATTCTTGCCCAGAATGTGTGATCTCAGTCTTATGAAGTGGGAACAATGACTCAAGCCCAGAGTAGTCAATAAAATGACCTGATTTCTCAGATACAGTCAACGGCAACTAAACCAAAAAGGCAAGAGGGCAGACCTCCCAAATCAGCAGGGAAGTGCTAGATGTGACCCCTGGCTGTCTCCTGGAATGATGGGCTACAAAGGAAGCTTGGGGACAATTAGGGAAATTTAATCACCTGTGTGTGTGTGTGTGTGTGTGTGTGTGTGTGTGTGTGTGTGTGTGTGTGTGTGGTACTTTATGAGATTTGTGTTCATTCTCTGTGATATATGAGGTGATTATGTGGGAGAACACCTTATTTGAGGAGGTATATGCTGATGTAATTACAGGTGTCATGATTCTACATGCAACATGTGTGTAGACGTATGTACAGGGAGAGCAGAGACAGATTAGCACATATGGGAAAATGTCAATCAGCCAGAAACAAGAGAAAAGCTATCTGGGAACTCTTGCAGGGTTCCATTTTTCTATGAATTTGAAACTGTTCAGTATTAAAAGACTAAGGAAGGAGTTAAGTTGAATAATGCCAGCACTTAGCAGGTAGAGGCAGGACCCTCAGAAATTCAGAGCCTTTACAAAGAACAACCTTGAGATTAGCCTGGCCTATGTGACATCCTATCAAAGAAAGAGAAAGGGGCTGGAGAGCTGGCTCCCTGGTTAGAGCACGGGCTGCTCTGGTAGAGGACCTGGGTTTGGTTCCCAGCACACGTGCTCTGTCACTGCAGGTCCAGATTGTCACCCTCTTCTGGCTTCCACAGCTACTGCACGCACCAGGTGCACAAACACACATGCAGGCACATACTCGTGTCGATACAGGAAAAAAGCCGGAAGCTGAGCAGGTCTCTCTCTGCCCTGAGCAGAAGAGGTAAGACTAGGAGACCAGAGCCTCCTCTGGAGCCACCAGAGGGAAGTGGAGAAAAGCCACTGTCCTTCCATGACCACCACCTGGCACTGGTGAACACAGCAGAGACTTCCATTGATAGGTGTGCTCTGAGAGGGGGCCAGGCCTCTAGGTCTGCATCATAAATAATCACCCTGGACACCAGTTTTCTGTACAAAAGCTTGTCCTTTCCTGTCAGACTTGGCGCTGCTGCTGGGCTGTCCACAGTCCCCTCGATGCAATGGCTGTTTGCATAGACTAGGTCACCTGTATTTGCCAACTGACTTTAGGAAGGGTTTCCACTGTTCTCCAGCCTGTCTGCTTGAAAACCTAGAAATAACACCGACTCTCTCACTGAACAGAAGGCAGCAAGGAACACTTTAAGGAAGTCTGGCCAAAGGATAAACACCTAGCAGAACAGTTTGCTTTGTTTGGTTTTGTTAAGTCCTTTTGTGAGGAAGGACTCTGAGAACTCTAGGGATCATTCTGTAACTATGACTCTTTTACGGTCCCGGACCCTTTACATCCAGGCAGGAGGCAGCAGGGTTATACCCATGTACTGCCTTGAACATTCGTGCCAAACATAGTTCTGTACAGTCTAGAAAAAAAAAGTAATAATAATAAAGTCAAAAGGGAAAAGGAAAGGGAAAAAATAATGTTTACCTGCTACTGGAAATAGTAAGAGAACCAATACGGTCATTAAGACCATTACAAATAACACAAAAGGGTAACTTTAAAAACACTTAGGATTAAAGAAAGTGTGTAGGAGATAGACAAGAATTCTGTCAAACCATCAACAGGAAACAGTTCGCTAGAAAGAGACGTCACATCCCCAGACACAAAGGCTGCAATCTGAGATGTCACTCCTGCCTGAGGTGATTTCCATATTGAATATAATTATAATCAGAATTGCAAAGAGACTGGCAGAGGATGAGGGGAGGAAGAGCATCAACAAGAGAGGATGTGGGGCTGGAGAGGTAGTTCCCAGCACCCACATGACGGCTCACAACCGTTTGTGACTCCAGTTCCAAAGGACAACCTCTTCTGGCCTCTGCAGACGTGGAACACATGTGGCACACAGACATAACATGCAGGCAAGACACCCTTACACACAAAATAAAAGGGTTGCAAGAAGTCTTTTAAAAAAGAGATGTGGTAAAGGGATTGTAAGCAGCAGGGCTATTCTGATCAGTAGCAACAACAGGGAGGTACAACTTGTGCTAAAAGCAGAAGGAAGCAATCTATAATAACAAAAATACTGCAGCATGAGCACCACAGACAGGGACATCAACCAATGATGTCCCTCAGAAGGCAATATATGACAAGGTGACAAGTCACTGAACAGTGCTGGAACAACAGGATTGGTCACCAGAAAAAATAAAGTTATAGTCCCTGCTGCTCAGCTAACAACAAAGAAAATTCCATGAAGAAAACTGTAGCCATAAAAGAAAAGGGGAGACAGACATGTCCATGTCCTCAGAGTGTGCAAAGGGTTTTTTGATTCATCCAAAACAAGGGACCATGAACTAGACAATCTGGAAGTTTAAAACCTGCGCTCGAGAGCACAGCTGAGTTGGAGGGCAGACACCAGCAGAACCTTTCCAAAGGTCAGGAAAGTGGTACATATTAAAATTAAAATGGAAACAAGTCCATTCTCTTTAACCCAGGATTAGCAATCCTCCTCCCCAGTTTTTTACCCTAAAGGGGCAATCACAAAAGTAACACCTGTTTCTCCAAAACATTTAAAGAAAGGCTGGTGTAATGGTAGAAAACTATAATAATCTGGATGTTCCGTCAAAAGGGCTGGTTAAAATAAATTATGGGTATATTTTCTGTCCAACACCCAGCATTATTAAAACTGGCAGTAGGGATCTGCACTTACAGACACAAATTATGTCTGAGAAACAGTGCCTAGCGAAAAGAAAGGTAGCAGAAGAGGCAAAACCCATGAAGATTTGACAAAGGAAAAGCAAGACCCAACAGCTCCCAAGGACAGCAAAAGGTGTCGGCTCCAACCAGCCTTTTATTTGTGCCTCCCACTGGCCCAAGCACCAATTCTTCCCAGTACCCTAGTCTCTCAGCCTCTAAATTAGTAATTCCAAAAACCCATCAGTGCGTATTAGTGCCATTGGCACACCCTGCGCTGTCCCCAGGGTTCTCTGGTGTCTGTGAAGTGTGGTGCTGTGCTGGGTTATTGCAGCAGATTTTCCATCAGGCTCACCAAGTCTTTAAAGTTCTTACGCAAAACTAAAGAACTTTAGCGGAAATGCCCCAAAGACAAGCAGGCCAGGTAACAAGGAAGCGGTAGGAGAAACACCCCAGCAACCTTCCCCCACCCCCAAACACACCAGGTGCATCACTGGCAGCAAGGCTGAGCTAGAGTTTCATCAGCAGTCCCTTGGGATGAGGTCATCAGATCCCGACTACCTCTAGTCCTCCAGGGGGACGATTATCACACTGTCACCAGTGTCCCCAGGGCTCCTTATTAGTCTAATAGAAACCCTTCATGCTTGCATAGAGATTGGCAGAGCCTGAGAGCCTGAGCCGAACTTGTATGTGTAGGCACCCCTACCCTAGGGCCTAATGAGGGGTGCACATGCCAGCCCATCTTCTGGAATTCTGCTGGCAGCTGTGAGGCTCTGGGGAAGCCTAGGGAGAACTTGAGCAGCTTGGGGGGAGGGGGAGACAGTATACAAGCAACACCTCAAACCACAGCCAGGGGCAAGAAGACAAAGGTGACGTCACTAACGGGCAGATGGACCACAGCTAATCCCCACCATTTCATATAAGAATAACTGGCAACTTCAGCAAGGGGTGGCAGAAGATGCGGATGGAGGGCTCTACAGCAGTCTCCCAAGCCACCTCTGCTGGTCCAGCTCACTGTGGAATGCTGGCGGCGGACACTAGGTCAGTAACACCTAATGCTTTGTCCTGGACGGGCGAGGCCAAGCACCAACTTCCAGACTATTTCACCTTACTCAGCTCCCAGTTGCTGTGTCTCTCTCCCTATACATTATCCTGTCTCTCAAAGCTATTCCTGTGTGTCCCATGGGGCCAGAGTTCTACCCATATGATGCAACAACCAGCCACAGGTGAGCCCGGCTCTCTGGAAACCTAATGAGCGGCACCAGCAGCCTGTGTGCTTGACAGCACAGGTGCCAGGAAATAGCCCCCTGGGTGTCCCTGGTAAACACCGGCACCCAGCCCCTCCCCCTCACATGCATTCACGCTCTGCTCAGACACGCACTCACATACACACTCGCTCTCTCTCTCTCTCTCTCTCTCTCTCTCTCTCTCTCTCTCTCTCTCTCTCTCTCTCTCACACACACACACACACACACACACACACACACACACACACACACACACACACACACACACACACTCACTCACACACACACACACTCACACACACACACTCCTCACACCTTGCCAACTCTGCCTCGAACCTCTCAAGAACAGGTTTAACCATTCTCTTCCCCAAGGGTTGGAACTCCAATTTCAAACTTGCACCTCCTGTCTCTCACATATGCAGAACGCTCTGATGGGTTAAACGCTGCTCTTTAATTACTATAATGAGAGGTGCTTTTGGGGAGGGGGCTCTGCAAACATTAATTCTCCCGTCTTATCTTACAGTGGAAATCACGGTTCAGCAAGTGTTTCTCCATAATCCTTCCTTTACTTCCCTGTGTGGGGGAAGGAAGGAGGCTCTTTACTCAGTGTCCCCAACAGTTCCTAGAGGTGAGTGGATATCAACACCAGATGTTGGAGCCATTCGTTTAAAGATTAAATGATAGCTTCAGAAAAGAAACAAGGCCAGGCATGGTGGCTCGTATCTGTAATCCCAGTGCTCAGGCTGAGGCAAGAGGACCAAGGGTCAAAGCCACAAGAAGTGGGCCATCAGCTCGACCTCCTCTGTCTGAGGGCAGTGGGGAGAGGGGCCGGCCCCAGGGTCGGCCAGCACAAGCTCTAGGGCAGCCTGGTGCAGAGGCTGTTTTCTATGGGAAACGCTGGACAGGGAGACTAAGCAAGATGGCTACAAGAGAGACGTGCTTTCCAGCTGTGCTTACGTTTTCAGAGTGTGTGACCTGCAAGCTTTTCGCTGCAGACCCTATGAGCCACCAGGGTCCCACCTTCTGGTCCAGCTTTGTGCCTGGATGGAGCTCACCAGTACCCGCAAACACAGAAAAGGAAAATCTTAAGCACAGACCCAGGGCTACCTACCCTGACTGAGCTGGAGCAGCCAAAGAGGAAGTAAAGGGGTGAAAGATGCTCCTGTCCCAGCCTCTGCAGGCTGACTCAGTCAGGGTCACCCGGTTCACGGCTGCCTGCAGTACTGAGGTCTCCCAGGAGGTCAGTGAATGGGCTCATGGTCTTTTTCACCCTTTGGAGTCTCTGTCCTTTAGGCTCTTGAGCCACAACGGGGGCTGGGGACCCGAGCTGTCAACGTGCAGCAGGAACAGCTTCCCACACCTGTGGTCTGATGCATGGGACCCTCCCATGGCAGAAGAGGCAGCTTCACCAGGACACTGAGTGACAGGGCTTATCCACTTCAGGGTAAAGTAACACTTGCTTCACAATGTCATCATCTCTTTCTGCAAGACTGCAGTGGAGCCACTCAGGGACGCAGTCAGGAACGAGCAAGTCCAACAGTCAGTGCAGGCAGCTCAGCACCGAGGGCCTCTGCAGCCGTGCTTGCAGGGTCCAGGACTTTCCTCCCTGTCCTCACTCTCTGCCCCATGGCTGTCTTTCAGCCGCCAGTCTTCATGCCTAGCTGCCCCTCCCCTAAAGAGAGCCTGAAAGCCCAATATGACACATCTCTACACACAAAACTTGCCCGCTCTCCACATAATAAAATCCAAACACTTGAGCTAATAATAAGCACGATCTCCTACTTAACGCTGTTTCCAAAATCTCTTGCCTAGGATTCTGTTTTCTTGCATCCGATACCAGGACTAGTCACTGTCCCAAATCTCAAAGACAACTAATCCTGGGGGTCATAAACTAGCGTGACCTCTCAAGGAAGGCAGCTGTGAAAACTCTTCGCCAGCACAAAGCTGGCCAGGCACTCCCCTGCCCTGCGCCCCAGGCAATCTTGCCCCACTCTTCCCTGTTTTTGTGCTAGCTACATGATGTGAACCCCGCTCAACTGCAAATATTAATTCTGATTTTTATATTCTTGGTGCTTAAAACATATGGTGAGGCAGTAGGAAAAGGACATTTGATAAATGACCAGTGAATAAATGAGTAGATGTACCTTCCACAGACTCGCATTGCTGTGTGCTGAGCTCTCTGGGAACAAGCACATGACACAAATTACACAGATACAGAAACAGCAGACAAAGGAACAAGAGAAGGAACCCAGAGCCAGAGTCCATCGGTTTTAAATGCTGAGGACTCATGTACATTTGCAATGGAACTTTTTAGGGTGCTTTGTTAGATAAATTTAGTTGGCATTCCTGGTACCACAGTGGTCTGCAGGCGAGCGGAGCTACAGAGAGAATTAAAGGAAAACTGGTCAGCGGTGATGGTTTTGCGATGAATCATTCACAAGTGCGTAGCTGAGAACTGGCTGCACTGTGTACTCTTGGCTCCGTGAAATCCTTTTAAACAAATACCCACCATTTCCCCAAAACAAATAGGGCAATTATGGGAAAGCCTTGTTAGTGTTCAGCAGCATGCCTGCACAGCCACTGCCCTGGGGCCACCTCCATCCAACTAATCCTGGCCCACCGTGCTCTGGGGCCAAGGCTTCCTAATGCACCTGCCTCAGCTCGGCATAATGGCTTCAAGCTAATGGAGATGAGCACCGCTTCCCAGAGGTTCGACTCCTGAGGAGGGATCTTAAAGGTGAGGTGCAGCAAGCAGTGCAGGAGAAAGTGGATTTAATTTGTTTAACATCATAAAGAGGGCATTTCCACATGGACAGCAAGGACATGAATATCATGTGTGTATGGCAGAATTATAAACGCATTTTTGGCGAAATTCAATAAAGCTGATTCTACTGCATAAGGTCAGCAATTTACTATAAAAAATGATATGATTGCAAGTTTTAATATAACCCATGTATTTGCTGCAAGATGCTCTAGAAGACTGTAATGTAACCATCCGACCTTTCCTCAGGAGCAGAGATCACCCGTTTACCCTTCACTGTCCTGTTAAAGGCGACCATACAGCACAGTGGCATCAACGGCAGTTACTTAACCAGCCACTCTCAAGTCCAAGACTGCTTCTCCTCCAGCTGAGACTAGGGCTTTGTTAGAGCCCTCATAGAAGGCAGCAAAAGAAAGAAAAAACCCACCATAACTCAACAGAACCATCTAGTTCCCCTTCTAGTCATGACCCTAAGCAGTAACACTAGAAGAGGCATGAGGGAAACACACCTCTATAGCTTTTCTAGAATCTGTACCTAATAATGTGGCTCTTTCAGGGAGGGCCCCAGTCGGGCAGGGTGTGTGGCATGTGCTACAAGCTTGTAGTCCCAGTACTCGTGAGATGGAGGCAAGAGTTCAAGGCCAGCCTTGGCTACATAAAAAGTTAAAGGCTACTATGGGCCTGTCTCAGAAGAAAAATTAGAAACAACAGAGAAAGAAATTGGACATCTCAGTAATGACAGAAACCTGTTCCTCACATTAGGGGCTCCTTTTAAGTCCCCATGGCCAAAAGGCAACCCCTCTCCTCCCCTAGACAGGGTCTTTCTGTATAGCCCAGGCTAGTCTTGAACTCAGGATCCACCTACCTTTGCCTCCCAAGTGCTGGGATTAAAGGCGTGCCACCCCCATCGCAGGACACAACAATATGGCAGACACTTCTTAGCTCTAACAGAAAACACCGCTGGGGCTATGACCCCGCCCGCGTCTCCCCAGCTCAGGCTCGTCTGTGCTCTTCTGTGGTCCCACTGCCAGTCTCCTCCCGGTGAGCCATTATATTCCAGTGTTCCCAAAACCGTTCCCAGCAAGACTGGGAATGCTTGGTGGCTTGAGCTGGGCTTCGTTAAGGATGGCATGCCACTAAACTGTCACTGAACTCCATCTTCAGGCCAAGGCTGTCCCCAGACACTGCTACAATCTCACAGCAGCATCAAAGCAAGCCCCTTTCTGGCGCTGGAGTCTGAGCCTGCTGACCTCTCTAACGAGGGGCCACCGTCTGACCTTAGTGGCCTCCCAGAGCAGCCCCACCCCACCACTTTCCATTTGATGCCTCACCCCACTTCCGCTGTTTTGCTGATTGGTTCATATTTCTGGAGGAGCCTGTTTCTCCCCCAGATCTGTCTGTTCTATTCACCAGGGCAAGCACAGAGCCTTGGGAGGTACACCCACTCAGTCAACACTTGATGGGCAGGTAGACAGATGGACAAATGGACAGGCGGAATCATTTAAAACCAAGCAGAAAGATCTTCCAAGGAATACCACTAACTTTGTCATTTCTATTTTAGCATTTAGTCTTCTCTTTGCAGGACTGTTTAAAGTGGAGCCTTTGATTAGAAAAACCCTAAGTAAATATCAAAAATCATGGAGCTCCATATTTGTTCTCTTTCAATTACATTCTGTGCAAATCATACCCATTCGTAAGTTAAACTGACTCCTAACTGCCTCTTCTTCAAACTCAACCTGTGTTCTTTTGGCCCAGACCCCAAGTTTTGCAATTAGAATAATATAACTCACAATTCCATTTGTGACTCACAAGCTGGGAAGGGTTTGTCTTTGTTCTTCAGTTCCATGCACTGACAGTGAGTGGTAAAATATTTTTCTTGTCGGTCAAGAGTAATGAACAGTTTGAAGACAACAGTGGGACGGTCCCACCACCACACGCATGGCCTCCCACCCCCATGCGCAAGGCTGTCACAGAGAAGATGACCTGTATTCCAGTGTGATATTTAATTTATCACAGAGGGTCATGATGGTTGGGTTTTTTTCCCTGAAATACCACGATATGATAAACTTCAACTTTATTAATGAAAGCCTTTACAATCATTTAACAAACTCAAAACTGCACAAAAGTTAAAAAGTACCAGCTCACTAAAGACAATCCGTCAACAATCTAATTACATAAAGATTACTTTAAAGGGGCTTTTTTGTTGCTGCTGCTGCTGTTTGTTTGTTTGTTTGTTTTTGGGACAGGACTTCTCTGTGTTGCTTTGCAGCATTCCTGGAACTATCTCTATAGACTAGGTTGGCTTCAAACTCAGAGATCCGCCGGCCTCTGCCTCCCGAATGCTGGGATTAAAGGCATGAGCCACCAATGCCTGGCTTTTCAAGGGGCTTTAAAACTAAAAAGAATAATTAGCAACAGAGACCGTGCCCTCCCAAGCCCCACGCCTGACGACAGAGAAGCTTCTCAGGCAAGCTCTGAGAAGACAGGGTCCCATGAGGATAGTGGAAGCCAAGCACTCTGCCACTAGAAGTCTGGAGTTGAGAGGGGATTACCAGAGGTGCCCAACTCTGTCGATATAAATATAAGCTTGTGTTGCCCATCCCCTACTCATTGGGACTTCTGAATTGCTCTTGCCCACCTCAAAAAGGAAAAGGAAATACGGTTGTGCTACTACACAGCCAGCGCTGAAGCAGGAGGATCACAGGTTCAAGGCCTGCTTGGCTACTTAGTAAATCTGAAGCCAGCCCAGGCAACTTAATGATAAAACAAAATTTAAAGGGCTGGATATAACTCGATGGTAGAGTGCTTGCTTAGTGTAGGCAGGGCCCAGGTTCAATCCCCTAGTGCTACAAATAATAGTCACAGTGGTAATAAACAAATAATAAATATATTAGTAAATCTGGTGAATGGAAAACCTGAGCAGTAAAAAAATGATACAAAATCAAGGCATACTGCCTTATGCTTTGCAGACAAGCACTAAAATACACATGCACCCACACCAACAAACACACTTTTATAAGGCACGGGTTCAAAACACTGGTTAAACAATGATTGGTAAATTAATAAAGACTATCCAAAGTTATCCTTCCGCTTAATTGCAGTCCAATCAACGTGCTCTTCAACAGACACAGCCGTAAGGTATGTAACCTTAGGTTTCAAAATCCTTGCCTTCCAGCCCTTTTAATAGCCGCAGCAAACCCATGCCCTGTGGAGCTTGTCTCCTCGTCTCCTCTTAGCAGATTCACTGTCTTAAGACTTCCTTCCGTGAGACACCAGACAAGTATGACAAGCTTTCTTGAAGTCATCTCCAAAAGCCAGTGACAGTGACATCAATTTGTGTCCTCCAGCAGATTGAAGTTCGTCCTATGGTTTTCATTCACTACTGAAGGCCCAGTCCCCCGATTAAAAAGGTCCCCTTCACTCACACGTGCACGCCACTGGCTCTGCTGAAAACACCGTTCCTCCTTCACCTTGGAGGCTGTGTATCTAAACGGCTTCAAAAACCCATTTCCATGGGAAAGGAGCGGGAGCGTGAAGAGGCTGTGTGTCTGAGGAAGGGTTTTCTGATACAACTGAGGCCTGCCTCTTCCTGCTGTGTCTATCACAGAGACTGGAATGCTCACGGCCATGTTGTGAGATTGAGAATGGGATTCCCTCATGGAGATGCACCCACGGGTGCTTTGGAATGTGGAAACAGGGCAAACAATACATGGCCTGCCTTTGCTGCCTCCCCATCAAGAGCGTGTGCGTTTGTATACGGGCATGTATGTAGACGGGTGTGTGGACGTGGGGGGAGTACAGGAGTTGACATCGCCCACTTCAATTGTTTCTCCTTTTTCATTTTATTTTTGTATTTATTTATTTGTTTGTTTGTTTGTTTGTTTGTTTATTGAGACAGTTTTCTCACTGAACCTTAGGCATACCATGCCATTTTGGCTGGACTGCCTTGCCATGGAGCCCCTGGGAGCTGTCTGTCTCTGTCCTCCCAGCTGGGGTCAGAAACATGCACCCCACACCGAGCCTTTTGCATGTGTCTAGGGATCTGCAGCACACACTTGGCCCACTGAGCCATCTCCCCAGGCCCTCTTTGCTGCTTTTGATTGTTGCAAACATCAGTGGATTGATAAGGAAGATATTAGAAACACCAAAATTCAGCTAGATGTAACAGCTCTCCCTTATCATACCAGCTGGGAGGTGAGGGGACAGGACCCCAGCTTGAGACCAAACTGGGCTACATGACAGCTCAAGACCAGCATGGATGAAAAGGTGAGACTCTGCCTCAAAGCCAAAGTAAAATACCACCAAGTTACCTATTGCAGTGGCCAGTCTCCGGCCTCAGCTTCCCAGAGATCAGCTTTAACAGGTGGAAGCCACACTCACATTCCAAGGTCTCTGTGACTGCTTTTGTGGGTGTCAGAAGACACCTGAAGTGCTACCAGCAGCAACTTCCTGTCCCTAGATTATAAACTGGACAGTGTACTCCAGAGGCAGCTTTCTGATACAGATAGACAGACAGACAGACAGACAGACAGACAGACAAGACAAGACAAGACAGCAGTAACAGCATCTCTGATAAGTTAGTTCTTCAATGTTCTAGACATTCTTTGCTCCTCAAGGCCTGGCTTGAGTCAACTCCTTCAGCTTTTTTTTTCCTGTGCGTGCGTGCGTGCGTGCGTGCGTGCCTGTGTGTGTGTGTGTGTGTGTGTGTGTGTGTGGTACATGAATGGGAGTATGCAGGTGTGCCTATGCCAGCACATGAGAAGGCTGGAGCAGGACTGTGTCCCCTCTACTGGCCTCAGCTTTATGGCCTCACACAGAGTCTCTCACAGATCTGAAAGGTTACTGTTTTGGCCTGGCTTGGGAGACTCCTGTTTCTTCCTCCTAGAGCTGAGGTTACAGGCACATGTAGTCATGCCCAGTTTTTTGTTTGTTTGTTTGTTTGTTTGTTTGTTTGTTTAGGCTTGGTTTGGTTTTCAAAATAGGGTTTCTCTGTGTAAAAGTTCTGGCTGTCATAGAACTCGCTCTGTAGACCAGGCTGGCCTTGAACTCACCACCAATTGCCCAGCCATGCCTAACTTTTACGTGGATCCTAAAGATTTGACAACAGGCCCTCCTGTTTATACAGCAAATGTTCTTCCCCACTAAACTACTGTACAACCCATCCCCTTTTAAAACAAGGTCTAGTCAGGTGGTGGCACACACCTTTAATCCCAGCACTTGGGAGGCAGAGACAGGCTGATCTCTGACTTCCAGGACAGTCTAGTTTACAGAGTGGGTTCTAGGACAGCCTGGACTACACAGAGAAACCTTGTCTCCAAAAACAAAAAAACTTTCAATAAGTGTCTGAGCTCTACCTACATGCATAAAAGCCCTAGAAGTTCCTGTTGTGTGAAGGGTTACAATACCATCAAGTTCATCGTTTCAACCTGTATTACAATGAACTCAACGTAGTCTTGTCTGTGAGGAATCTGTTCCAACATCTATCTCAGTACAGGCCTGTTAATACAGCTTGTTCCAATGCATATACACAGCAAGAGATTAACAACTAACAATAAAGCAGAAAAATTGTGGCAATATTCTGCAGTAAAATTTACATAACTGAGTTCTCGTATGTCCCTACCCCAGGTATCTTAGTATTGTGCTCACCCTTTCTGCAACGCCAGCAGGAACAGAAGTGACTCGAGGGGTGTGGGCCTGGTAATTCTGCACTAGCGATTACGTTGTGAAAGTCGCCTGTGCACAAGCACTGTGACACTGGGACAGTCTGGAACTCAGAGGGCTACTCGGTGGCTGACAGATGGTAGGACATACAGAGTGGACCCAATGGCTAGAGATGACTCATGTCCCAGTGAGGACGGAGCAAAACAACTCCAGATTTCATCACAATGCCCAGATGCTACGTACTTTAAAACTTATTAATTGTTTATTTCTGGAAATTGCCCTTTTGGTATTTTCAGACTGAGATGGACTGCAAATAACTGAAACCACAGAGAGCAAAGCTGCAGGTGAGTGAGGGCCCCGCTGAAGCCCATTAAGACCCATCTTTGGAGGGCAGTGGGGAAGGGACTAAGTGAGAACAAAGATAATGGCACACATGCATGAAAGCGTTACAATGAAAGCCATTACTGCGCATGCTGTCTTAAAAAAACGCCCATGAAAAAAAGGAATACGCTCTCTACAGGGTACACTACACTATTGATCACTATTGCCGTCAACTAAGCCTTAATTTTCATAATAGGCATTTTTTGTATTATTTTCACTCAATTCTAGCAAGAAGCTTTTGGACAGACACTATCATTAATCTCTTTTTACAGATACAGAAACTGAAACACGGTGGCCAAGTATTTAATGCAATGCTATATGAAACTGGCTGTGAACTCAGGTGGGCTATGCACTATGGCAGTGGTTCTCAACCTTCCTGATGCTGCAACCCTTTAATACAGTTCCTCATGTCTGAGTGACCCCAACCAGAAAATCATTTCATTGCTACTTCATAACTGTAATTTTGCTATTGTTATGAATCTTATAAATATCTGATATTCAGGAAATCGTCTATGCAACCCCACAGAGGTTGAGACCCACAGGTTGAGAACCACTGCAACTATAAACCTTAAATTTTCCAAACCTAATCTATTGTTTAGTCCTAAGGCTGCCTCCATATGGTTCTACTAGTGGATATTTGTACCTGCATCTTACCAATTTGTAAGTTCAAAATGCTGATATACTCATACACAACTGGTGAGAATGTAAATGGTATAGCCTCTTCCTTCCCCTCCCTCCCACCCTTCCATTTTGCTTTTGGAGACAGGGTTCCTCTGTGTGGCTGTCCTGCAACTTGCTTGGTAGACCAGGCTGGCCTCAAACTCAGAGATCCGCCTGCCTCTGCCTCCTGAGTGCTGGGATTACAGGTGTGTGCCACCACCGCCCAGCTATAGTTATAACCACTCTCAAGCAATAGTTGGAAGTTTCTTAAAAAGAGAAACTCGGGGGCCCAAGACATGGCTCAACAGGATAATATGCTTTTGGTCAAGCCTGGCATTACCTGCGTTCAATCCCCAGGACCTACATGGTGGGAGGAAACTGACTCCAGAGAGTTAGCTTCTGACCTTAATGCGCACACCGAGTCATGTGAGTGCACATGCACACCTCAAATGTGATTTTTTAAATGGGGGGGGTCAAACTTTGGGCTCCTGTAGTGGGATTGAAGGGAGAAACAGGAGGATGCCTGGAAGCCCAAGTACCAGCTAGCCTGGCATATGCAGTGGTGAAACAGCAAAGAGACATCTCTCAAACAAGCTGGAAGGTAAGGACCAAGACCCAAGATTGACCTCTGACCTCTACATGTGCACCATGGCATGTTCACACCTGTATTCATATACAGGAATGTGCATGTATATACATCTCCCTCTCATACATACAACACCTACATGTATCAAAATATTCTGACTACACAAGCTAGTCATTCAAGCCCCAGGTACTTAGCCTCCAAAGTCTTACTCATGGGTGTTTCTATCAGTTTTAGTTTAGAAACACCCCAAAAAGTCCAGTAAGTGGATAGGTAAACAAATACAGCCAAACAACTACTGATACGCAGGGCATGGATGAACCTCAAAATGATTATACCGATGCATGACTCCATTTACAAAAGATTTGCAAACAGAGGTGGTTGCGCTCGCCTCGAAACCCCGCACTAAGAAGGTAAAGGCAAGAACCCCAGGAGTTCAAGGCCAGCCTTGAATACACAGCTGACTCTAAACAAAGCAAGCTGACATTTCTGTTCCTGCCCCCATTGAAGCCCAGACAGACTCTCCACAGCTGACTTGCCATGCGCTCTGGAGCCTTTTGGAGTGGCTTGGCAGCTGCCAGGCATCCTTTAAGCACAGAACCTAGAAAGAACTTCTCTAACAGCTCCACAGTGTCCTAAGTGGCCCAAGAACTGCTGCCATCCATATTTACAGCAGCAGCTTTGCTGGGGGCTTCGCCTTGGCTGCCCAGGCCATCAACCCAAGTTCCTTTCTTGCTTGAAGTCTCCAAGGCCAATCTTGTTACCTGCTCATGCCCTTACCAGAACATCCCATCGTGAAGGATGTCCTGTCCATTCTTCTCCATTCTTCTCCATGTCAAAACTAAACTGTGATGACCCCAGTGACTGGGAAGAGAGTTCTGGCTAGACAGAAATCTGACAAAAGGATACACATCAACATGCACTCTAGTCAGAGGCCAAAGGCCAACCACTCTGAAACTGCACGGATAAACTGGAACCAAAAAATGCAACTTTGTAGAAAAGCGGCTGAACGTGGGATGGACATCCTGGATGTGTCCATTTTCAGACTCTGAGGGCCGGCAAGGCAGTGAGGGTGCTAGTGAAAATATGAGATGACTAAGTGAGCGTGACACGCCAGCCTCCCCTGCCCTGACTGTGGGCTTTCTGACCCTCTCCTATCCAGCATCTACCAATGCAGCAGGCGCACAATAACACTCCGCAAACAGTAGGTGGAGAATAAAGGCGGAGCGTCCCAGTGGCCACTGTCTAGTGAAACAGCCAATCACAATGAAAGAAACAAAGAAAGCGTATGAACTTCACTTGCAAACAGACGCTATCCTCCCTGAGCTTTCCACTTACTCGAACGTTCACTTGGACTGATGGAGTGGGTGTAGCGGCACACACTTGCAGTTCCAACTACTCAGGAATTCAAACCCAGCCTGGGCCACATAAACCCAATCTCAAAGACATAAATAAACTGATTAGTTAATTAATTCAAATTATGAGCCTGTTAATTCAAAAAGCAAGGGATGAAGAGATTCTTCTAGTAAGAAAGTATTACTCAGGTAATCAAAGACCAAAAGCCCTCAGAGCCCAAAGCCATGGGAAGCAGCAACAGCAATTTGTTATGCTCTCCTTTTTCCCTCCTCATGCTTTCTTTAAGCCACGCAGAGTGCCTCCCTCATACCTTAACCCCAGAATCCGGTAGAGGTAGAATCATCCATGAATGTGAGGCTAGCATGGGCTATAAAGAGAATTCTAGGCCAGCCTGAACTATGCAATAAGACCCTGTTACCAAATAATAGTAATTCCTATGTAAAACTACATGTTCATGTTTCTATTAGAAAACCATTTTGTCTAATTTCCTTTAGAAGTTAGAAATTTTAAGCAAGAAAAATATCCTGTTAGCCTGCTTATCACATTATTTTTAGCATGGTTGCAAACTGACACATGATCAATGATGTGTAAGAAATAATATCCACTAGGGTGTTGTTTGAAACAGCAAAAGCCAAATAAAAGACTTTTTTAAGAAGTAGAATGCATACACACAATGGAATACTATGCAGCCAGAGAAAAGAGTGAAACAATATGTCTGCCTCTGAACGCCAAGACCTCTAGCCAAATTAAAGGCCAGGGGTCACACGTTTCTGTGGGGTGAGAGATATTAAGATGGAGTCTCTGGACAACAGAGACTCCAGCATCCTCCAGGAAGGAATCGGGGCTGAGTGCAGGGACCAGTGGGAAGACAACTCATTCTTCATGGCATGGCTTTCTCAATGTTGGTGCACAAAGGAGGTCAGAGGATAGCCCTGTGGACTCAGCTCTCGCTTCTTCCCCAACATGGGTTCCAGGAATTAAATTCAGGTATCCAGGCCTACATAGGAAACTCAGAGCCATTTTGCCAGCCTCTAACTAAATTTTTAATATTCCAAGAAGGAAAAAAAATTTTAAAGCTGGGCAGTGGTGGTGTATATCTTTAATTCAGCACTCAAGGAGCAAAGGCAAATGAGTTCCAGGACAGCCTGATCTATAGAATGAGTTCCAGGACAGCCAGGGCTACATAGAGAAACCCTGTTTCAAAAAACCAAAACCTCAAAGAAACAATTTTTTTTTAAAGTAACCCAAGCTATGTGACAGTGTCGATGTGCTCACCTGTCTCTGCAGTACTGGGGCAGGCACAGTTTGTGAAAGAGCTCCCCTCCTCTGAGGAGAGGATCTAGGCAAGACCCCCTCCCCCCACATAAGAGCCTCTGTAGGAAACCACACAGCTCTGCTTCTGGGGCAGCAAATGCTGTCAGCCTCTCCAAACGGGACAGCACAACGTCTGTTCCCAGCACCAAAGCTGCTTCAGCCGCTACAGGCCTCTCCTGGATGCTGAGAAAAATCTTTGGAGTTCAAGACAAGTTTGGATAACAAGGGGAGCAGGAAAATTGATGGGGAGAAACCAGTCAGCATGATGAATAGGCTGGTCCAGAGCAGCAGGTGACGGATATGCAGATGCAAGACTGGCAGGGAGGGAAGAGAGTCCGTGCACAGCAGATGGATGGAGATGCTCAATCATCCTCAGGAGCAAGCATGCGGTGCCACATGGCCCTGTCTGCTCCGGCCGGCTCCCACTCACCTGCACGGTGCAGCCCCCACTCCCAGCAGCTCTCTGCAGAAGCCCAGCATGGAGCAGGGCCCAGGGTGAAAAGAGCAGGAGGTAGGAAAAGGACACACACACACACACACACACACACACACACACACACACACACACACACCGCCCAAGCTGTCTTGTGAGCCAATGGTGAGAGGCTGCCTCTCACTTTGCAGCTTCCTCCAGCTCTTTTGTCTTTCTCACTGCCTCATACTCCCAGGGAAAGCTTTCAGTATTTGCCCAGGGCGGAGAAGCTATCACTACACTAGAGGAGATCTAGTGGGAACCTGAGTGGCAGGACAAACTGGGACTGTTGTCCCACTGTCCACTGTCCTTTTTCCCGTTATCATCAGTATGTGACAGAGAACCTATATCAAGTCTGTGACAGCAGAGATCATCAGTTAGGGGTACTTATTATTCCCCCAGTCATCTAAGGCTAACAGATCAGAGCAATAAGAAAAAACGCTCACTGGGGCCTGCAAATGGGGCTCAGTGGCAGAGTATTTGCATAGGATGCCCAAGACCCGGATCTGGTCCCCAGTACAAAACTAATGAGGAAGGAAAGGAGGGAGGGAAGGAGGGAGGAAGGAACGACTCAGTAGGGACAGCTTTAAAAATATCTGTGATGTACCAAGTTCAACTACTCCAGCAAACACTGGAATGCATCTAAATCTTGATGCCATAATCCGTGTCTTATGAACAAAGACTCAGAAGGGCCAGACGCCCCTCACAGGGCCAAGGCTGCCCCTTCCAGCTCAGCTGCAGCCAAGCAGGGGTAGTGCTGGCAAGATGTCCACCCCCCGCCCCTCAGCTATCTGCCGGACCCCAGCCCCAGGAACAAAAGCTCTATAAAAAGACCTCTGCTTTCACTCAGACACATTAAAGAATTAATTATAAAGTAAAGCTGAAGGAGAAAATTAATTTTAGAAACACAAGAGGTTACTTTTTTTCCTAGAGATGGGGGAGGAAACAGTTATTTTGGTTTTCATCCTGGGGCACAAGCTGGGAGCTGTCCAGTCGATACCCTGGCCATCAGAACAAGGTTTGTAATTAAAAGGTCAGTGACCTGGAAAGCCAGGCCCACTCCCAGAGCTTCTCAGTAATGACGGAGCTATTAAATTAAGACTGTTATGAAATCAATGCTAAAAAAGCTTTCATGGTAACGAGATTCCATTCAAGGACATGCAAACTACCTCATGAAATAGACGCAAATGATAAAAAAGAAAAGTAATAAAAGAGAGTTAAATTGAAATCTGTGCAAGAATTTACTCCCTCCTTGAAGGACTCCAGTGAGAGAAACCCTTCACCTCTACCCCACCACCAAGGTTGAGCCCACCAGGAGTCTTTCTTCCACATGGAGGTGGCTTCCAATAACAGGGCAGGGGAGGAAGAAGCCCTTGGTTTACACACTTGGGAAGGCGCCACCCTCCCAATCCTAATCCCAATCCCAAGGGTTAGCAGAAAAGCTTTAGAGAGCTACATGGGGACAGTCAGCTGACAGCTCCATCCCCTCCTCCACCTCATCTGCCTTCAGCCTCCCAGGCACAGGCATCTCATTTCTCCAACCTGTACTCAGCCTGCAGAGCATGCTGGGAAGTGGCTTGCTACATTTTGTGGTATCAAATCAACAGCAGTCGTGGACAACTGTTCTCTAAGTCTCTAACTCTCTGGAAGGCTGCTACTGCTGTTTCTAGGCTACTCTGCCCCCTGGGCTGCAGCCTGCTGAGAGGCAGCTACTGCCTGCTTGGCAAGAAAAGCATCTATATATAAACCAGCTCTGTAAGGGCTTAAACCCACATAGTCCGTCCACTACTGCCATGTGCGCCTGACTCTACCGTGGCTGTGTCATCTGCAGAGTCAAGAAGTTGGGCACAATACAAAAACATTCATTCTAATATTCTGAAGGTAAACAGATGTGTTTCTCTTTCATCAAAAAAAAAAAAAATCCTGATAATAGGAAGAATTGCTGTAAATTACATAAAATGGCAATACAAACTTCAAAGAAAATGATAAATGATTCTAATAACTTCATGTTTCTCATTAATGACTCTATGTTCCGACTTTAAAGCATCTAAAGGAGATGACAAAACAAACAACAACAAACCAAAGAAGACAGACCCTTGCGGACTGGTGCTCTTCCACTGCAGCCTACTCCTCAACCCCCAGCAGAGAGCCCCACTTAACCTGTCAGCAACACAGGCACACTGTAGCCCCTGGTTGGGGATGTAGATTCACAATAAAACAAACTCAGCGGATACGCCTAAAGGAACCCTCATTTCCCACTGATCTGACGTGTACTATAGGGACCTCGATTTCTATATTAAATATTAAATAATATTAAAAGAAAAACAAAATTGGATTTGCTTCTTCAGGAAAGAGATGTTTATTAAGAAAAAAAGTCATATTATAATTCAAGTCAGTGTCCTATAACAATTCCCTGGAGTGACATTGCTAGGAAAAGCCAAGGCTACAGCAGCCGAGAGCTGAAGCCAGCGCCCCAAGCCCCCACTGCCACGGCCCTGTAGGGAAGACCTATAGCAAGGTGCCAAGGCCGCAATTCCTCCCCTCCCCTCCCCTCCAGCCAGCCAACCCTCTTCCTTCCATAGCCACCGTGACGTTCCATGCCTGTCCTCATCACGGGCATCGCCAAGCGTGCTGGTTGTATAAGTCTGACCCAAAGAATAATGGAGTCTTTAAAAAGTGAAGTTTAAATACACAAAGGAGCTTTTCTTCCCCAGATACCTATCAAACCTTTGAATTCTTTGCCCAGAAAAGGTCCTGCCAGAACTTTCCCTACTGGGATTCACCTGGGATACGGATAATTAGCAAGCGAAGGAGCAGTTTAGAGAATAATGGGACGGGAGATTAGCCTCTGAGGGTAAACCAGTGTGGCTCTCTTCAGAACAGGAAGGGGTGGGTAGTCTCCTTGGGTCCCCAACACCAAGTTTCTAAAGACTAACCTGAGTCTGGAGTCCACACTGCCACCAACACTCACACCTTTCACAGCCCTGTGCATACATCGCCCCTCAGAGACACCTGACAGCCTTTAAAATCACACCTCTCCTCCAGCCCTGGCACTGCTCTCCACTTCCCTGTTTGATTTCCTCCCCAGGCACTTGCCACCCGACACACCATGCTCTGACATTCATTCATGTCCTGTCCCCACCATGTTAGAACAGAAGTTCTGTGAAGACAGGGGTTTGCCTTTTCTGTTCTCCACGAATTCTCAGTGGAAAGATCAGGGTATGACATAGAGTGAACAATCAGCTGGATGTCTGTCTTCCTTCCTCCCTTCCTTCCTTCCTTCCTTCCTTCCTTCCTTCCTTCCTTCCTCCCTCCCTCCCTCCCTTCCTTCCTCTTTGTTTCTTCCTTCCTTCCTTCTTTCTTTCCTTTTCTCTTTTTTGTAAAGAACAACAAATAATAATTGCATAAATCAGCTCCCCCTCTATAGTGGTTATGAGCCAAGTGACTCAAAAGAAGTATTATTTGGTCCAGAGTTTCTCCCTCTCGCTCTCTCCCTCTCCCAGTCAGGGATTTATTAAAATTAAACAGATTAGATGGAGCTCCTGATACTAAAACTGCTCAGCAAAGCCTGCGGTGGGGAAGTGCCGAGCAAACACCAGAGACATTTGTCTCTAAATTGCTCTAAATACCTTCTGCAAATGAAATTCTAACCCAGCTGCGTTTGAGAGAAAATGAGGACTAACTGGTCATTGTCGGTGGAGGAGAAGATCAGACAGTTATAATACTGCACAATGTACTGGGCTAAGGGTCTCTCGGCAACCATAGATTTTGTCTCAGGTTACCCCGGGTAAATCAGCTCAGCTTTTAGGCTCAGCTTTCCCCTGCTTCGATGCTGTGATGAGAGAGCTGAAATCCCCAAGCTTTTATGATTAATTACTCCCTATAGGTACACATATTTCAAGGAAAATCTCTTTTATGGCATGATGCTTGTGGAGTGGAGAGGCCAGCCAACACACTCCAAATTTTAATAATCTCCTAATGATGGGGTTGGTACCACGCAGCCAGAAAGCATGCAACTCCTTCATGAGGACCCTGCCTTGAGTCTGCTGCTGTGGGTGAAATGTCTGGCCCTGCTGTGTCCAAATCCTGTGAGTGGGGCCCTGTCAGTGGGTAGAGCACTATTTTGGTCCTAGAGCGCTTCAGTGGAATACCATAGGGTGCTCGGAAATGCCTTGAAAACATTCCATCATCCAATCCAATTTAAAAAAAAAAAAAAAAAAAAAAAAAGACAGAATCACCAGAATTTTGAGGCCAATATTCTAGCTTTTTGGGGGTGAAGACCCCCCCATTATGTAAAGCTCTTTAAGTAGCTTCCTAGATCTCTAGAAAAGTAGGAGTCCTAAGAATGAAAAGTCTACCTTCATTTTTTTGGTTAGATGGTTGTTTTTGCTTTACAAAAATATCAAAAATATCCTGAATTTCAACAGAACAAGAATAGGTTCTATCTGCTTTAACAATACAGAACTTGTCAGGATCCATTTTATCCCAGCCTACAGAAATATCATAAAAATCAGCCTCTCCTCGACTGTGTTTATTCAGCCTTTCCCTCGCCTTCGCTTCTCTACGGCTCCTTACTGAAGCAGCTGAGCTCTCCTAGCCCAAGAAGGTCGTTTTGTGCCAGGTCACTAGCAGACTGAGCAGGAAGCAGGGCCCCCAGGCTTGCTCTGCTACTGTGCGCTGACTGGGCCATGATGTTCTTGTCTCCTATCCGCTGCTTACTTGTTCCAATCCTGTAATTTCTCTGCTCCACTAAGTAAAGAAATGAGCATTCCTCTGAGGGGTGGTCACCTCACCCCTGTGTCCCACCCGCACACGTGGACAGCTGTGGGCAATCCTTGATGTGTTCAACACCTGTCTCTAGCGATGATTTGCACCTGCCCCATCCCCAGCCCCTATCTACAGGCCACTGCCATTCTACACTGCCAAGGAAACCTGTACCTTTCTTCTTAAGAAATGCTCTCCTGGTTGCAAGTGGGCTCTGCCGGACCCGAGAATTCTGTAGGAACTTCACTGCTGTGGCAATCTGGTGGGGGAATAAAACAGAAAGAGTAAACTTCAGTAATCTGAATTTCAAGGCTAGAAAGCTTGAGTTCCCAGGGCCACAGACAGAAGGATACTGCCGGGATCAAACACATAGCAAACTACTTCTTCAACTACAGAGCCACCTAAACAGAAGACGAGCTGTCTCCTGGCTTCACTGGCTTCCGGCTTCCCGTTTCTGAGAGGAACAAACCGCACCTTCTTGGTTTAGCTTCTTGGACCTGCACTGAACTTTTCCTGCCTTCCTGATTCAAGCTGCTGCTTCAGCCACACTCAGTTACTGTCCTTTGCCACTCACACCTTCGTTCTGAAGGCTTCCCTCTGTCATCTCTACCTGTCTACACATTACACAACATACCACTGTGCGAGTGCACATGCGTGCTCTCTCTCTCTCTCTCTCTCTCTCTCTCTCTCTCTCTCTCTCTCTCTCTCTCTCACACACACACACACACACACACACACAGAGAGAGAGAGAGAGAGAGAGAGAGAGAGAGAGGGAGAGGCCCTTACACGGCCTGTTCTGACTCTCAGAGCCTTCCCTGCATCCGTGGGGCCTTTCCCACCTTCTTGAGCTCTTCAGTGCTGTCGTGTGTACCATGTAATTGCAGACATGATTAGACTGTCTTCTCATGTTCAGGTTGACTCCCAATACACAGTAAGGAATGGCAGGGAAGAGACGATGTCCCTATCTAGTACCTGGCAAAGTACTGGAGTGGAAGGAAGGAGTTTGTAAAGAAGGCACACATGGCTGACCACACCGGACCCTGCAATGTGGTGACGCTGGGATTGGGATGAGCCCTCAAAGGGCAAAGTTTGGGGTTCCCTGGCTATAAGCCAACAAATTGACAGGATAGCTCCCTGCCTCTGGTATGGGTATTACTTATTAAATCTTCATATACACAAGTAAGAAGGGGGTAGGAGAGGCATCAACCCCTACACGCAGCACACGTAAGGCATGTGTTCCCACCGCCTGACTGCTACCCATAGCAAACAGTCCCACAGGGCAGGGATTGCCAAGCTGCTCCAGTAGGAAGGGGGCTACTTAGAATGACTGGCCCTATTCACCTCATCAAAGCAAAAGAAAAGCATGGCCTCCTGTCAAGGTAAAGCCAGTGCAGTTCACTTCGGGGGGGGGGGGGCAGAAGTAAGGGCGTTCATGTGACCCAAGACTAAGGGTAGCCCTGAGCCAAGACTCGGACAGCAAGGGCTGTGCCTGTGAGCAGTGATCAGGCTGCACATCGCTTTCTGAGACCAGGGTTCCCAGGAGCAAAAGAAATGAAGGCAGATCGGAAAGAAAGAGGAGGAGAGGAGGAAAGCCAGGGAAAGGCCTTCTTCTCCTGACAAACCCTCAGCGGGAGGCTTACCCTGGGTTTCTCCTTAAAGGCCAGGCTCAGCATCCTGACCCTCTAGAGCTAGACCTGTCACTCCAGAGATACTACTGATCTCAAGAGCTAAGCCCAGCTCCCTAAGGGCGATGATCCCTCCAACACTGCAAACTGCAGGCCAGCCACAGTTCAAAGCTACAGAAAATTTAGTGTGAGAGCTTGTAGAACCCAAAACTGACATTTACCTAAGATCAGATCACCTAAGGTCACACTGGGGGGGAAAAAATCCAACAAACCTCTACAATAGTATGGTGAAGAGACTGAGGAGGGAGGGTACAGAGAGGAAGGACAGAAAGGAGACACAAGAGGAGAAGAGAAAGGAAAGAGAAAAGTTGGGGTGGGGGTGGGGGGTGGGGGCAGCGCTATGTCCAGAGAGAGAAGGCGGAGTTACACATCACAGGCCCTCTAGGGTCAACACCAATCCGTACTGCACACATGACTCAGGTATAATTGTCTTTAGCTGAGAAAATCATTCCCCTGCTACATACTGGAAAATGACAGCCCCTGTGGCTGTGCTGTATGGACCAGGTGTCACAGGAAATGTGGACAGACAGGTCTTGGGCAGGAACCACACAGTTCCTATCATTCACCCATACAAAGAGAAAGCCTTCCTGCATCCTTCCAAAATTCCCCATGACAGAGAAAGAAGGCAGAACCTCACCACTAAAACGCCCCGGTTTCACCTTGCTCTTTTAATACAGTCCTTGGTATATGCATTTCTGGTCAGAGAGCAAAGTTCTGATGGGTTTAATGGTGCACTCAATGCAGTGCTTGGCGCATTCCATCAATTTTTTTTTTTTAAAAATTGCATCTCTTATTTCTTTAAATACATTAATCAGCCTAGTGTAGGCAAAACGGATCCATCGGACAATGCAATAAACATGAATTATCATCTATCCAACACGCATAATGGCTTAAAAATACATAATAGCAGGTGTAGTTTAAATGATTAGTTATTACACCTGTGGTGGGTCTGATTCAATTGGGAAAAATCATCTTTAATAGGTTAAAAGGTTTAGATCACCATGCTTTCCTTAAAGTGGCTGCAGAGAGGGAATGATGGAGTGCTCTGTCATTAGTAATTCATTTAAGAAAAACGTGGGGTATAGCAAAGAACAGCATAAACGAGCGAATCCAATTTAAACATCAGGTAAAGTAGAAAACACCTTTTAAAAAAGCAAGATAAATGAATTTGGAAGGGAGATGAAATTGACGTATTTATTTTAACGGGAATTTGACAAAGTCCCGGCACACTTCAAACTTGCAAAAATATGAACAATTTCTTTTAAAGTTTCCACTCACTAATTTCAAGTCATATAAAATAATACTGCCAAACACCTACATAAAGTGTTTTTGAGGCTTGTTTATGTTCCCCTTGATCTTTGTCTGAAAATGCAGGCGACAGGCAAATCACATATTTAACAGCATCGATATCACTGCGCTAGATGCAAAAATATAAAGCACCCAAACTAATAGCCTCAACATAATGTGCTGAATAAGAAAGCTACCCAGATAGCAGCTACGTGCAAGCATGAACACAGGAAAGCCTCTCTCCTCCTCTCGCTAAGTATTTCTCCAACCACTCTTCACTCTTCTCCCTCCCCACAGGACACTAGCACACTCGTCCAATCTAGAATTTTATAGCCTTATGACTCATGCATTGATGGTAAAAGATTTCCCAAAACTCCTTACCCATAATGCAAAGTTCTTTGCCCACCAAGGTGCTCAGTTTGGGCCTTTCGGCAGCCCATTGTTGGACACTTTTCATTAACTTCATGAAACAACTCAACTGACTTCTCCCTCTGCAAAGGTCCCACACAGCATGCTGTTGTTGGGTTCAATGATGGGGTGCCTGCAGCCTATCCTGTATTATCATTTGATTTTCTAATTAGAAGGTGAATGTGACTATTCATGGGTTATATTTACGCCCAACTACATTACATAAATTCAGGCCAAATCTTCCACCTCAGCATCAAAGATGTAAAACGGGACAGGACCTTTACTGCACACGTTGGGGGTGGGGGGCACAGTGAGCCATGAAGAATTCTGGTGCAAATCTCCTGAAACCATTGTTGAGCCACTGGCTGTGGAGCCCACTCCTCACCTCAGACCGGCTGAGTTCTTAAAAGTGCGTACCCAGTACTAGCTAGCAGCAGCTGGTTCAACTTTAAACATAAGCATGAACTCAGAAAAAAATGAGAACCAAAGTTTCTCATTTCCCCAAGTGTCCCAACAAGCAAAACCGAATAACTCTGCCAACCACAGACTCTAACATTTTAGGGCAGTTTGGAATTTCACTGTTTGTCCCTTCAAAGCTACAGGAAAAACAAACGAATGAATAAATAAATACAAAAACTGAAGAAGACTAAATTGTCTTCTCTGCAGTCTTCTAACGGTGGTTACATTAGAGTCCCTGACAATGACTCGGGGAGGCAGCGGGGAAGGCTTCAGAGTATAAAATACCTTTGGATTCATGATAACTGGCCAGCTGAGCAAGGTCTGCAGCTTCACAGAGAGCAGAGCCCAGCATAGTGCGTCCTGGAGATCTGCTGCTGGGTGCTAAGGACACAGTGTGAGGTAAGAACCCTGCCAAGAAGAATCCAGGGTCCTGACCGCCTTCACTG